>CM028332.1:42817799-43417799 GCA_016647705.1 Eucommia ulmoides | reverse complement strand
GCAGGGTATCCCAACTTGCTCCTTAGGGGTTGTTTGGTCAAGGGGTCACTATACGAGGAGGTTTTTACGCTCACGTATTGACTACTCGCAAGTGCACGAGGTCAAGTTTTAGTATAATGGATCTTTAAGATCAGATATCGTTCCACTGGGAAAGTGTTTAAATAATTTAATACCACAATTTGCATAGTCTTATATTATCCCGACGGTTCAATAAATGTTTAAAATTAATTAATTAAAACTAAGTTAAACTAAAACTATTGGGTTAGTTCTAATTAAGTTGATTACCTAGGGATTGATTTGATTCACTTAATACATGTTTAACTTTGTTTAGTTAACAATAACAGTGTTTTATCCTCTCTGATAATCTCTGTATCTTAAACTCATTCACTCTCTCTTCTGAGTGTTTAGTGAATGAATATGTGACTTCGCGTTGACGCCGAAGTCCCCCTCGAACGTCTTTTTGAACACATAGTCACATGAGTCTTGACCCAACGTCATGGATTGCACACTTTCTAACGCCCTCTCAGGTCATTAGAACATCGCGATGTGTTTACCCTAGTCCAAATCCAAGGTTTACCTCTCCCAAGTGTCAAAACCCGTATTCTCAAAACCAACCATAATACCTTAACAAGCGTATTAAAATCATAATAAAATGGTGAACACAATCGGATTTAGACAAACAACCATTAAAGAAACATGTATTCCATCAAACTAGTATATACATGGGTTACAACAATCCCTAGCTAATATTTATCTAATCTACCATGATCTTGGCCATTGAAACATTAAACCAAAAGGGATTCATCATCATTCACAATAAAACATTAAGTTACAAAGAGAAAAACAAAGAAAGAAAGATCAAATCTTAAAGTAGAGTGGTCCACTATCGCTAAAGATCGATCCGCTACTGTTTCCTCCTCTCCGAATGATGAATCTCTTCTTTGAGCTCTTCAAGAATGGACAAAGATCAAGTTCTAATGTTAGGGACGTCTAGAGGCTTTTTTGTAAATGGGAGAACAAGTTTTATAGGTGCAAGGGTCCAAAAATATCTGAAAATATCAGAAAATATCTTAATTCTATGCAGAGCTGACCGCCGCGGTAGTGGGTATGTCGGCATGAACTCTGATCTTTCACCGCCTAGGCGGTGGAATAGGCTCAAACTCTCTGCATTTTCGCCGCCTTGGCATTGGGACTTGTTCATTTTCAGCATTCTCACCGCCGCGGCGGTGGGTCTGCTATTCTTGAAACCTTGCTTCTTCACCGTTTCTTCACCGTTTTCTTATCGTTTCGCTCGTTTATAGCTCGTTAACATCCCTACACCTGATTTACATGAAAACAAACTAAAACGCAATTAAATATTACTAATACACTCGAAAACTTCCAAATTCAGCTTAGAAGTAGATAGGTATATTTCAACCTATCAGTAACCCTTTGATGTCTTGTACTTTGATGGTTTTAGAAGAATTCGGAAGATTTACCTAGATTTCCTAAAATTTGGTAATGATTACTAAATCTTAAAATATCCTAAGTAATTATTGTCAATCATTACTCATGATTGGTTATCATTATTGACGCACCCTGGATTTTTTTAAACAAATGAAGTAGAGATCAAAAAGAAAACGAAAACAAGTTTTCGTTCCTCCCTTTTGAAATCTTCAAAATTCGTTCATTTTCAAAAATGGTTTTCAGGGGTTTTTCTAGGCATCGGTTTTGAAAACAATCTTTGGGCCGGGATTTTGTTAAAAAAAAAAAAAAAAAAAAAAAATCTCCACCAAGTATGGGTTAAATGGTATGCGAGGTCACTGGAATTTTAAAAATTCATTTTTTTATTTTTGAAATAGGCAGATTTTGACTCGTAAAGGTCTTTTACCAGAGATTTCTTTATGTTCGGTGATAGGTTATGCTTGGGGAAGATTTTAAGCACCCCAAGACACCCCTCCAAAGAAAGTACCTCAATTTAAAGAGATGTTCATGTTTAAAAAAAGTCCAAGTAATTTCTTTTGGTTTTATTTAACAAAATAATTTTATTTTTATGTTTTTGTCTTTTTTATGTATTTTTGTATAAGGAAAGCAAGTAAAGTTAACTATCTATCAGCAGCAATAGATAAAACAGATTGAAATGAAAATATTTTTGTATTTTCTTTTATGACCAAACCTTGTAAAGGTTGCCTACGTATCCTGATTTTCATGGAGAATCAGTTCAAAACATAGTTCATCTGTTCAAGATGAACTGATTTTTATTTAGACAGGTGACCAAACCCGTACGTGGGTCACCTACGTATCACAAACAGATGAGAATCAGGTCAGCACATAGTTCATCTATTCAAAATGAACGGACTTTTATTTAGATATATGACCGAACCCGATACGTGGGTAGCCTATGTACCTCAACGAGTAACCAAGGATCAGGTCAGCATGTAGTTCATTTATGCAAGATGATATTGATTTGTTTTTATTTTAGTTAGTGACAAAAACAAGAATCATACAATGATATGTAAATAATCCCTTTGATTTTGTCAAGAATACTGCAACCAAACTCACTTACTTAGGCAAGTTTAGTATGTATGTTTGAGTTATTAGTTAGAAAATAAAAGAAAATATATAGTATATATTTCAGTCCGACTAGTAACTAAGAAAATAAGAATGTTTCTAAAGAAGGTGCTCACATATCCCCGAATGAATAGAAATCCTACATTTATCCTGAATTTTTAGCCCCACGGGTCTCGACAGTGTAGTGTGTGTATATATATATATATATAAGGTGCCAATCCACGAGCCTGAAGACTTAGTGCCAGGCTGTGTTCTACATATTTTACAATATAGTAAAGTCAGTTATTAATAGTTAATGGTTAGTAATTAGCAATTAATGGTTTGATTTGAGTTTTAGAGTTCGGTTTGATGTGTTCTTGAGATAATCACAGAGACTTTGCATAACTCATAGTGTGATAGATGTTTTGTCACAATCCTAATATGTGTTTAACATATTCTTAGATATTCGGGGATGTTCTTAACATGTTCTTGGATGTTCTTGATGTTCTTGAACAATGTTTGACATGGTTTGATTAATTTGACATGTTTTTAACTTTTTTTACTTGATTGCTTTATATATATGATATGTACATGTAATATAAGTATAAGAACTATATAAACATGCTATGTACAAGCAATATAATGTATTGAAAACAAGATCCAAAGGCATTTAAGAAGACATACCTAGCTTAGGGGAGTGGCCTTTCCCTAAGCATTTACCTTCTTCTTCTTCTTTGGATCTTTTCAATTGTTCTCGATCTGTTGGTGTCAACTTCTTGAGATCTTCCTCCAAGATCCTCAAGAACCCCTTCAAGATGATATTTCATTAGAATTTCAAGGTGTTTTTAAAAGGAAAGTCTTGAGAAATCTCAAGACCCAAGAGCTTGTAACAAACCTAGAAAAAGAAGCTCTTTATTCCAACTCTTGAAATTTTTGAAAATGAGCCCTATATTTATAGGCTCGGAGATATGTGCATTGGCCAATGTGTAGACCATCCTAGGATGTACCTTAGGGTTTGTTTGTCTTAGGGATCATCCTTTTATGTCTTGAGGATGAATGGTTTTGGACGAATCTTGAAGATTCTGCAAGATCTTCAAAGATTTGGTAATGATTACCAAATCAATAAATATCTAAGGGTAATGATTAGAAATCTTTAGTCATCATTAGAACTCATGAGATATGTTTGGTTTCATATGGCTCATTTAATGCATGACATCACCTTTTCAGTTTGGTTTGGTGGCTAAGTATCGGTTACTTGCACTATTTCGGTTTGGTTGCCATAAATACTTTCAAGGTGAATTCAATCGAGTCTTCAAGTTTCATTTATAAATTAATTCTTGACAATTTATGGGCATTGAATGCCTTCCAATAGGATTGATTTGGTTCGGTTTTCCTTGTAACGAGTAGTCATATTTCAAGTATTTCGGTTTCCATAAGATATTTTGATCAAACTATCTAAGTTACTTGAATGTGGTCTTGACATGTCATCCCAATAATTTAATTCTTGATGGTATGGGCATTTAATGTCTCATTAAATGCATGCTAGGTGGCGAACCGAATCGGTTAGATTTGATAACCGTTAGTTACTTCTCAAGTAACTTGGTTCCCTTCCTTAGATATTTTATAGGAAATATCTTGGGTATTTAATGCTCAATAATAAGTCATTAAATGCTTGGTAGGGCCCTTGATTTGATGGACTTTAATTGCAAGTCAAGATGACTTTGGTTTGGTTGATTTCGAACTAAGTCCTAATTCTTAGTTACTTTGGGTAACTTGGACTTGTCATGGAAATTCTATGAATTGATTAAGGTATTTGGTTTTATTTTTGAAGATTAATACATTAAATAGATATTTAAATAAATATTTTTGGCGTCGAATAGACGAAACCGGTAATAGTAAATGTTTCTGGGTCAAAATAGGTAACAGAGGTAAATTGGTGAAATGTTCTATAGTTGAAGGGTAGTAACTAATTTTTATTCATATAGAAGGTGATTTGATGAAAATCAACCTTTAATAATATCATCTAAGTCCCCCTTTAACTTTAGTTTCAAGGTTGACCCGAAACTTTTACTTAACTAAATTCAGTCAAATTTAACAATTTTATGTTTTTCTTATTTTTTGTGGCTTTTCTGTATTATTCAGTGTGATCTAAGGTAGAAATTCATTCCCTTTAAACATCAGTTTAAAGTTTATTTGAAGTTGTACTTTCAATTCGACACTGACTGAGCAGGACAAAATGAGGTGTCTACAGTTGAAATTTAAAGACATGAATTTAAATTTTGACTAAGCAAAGTCAGGAGCATTATTGAACTTTATTGTATCTTCCCTATGAAAGTGGTAAAGGATATACTAAAGAATGGAGACATATCAATCCTACTACTCTACCTTTCCTAAAGGATGACAAACGATCAATCCTAGAAGATTACTACTGGGGGAGGATAGTGACATACCGATCCTACCTATCTATATTCTTAAAGGACGATGACATACCTGATCCTAGAGGATTGGTAAGGATGATGACCAATCAATCCTACCATTTTGTATTTCCTAAAGGACGGTGACGTACGTGATCCTGCAATATTTATGGATTTGTCTCAAATGAGGCTGAATGACCAGTCCTCGAGGCTCTATTACAAACTCTTCTCCAAAGAGACTAAATAACTAGTCCTTGAGGATCTCCATAGTTTTTAGGAATATGATGACTTATTTCCATCTCCTGGTTATGACCGTACATACTTAGGAACATTGTCATAGGATTCTAACACAGTGATCTAAAGATAGCGAAGAGCATAGTGAAAGGTTTTTTTTTTTTTGGATTTCCTACACAGTGATCTAATGATAACGAAGAACACAATGAAAGGTTTTTTGTTTGAAACAATGATCTAGGGATAGCAAGGATCATAATGACGGGGACTCTAACACAGTGATCTAAAGATAGCGAAAAACATAATGAAAGGTTTTATTGGATTCTAACACAATGATCTAAAGATAGCGAGAAACACAGTGACAAATTTTTTGACACAATGATCCAAAGATAGCAAGGAACATAGTAACAGGACTCTGACACAGTGACCTAAAGATACTGAAGAACACAGTAAAAGGTTTTTGCTTAAGTGTATGACCGAACCCGCAGGGTTTTCCTACATATCTTAGGATAGCTAAGAATCAGGTCAAATGTAGTTCTAATAGGTAAGGTAAATTATACATTGATTGATTGAATTCGATTGATTGATCGATTGATTGATTGATTGATTGATTTGTCCAAACCCCATCGAGGCGCCTACATATCTCATATAGCTAAGAATCAGGTCCAATGTAGTTTGGGACAAGTAATGTATACCAGTATTTGGTAGAAAAGATTCTTAGTTAGAGTAACCGATTCCTGGATCATCATATTCAATACATGATTCAAAATGATTGAGAGAATTCTCACTGGAGAAGACCCATAGGGAAACTAGACACTTAGTGGAGTTTGATGGCCACATCCCACCTGGGACTACCGATGAGGACTAGCAAACTTCACGTAAGAAGTTTACCTCGGATAAAATGTGCCCTAGTCATAGACTGGGGCTCTGTGATGCTTGCTTCTCTTTCAGGGATTATGGATTTTGATTCTTGAATTTTGAATTTTGAATTTCGTATCTTGAATTTTGAATTTTGAATTTAAATTTTGAATTAATCGTAGTTGGTGTTAATCTTATCAAGAAATATCAACAGAGAAATATGATATATTGTGCCCCAGCTTTAGCTGGGGCGAGTCTTATCACAAAATCTCGATGGAGAGATCGGATATAATGTGCCCCAACTCTAGCTGGGGTACAAGAATATGTCCTAGGCATTCAGGAGAATGTGACAGAGCCTACATGGGTTGCCCATGTATCCTAAATCTTGTGCTTGACTTTTAATGTTTGATTGAGTCTAAGAACCTCGCTGGGTTGTTTATCTATTTTGAATTAGAAATCATGTCAAGTCGTTGCTTTAGACAATGATCATCAGATTACCAAAACCTATATGGGTTATCTACAAACGTTGATTTCCTAGGTCAGGAATCAAGTCGAAATGAAGTTCAGCCCTCGTTATGCTAATTTTTAGATTATCGACTTCACCCACAAGAGTTTCCTACGTATCTTAGTGACCGACCAAGGATCAGGTCAGAGCGTAGTTTGTGCACAGGTATCCGCTATTGTTTACCTAACAAGAGAATTGAAATCGGCTTCTCATTGAAGTCGAGAAACTTTTCTGGAGATGTGCCCTGATACAGGGCTGAGTGAATGTCGTAAGGTTGTCACTTCTCTGATTTCGACCGGACCCACTTGGGCTTCCTACGTACCTTGGCTAGTTATTAAGGATCGAGTTATAATATAGTTCTGAATGACGAGAGGCTTTTTAAGAATCATAGATAGCTATGTTTATTAGCAGCAATCTACTCTAGCATAATAGATAGAGTCTCTTACTTAAGCCATCGCTAGGTAAGATCGATCGATGTGTTGATTGGTAGTCAACTTAAGTCCTTGAATGACGTTGTTTTGTTTTGGGCTACTGGAGGCTTAGTACTTAGAATACTTTGAATAACTCTAGGACTTGCTCAACTCTAGGATGATCGTGTTAGATCCGGATGAGGTCGATTTTCTAATGACATTCTACTATACCCCGATACTTCTCTGTAATGAGTAAGGTCCAATGCAATTCATATGAGGTCGACTCCTTGTCTAATTCAGGATTTGGTTGGAACCACAATCAAAGATGGACATTGGTATGGTGACTGGTGAGGTAACTTAACCAGGTTATATGTCCAAAGATTAACTGCTAGCCTACGAGAGCTTCCAAATAGAGTGTGTGGGTGCAAGTGTTACGTCAATGATGGCTTATCGATGCAAAATGATATGTAAGATGCCATAAGTTTTTGTGAAGTTTGATGCCTAACTTTCTAATGTGTATGAGGTTATGCATGCCTAAGTTAAACGTGATGCATAGTGCTTGTATAGTATTTTGATACTGACTCATGTATTGTACGATTTTATGAAGCCCAAATCTTTTACCTAGAATGTTTTCATAGGGAATTCATCGTCTATCCAGAGATGCCAATTTTTTCCTAGAATGTTTTCTAGAATTCTTGCACTAGGTACCTTTTGCTATTAGTCATCTCCCTTGGTTATTTTTATATCGTTTCTAATACGGAAAGATCACCGGTGCTTCTAAGAGGTTTTCTGCTCCTTTGCTCCTACTTGCGTTGCAACTAAAATTCTAATCAGGATTTCTTTTCGAAAATTCTATGGGTTTTGGTTACAATAGGGAAAGGTTTGGATAGGAATGGTAGGGGGTTATTTCATGTCTTGCTTGGTTGTGATTAGGATTTCTCCAAATGGGAACATCCGGCTCGGAATTGAGATCATTGTTAATCTAACTCAAACTTTGAATGACTTTTGGATGAGTCTTGAGAGAAGGTTCAAATAAATGGATTATTTATCTAGACTTTTTCTCTTCCTTTCCCTTACTTTCCCAAGTTCATTTATAATGTTTTAGGTATTAACATATGCGCACCATGTATATTTATTTTTTCACTTCTATGCAAGATTATTTTGGCTAAAGTATACTCAGGTAATTATATTCAAACATTCTATTATCTTAGTGATTGTCACGATTTTTCCATCGCATTAATCTAATTTATGATAAAGATAAGTTCAATAGTAATTTAGACCAAATATCCATAGTTATTAGTTTGAAGAGTTTCTCTATTTCAATTTCATCAAGTTCTGATATTGATCTTTCTAAGATTGTTATCGAGATTACCTAGGCCCTGTATGTTACCCAAGGTTTCTTCAATGGCTTTGATTCATTTCTTTTGTCTTGAATTGAATGCAACTAGAAAGGGTCTTCCCGAGATAACTCAAAGGAGGGAGAAAAGAAATTATTAAGAAACAAGTGTTAGTTAATGACAACTAACACATGTTGGTTTATTAGCCCAAGTCACTAGGTGTTTAAACACCCCTAAGACTTAATACCTGAATTATATAGATAGCACGATTCACCTGATTACCTTCATGTGACCACTTGATAGGTGTAATTTACTTATCTACTTGTAAGCCAAATTTGGTAGTTTTCGAGTGTATTAGTAATATTTAATTGCGTTTTAGTTTGTTTTTAAGTAAAACAGGTGTAGGGACGTAACAAAGTGATAAAAGAGCAAAGCGGTGGAGAAACGGTTAAGAAGCAAGGTTTCAGGACAGCAGTCCCACCGCCGCGGTGGTCAAGCCCCCGCCGAGGCGGTACAAATGCATGAAAAATTGGAAAAACGGCACCGTTGCAATGGTCAACCACCTCCGAGGCAATGAAAGTCCAGTGCTTAAAGCCAGTCTCACCGCCGCAGCGGTGATCTCACTGCCTAGGCAGTGAAAGTCCAGAAAGTTCAGATTTTAGCTCACCACCGTAGTGGTCTGTCAGCACCTCAGCAGTGATGTAAACCGACTTACTCACCGCCGCAGCGGTGACTCTGTGCAGAAAATATCTAATTTTTAGATATTTTGAAACCTTCTATTTAATCACCTTTGTCCCCCATTTGTCAAAGGTGGTTCCTAATCTAGGAAACGTCCCTAACATTAGAGAGTGATCTTGGGCCATTCTTGAAGAGCTCAAATAGGAGATTCACATATCGGAAAAGAGGAAACATTTTCGAATCGATCTTTGGCGACAGTGGACCACTCCACTTTAAGATTTGATCTTTCTTTCTTTGTTTCTATCTTTGTAATTTAACGTTTTATTGTGAATGATGATGAATCCCTCTTGTATTAATGTTTCAATGGCTAAGATCATGGTAGGCTAGATAAATATTATCTAGGGATAGATGTAGTTCATGTAAATACAAGTTTGGTTGAATATATGTTTCTTTAATGGTTGTTTGTCTAAATCCGATTGTGTTTACCGTTTTATTACAATTTTAATATGCTTGTTAAGGTATTAGGGTTGGTTTTAAGAATATGGGGTTTGACACTCGGAAGAGGTGACCCAAGATTCGGACTAGGATAAACACATCGCGACTTTCTAACGACCCGGGAGGGCGTTAGAAAGTGTGCAATCCATGACGTTGGGTCAAGATTCATGTGACTATGTGTTTGAAAAGACGTTGGAGGGGGACTTCTCGGCGTCAACGCAAAGTCACATATTCATTCACTAAACACTCGGGAGAGAGAGTGAATGAGTTTAAGATACAAAGATTGTCAAATAGGATAAAACACCATTATTGTTAACTAAACAAAGTCAAACATGTATTAAGTGAATGAAACCAATCCCTAGGTAATCAACTTAATTAGAACTAACCCAATAGTATTAGGTTAACTTAGTTTTAATTATTTAACTTTAAACATTTATTGAACCGTCGGGATAATATAAGACTATACAAATTGCGGTATTCAATTATTCAAACACTTTCCCAATGGAATGATATCTAATCTTAAAGATCCATTATACTAAAACTTAACCTCGTGCACTTGCGAGTGAGTTAGACGTGAGCGTAAAAATGTTCTCGTACAAGTTTTTGAAACCTTGTATTCTCTAATTATCTAAACAAGCATAATATCAAAGAATAACGGTAAACACAATCAAAATAGCAAAGAACAACCATTTAACGAAACATAAACTCAAACAAATAACAATTTCATAAATTATATTAATCCCTAGACAAAATACGTTTAGCTCATGGCCATAACAGTTTATACAATGAAACATGAGCTAAATGTGCTCAACTAACTACCGAAGTTAATAAAATAAAGAAGAAACAAAATAAACGTAGCCGTAGTCCGAAGATTTGCCGCTAAAAATGCTTCGGGATTGCTTCTTCTTTTTCACAACGTGTTTTTCTCATTCGGAATTGGTTGAACACTTCCAAAACCTCTCTCTAAAATATCCTAAGCCTTAAGGTTCTCTAATGGCCGGAGGAGAGGAAAAGAGAAGAAGTAGGGAGCCAAAAATATCTAAATAAATATCTAAATCTGGTGCACAGTGACCATCGCGGCGACGGGCATGTCAGCACAGTCTTCGCCACAACGATGGAGGAGACAGTAGAATCAAGAACCTCTCTGAAGTTTCACCGCCTCAGCGGTAAGTTTACAGCAACTTTAGGCACCTCTCAGCATATTCACTGCCGCGGTGGTGGTCTGTATGCCGCGGCGGTGGGCTGTTGTTCTGAATATTGCCTCCGTGCTTGTTTTCCCTCCGTTCTTCCACTGTTCTTGATCCAATTTCATCGTTATTGATCCATTTTCATGCATTTTCACCTCAAACACCTGATTTATACAAAAACACATAAAAATGTATTAAAACATATTAAACGTACTCGAAAACTAACAATGTTCGATTTGGAAATAGATAGGTAAATTACACCTATCAAATACCTCCAAACTCGGAATTTTGCTAGTCCTCGAGAAAAACACCCACACAATACAAGAAAATATAACAACTAATTACCAAATAATAACTAAAAACAATTAAACAAAAATGTGCAAGTTTTGATTATCATCTATCGGCCAAACGATTTTTCTCCCATCGGCCCCCAATCTTATCAAGTTCAAACATAAATCACACCATGTGGTGTTCTAGAATTTCAACTTTTAATAATAGTAAGCGCCATTCTAGATCATGTCAGAGTGTGTGTGTTTAAACTCAAATATACAATTATCCATTGATTAGATGGGATTATCTCTCAATAAAGTTCATGACTTAAACCATTAAGGTATAGGGAATCCATACGCCTGACCCAGGTTCTATTCTCCACTAATGTAGGCTCGGAGGTCCAAAAATATCATTAGGACTTGGTTCGGTTTTGGAAAAATGGCCAAAGGTATGTCGGAAGAAAAAGGGTTAACGTTGTTAACTTAACGTTACCCAAGGCACATCGCTTGGCACACTCATACTCGAAACCCCCCACAGTTTAATTGGAAACAACCCTGAACAATCTATTAAGACCGATGTACTCACTTGTCAAAAAGAAACGGAAATAAACTATATTTACATAGTTGTCTTCTTTTTTTTTCCAAACAAACACACCCCCAAACTTATTTGATTTGTACAATTTAAGGGGTGTGTGAAATATGAACGAAAAATGACAAGTGAGTACTCAAATACCAAACCAATTAATAGCTCGCCCAAAACCCAACCGCTCACATCAAGTAGCATAACGAATGCTAACTTGATTCACTCACATTGTGCCTTCGGCTTAGCGATATAGGTTTGGAAAAAGTTCAATCGACTATGGTATTAGATAAGTGTTCAGAATTGAAACGACTATTAGGCTTCAACAGGGTAACGAGGGATAAAGATATATCAAGGTAAGCTTAAAAGGCTCAAGCAACAAAATGACTACCTAAATCATATCTCCTGAACTAACTCGCCTAGGATTTCGCCTCGAATTTCTCCCAAATCAAGTTCTAGAATCCCTATTGTCTTGAATTTAAATGAAAGATAATCATTTTCAAATCAATTAGATAGTGCTATATTGAGTTTACGTGCTCATGCATTTAGGATCTACAATAACGTTTACTAAAACGATACGTCAAGCACACAAAACACACATGAATGAGCTTTACGCTCTACCTCAATAAACAATCAGGGGATAGACTCATCATCGAGTAATGGCCCAAATGAATTCAAAACTCAGAACATAACAATAACTATCCTAAACAAACTTGCACACGATAAAAACAGTAAAACATAAACTACAACTAAAACATACTATATATCACCATCAACTTAACACAGGCAATGCCCAAAACTACCCGTCAGTGATCCCAATGACAGTATATAGCACGATATTGAAGACAGGGGTTTAAAATACATACCTGGGATGCGAGAGGATCTCGCCTTCGAATCAAGTCGACGGAGATGGATCTAACTTATTTTTTTCCTTGGGTTACCTCCCAAGAAGCGCATAGTTTAAGGTCGTCATCCTGACACACCGAAGTGCTCATCAAAGAGCGGTCTTCGCCCATAGTACGTGTCAAATAACACCACATACGGGTCTTGGTTTAATACACCCTCAAGACTGGCGAGATAAGGCTTTGAATGGCTCGATCTTTCAACATCACACCTCACTGGCCCATGTACTTGGTGGGTATGAAAGGACGTTGCTAAAGGCGGCGAAGGACAAGTGAGCCACATCGAATCCATGTAGATGTGATCGTCTTGGATCGACTACGGTGTCACGAGCTGGAATTCACAACGATTAATATGTGAATTTTCATCGATCTCATCCAAGTACCTCCCGCTTGTCTCCGGTTCCTCCCGGTGGCTTTCACAATAGGATTCAACTTGTTCGCCTCTCTGTGCCACCGTCTCTATCTCAGCCTCAACAAAGTAGATAAGCTGACCGATTTGCGTCTGCAAAGACGTTATGGTCGCTTTGATGTCGGCGCAGATCGTCTCGATATAATCAAGACGATCCTTGTGCTCGTTGAGTCAATCATGCGTCTCCCTCAATAATCTTTGAGTTTCTCCCATAACTATAGCGAACATTTCTTCTAAGGCAGGGGAAGACTCAACGTATTGATCCGGGGTGTCAATCCATGGCGCCGTAGCATTGAAACTCTAAAAATCAAAGGCCGCCATGTCTTCCAGCAACCAATAGGCTTCGTCCACGGTTAGTTGGTCGAAAGAGGTGATACCGTTTCCTCTTTCAACCTACGTTCTGGTTGCGGCTTGTAACCCATCGAGGAAGTTCAGTAGTTGACACTTTCTCAAGAAACGATGGTTCAAAAACTGAAATAAAAATTCCTTATATCAATTCCAAGCACTATAAAACGGCTCGAAATCTTGTTGAAAGAACTGCATCAATACTTGTCGATCTAACATTTCCAAGTACCCTACAAGAGAAATAAAAACACCACTAACTATTTAAAAACTTTTTGAGACCAATCTTTATTTTTATTATTTTATTTTTATCTTAACACGTACTTTTAGGATTTTACATTTTGGAGAATTATTATAGTTTGAGTCAGTCTCGAGGTCTTCGCTGATTTCGCCCCTTATCCTGGCTACTTTCCTATTATCAACTACTATCTTAGTCAAGTCTCATTATCTTCTTCCAATCTTGATCATATTCAATCCTACAAGGTTCATCCTAATTTTTATTTTAAGTAGGTTTTCGCGTGCTTCTGAATTTGCTATGTTTGGGTAAAGTCTTAGTCTATATTAGTTTATCCTCCTTTGTTCATTTACCCGACCTTTTAAGAACTTTTCTCTGGCGAGGTCAGGTTTTAAGACTTTACCTATCATCCTTCTCATCATGAATCTTTCAGATATTTGCTTATAAACATCTTTACGTATAAGATGTGAAGAATAAGAAAGGAATTATTGAGTTAAAACAAGAAAATCAGATATTGAAAAAAAAAATTACTGGAAAAATTGAAGCACTGTGGAATCATGGGGGTTGGTCTTCTTTATTCTTGTGGCAAAAATTCCCACTCGGTGCTGAAACATAAATAATAGTTCTTCCAATTTTTGAAAAATTTTAGAAGATTAGTCAATAACTGATTCTCTATTGTGAGAGAAAAGTAAAACAAATTTACATTATTTTTATATTTAAGGGAAGAAAGTCCCTTCACCATATTCAGAGTTAAGGTAACTCCATTGTGTTGAGAAAGGAATAATTCTCCAAGTTTACCCCCAATTACTTGGGAAGAGTTGTGCTAGACAAATGTCGTTAGACTTAAAAAATTCACGAAGGAGAAAATGAAATCAAAGACCCAATTCAAACACCCAAGTGTAAATGCAAATTTCACCATCACGAGTGGAATGGGGATGCTCAGATAGGAACCCTAATTTCAACGGAAGAAAGAACTTTGAAATCATTGCGAAATGAAGCTAGGGAACTGGCACAAAAGAAAGATGAACCATGATTTAGCCAAGAAAGTGGAGGAATACAAGAAGAAGAATTATCTACAGTAGCATAGATTTTAAGAGAATTTTCGGAATAATCAACTTCAACTTTCGTCATGGATAGAGTAAGAAATGAGAACTACAATCGTTTTCTTAAGATCAGAATCAAGAATTAACCTTGAAAATACTAAAAAGAAGAGGACTTACAGTAAAGAGTTAAGAGCTTGATTTAACTTCTTGTCTTCTTCAAATAAGTTAAGAAGCCAAGGGAAAATGATAAGGGAAAATTCCCACGATCCCTATTTGAGGGATCATGGGTTAGTGGCAAATTAAGAAGTATTGGACATAATCTAAATTGGCCCATATTCATTTTAACCAAAATAATTAGTTCCAAAGGCAATTGAGTGAAGAAATCAGAGTTCCATTGCAATACAGCCAAATCCCACTAGATCGGGATTGATTTAATCAAGATAACAAATCTCAGGAATACAGGATAATTAGGTACAACTCAAGCTATATATTCAATGATTCACAAGGTAAAAATACGACAATCTTACAATCACGCTGGAGGATATTTGGTTGATACCACACTGGTATCCCAAGTATTTTTTCTAAGTTTTGCAGGTGTTGATTAAAGGAATGAAAATTGGGAGAATTATTGATTTTCTTGCAACATCACTACGTAATCCAATGCAACTCCATCTTCGTCGCTCCGAAATCAATCTAAAACCCAAAAATGTGATAGTTTTTGGTGGTAAAATTCAGCAACGACGTGATTAAAATCCCAAGCATCAAATTTAACGATTTCATGAGCTCATTCTTGTTAAACTTCATGGTGTATGAATAGTTCCACAGAAAGTACAAGAGACAATTTGATCCTTCGATTTGCTTTGTCAACACTTGTTCCAACCCAAAAGTCAATGCTCTTTTTATCCCCTATTTTGGAATCAAATAAGGAAAGGAATAAGAAGAAGATGATGATGATGATTCATGAATTCAAGAATATGGTGAATATTGAAATACTTTCATTAGCTTTAGGATCACGATTTATATATAGAGTATTGTAGTAGTTTCCTAATCTAATTGCTATGAAATAGGAAAACTCAATCAAGGGAATTAAATAGGTAATTTAGAAGGAAAGTATAAATAGGAAAGTCAGCTCTCTAATGATCCGATTGCCTGAAATCACGTTCCTAAAGTCAAGCTCTATCATGATCTGATCTGCAAACTCTATTGTAATCTAATCTGCCAAATCTAGTCTATTAAGCTGATCGTATCTACCACATCTGGTCTGTTGAGCTGATCAGATCTGCCACGTCTGGTCTGTTGAGCAAATTTCATCCCTTCTTCTTTAAGTCGTCCGAATCCATTCATTTTGAAAATGGTTTTTCAAGGGATTTTCTAGGCATCAGTTTTGAAAAACTTCTTGGGCCAAGACTTTTGTTAAAAATAAAGTCACCACCTAGTATGGAGTTAAATGGTGTGTTAGGTCACCGAGATTTTAGAAATTCATTTTTCCTTTGAAATGGCTTGTATTTTTACTTCCAAAGGTTTGTGTACCAGAGATATTCTTTAAGTTCGGGAGTCGATTAAGCTTGGGAAAGGTTTTACTCATCCCAAGACACCCGTTCGTAATAGATCTTGGTCTAAATAGATATTCACTGTTAAACATATCCAAGCAATTTTCTTTGACTTACTTAAACAAGAATAATTCCATTTTTAAAAGTTTTTCCTCTTTTTATGTATTTTTAACATGATATAATGGAAAACAGGTAAATACTACAGCTAATACTAGTCAGCGACACCCAATAATATTTTATATACATAGATAGAAATATAAATATGCAAACTATACTAAATGAAATGCAAACTAAGGCTAAATTGTTTGGATATGCGACCGAACCCGCATGTGGGTTACCTACGTATCTTGGATTAATGAGAATCAGGTTTTCACGTAGTTTGTTTGTATTAGTTTAAAACTAAATAGTTTATGTTATTAAAGGTGTGACCGAACCTTTATGGGTTGCCTACGTACTTTGGGTGGTTACCAAAGATCAGGTCAAACGTAGTTCATTATGGTTAAGTTGAAAACTGGCAAGTTGGGTTGGTTTAATTGAAAACGGCTTTGGTTTTAGTTGGAAATTGGTGTGTTTTAGTTAACTTTAGTTGATTATTAGTTGGTTTTAGTTGTGAACAACTTGAATCAAAACCTTAGTTAGTTATTATTAACAGTTTTTAAAGTTGTGAACAACCTGAATCACAACATAACATGTACATAACATCTTTGATTATGTCAAGAACACCTTAAACAAACTCTTTTGTTTTGGTTAGTTTAGTGTTAGTGTGTGAGTTGTTAGTTGAAAAAAGAAAAGAAATACCATATATTTATGCCAGTCCTGCTCATAACTAAGGAAAATGGGAAGGTTTTTGAAGAAGAATCACACATATCCCCAAAGGAATAGAGACCCTCCATTTATCGCAAGTTCTTAGCCACAAGGGTATGTCAATCTAGTATATAAGTATATATATATGTATAGATACCAGTCCACAAACCAACCTGGCTGTGATCTTTAACGTTTAGCATAAAGTAAATCGGTTTAGTTTTGATAACGGTTGGTTGCACCCTAAGTGTCTTGGTTTCCTTCCTTAACCATTTGGTAAGAAGCTTCTAGTAAGGTTCCTTGTTCATTTCAAGGATCCTTATGTGGGCCTTTAATGATGGCTAGGCCCTTAATCCATTGGGCCTAGGGTGGTTTGTCAAGACTACTTGAATTTGGTATAAATCCAAACCAAGCCCAACTCTTTAATCACCCTTGTGATTTAGGGCTTGTCATGACCTTTACAAGCCCTTGATTGAGGTCTCTTGGATTGTTTCGTGGTGGTATGTGATGTAATATGCATAAATGAAACAATTGTTTTTGGTGTTAAACCGACAAGATTCGGTAAAAGTAAATGTGTCATGGTCAGGGTGAGCAACCGAGTTAATTGTTTGAAATATCCTATAATTTAAGGGTATTGACTTATTTTTATCTATACTAAAAATGATTTAATGAAAATCAAATCTTAATAAAATCATTTTAGACCCTCTTAAATTATGGGAATGTTGAGGTGGACTCGAAACTTTTACTTAACAGATTTTTGTCAAATTTAACAGTTTTTGGGATTTTTTGTATATTATACAGTGTGATTTCATGTATAAATTCATTCCCTTTAAACCCAAATTTAAAGTTTATCTAAACTTGTACTTGGTCCGACATTGACTGGGCGGGACAAAATGCAGTGTCTACACTGAGCTAGTCTGCCACTTTTGGTCTGTTAATCTGCTTACTGGGCTAATTTGCCACTTCTAGTCTACTGAGTTACTTAGGTGCTTTATCATGACCTCGCAAGTGTAAGTATCCTGGAAGGATACTAAGCTTAGAACGATAATTTTGGAACAATTGTTGAGCTAATAGTTTGGTTAAGACATTAGCAAATTGGTCAGTTGTGTGAACATGAGACACCTGAATTTTTCACTTGGCAACTTGATCTCGAACAAAGTGAAAGTCGATGGCTATATGTTTCATGCAAGAGTGAAACACAAGATTAGAGCTTAGGTAGGTGGCCCTATATTGTCGCAATAAACAATTGGTGAAGTAGAGAGAGCAACACCTAGTTCACCAAGAAGATTGGTAATCCAGTTGACTTCAACAGTGGTTGATGCAATAGCCCGATACTCAAACTTAGTAGAAGATTGTGTAATGGTGGATTGTTTATTTAAACTCCAGTTAATAGGATTGGAGCCTAAGAACACAACGTAGGCCGAGGTGGACTTGCAAGTATCAACATCACCTGCCCAATCAGAGTCTAAAAAGTCATGAAAAGAGTTAGCATCTGCAAAGGCATGAAGGGAAAGATACGAAGTGCTACTAAGGAACAACCCAAAGGGAGAGGTAACGCACCCGGATTTTGAAAAAGATAAAGAAGAAGTTGGAGAAAAGGAAAACAAGGTTTTGTTTCCTCCCTCTCAAAATCAAAAAAAATCCAATCATTTTTAGAAAATAAGTTTTCAGGGGATTTTCTAGGTGCCGATTTTGAAAATGTTCTTTGAGCTTGGATTTATTTAAAAAAATGGAGTCGCCACCTAGTATTGAGTTAAATAGTGTGCTAGGTCACTAGGATTTTAAAAAATTATTAAGTTTTAACTAAAAATTGTTTGGTCTAAACCATAGATTTCTTTTAAGTTTAGGGGTCGGTTATGCTTGAGGAAGGTGTTAGGCACTGTGAGATACACGTCTGAAGACTGTACCTAAGCCTAAATAGATCTTTACGTTTAAACAATTCCAAATAATTTCCTTCGGTTTTGGTTAACACACTTATTCCCCTCCCTCTCCCCCCCCCCCCCCCCTTTTTTTTGTTCTTTTTGTGAATTTTTATGTAAAGAAAACAAGAAAAGTTTATTTATTTAAAGTAATAAGAATAGTTTATTTAGTTTTAGTTGACGACCGAACCTAGAAAGGTTGCCTATGTATCTTTGTTTTTATAGGGAATTAGGTTGAATGTAGTTCACCATAAGATGATTTTATTTATATATTTTTTTCTTTTTTGTTTATTTATTTAAGACAAAGTTTATAAGACATTTATTTGTAAAAATATTTTACAAAGACAAAAGTTTATGTTTAGAGTAAAACACCAAGTATTTTCGGATTGAAAACTCTTATGCGAAATATCCTTTTTAATTTTTTACTTTCTATTTCATTTTTGTTTATTTAAGACAAGATAGGAACATAAATGATACAAATGGTAAGTGGATATGCACATAAATTTTATCAAGAACACTCCAACTGAACTTACTTGCTTAGGCAAGTTTAGTGTTAGGGTTTACTTTATTAGTCCAAAAGATAAGAAAATATATAATATAAGTGTCAGTCCTACTCATAACTAAGAAGAAAAAAACGTTTCTGAAGAATGTGCACACTTATATCCGAAGGGATAAAGGTCCTCCCTTTATTCCGACTTTTAGCCACAATAGCCTAGACATAATAATATATATATAGGGTGTCAGTCCACAAGCCTAAGACATCAGCCAGGTTGTGATCTAGGCTAGAGAAAGATAAGTAAAAGTTAGTTGCTAGTAGTTAGTAGTCCATCATCAGTGGTTTATTTTAAGTTCATGAGAGTTCGGTTTCATAAGTTCTTGACATAGCCAAAGACGTTATATAGAAACCATAGTGTTCTTGATGTTTTTTACACAAAACATGCTAATTACACTATGTAGATGATCTAAGACTCTAAGAACTACACGAGTATACTATATACAAGCAATATAAAGGTAATTTAAACAAAATTAAAGAGGAGTTTAAGAGAACTTACCTAACTTAGGAGAGTAGTCTTTCCCTAAGTGTTTCTTCTTCTTCTTCTTCTTCTTCTTCTTCTTCTTTAATCGTTTTCCTTCTTCTTGGTTGTTCCTCAATAACTTCTTGAGCTCTTGTTAAAAGAGTCTCAAGAACACCTTTTAGAAGCCTTTTTGGCAAGATTTAAGTGTGTTTAACGGATAGAAAGCTTAGGAAATCCCAAGATCCGAGAGAGAAATTCGAGCCAGAGAGGAGATCTGGCCAAGCTTCTTTCTGAATGAAAACAGACTGGTATTTTTAGGCAATGGATAGCCTGCACGTTCACCAATGCGTGGGCTTATCCAACTTGTTGCATATGGTCTTTAAATGCCAATTAAAGCCTCTTAAATGCCATTTAATGCTAGAACATTGGCATGTGATGAAGATCTTCATAGATTGCCTAGGTAATCATGTGGATTTTGTAATGATTCACCCAAATCTTGCAAGATCTTTGTCATAATTGCCCTATTAAATGCTTTCACACATGGCATTTAACGCATTTTAATGCTCGATTTGATGGCGAACTAATTCGATTGGCCTTGTAAAAATTAGTTACTCTTGGTACCTAAGTTACTTGATTTGAAGTTTACTTGGAAAATCTTGCAAGATCTCTTCCATTTAATGCACATTAATGGATTCATTGAATGGAGACATTAATGACCACTCATGACATTTAGTTCCATGATTAGACTATGATTTGAAAGGTATTAAATGCATTGATGTGATGGAAATTGGTCTAGTTAGCTTTGTAACCGCTGTTAACTTCCAAGTAACTAGATTGTCATCATAATATGTTAGTAGAAAATCTTTGCAAAAGATCTCTCATTAAATTTCCTTATTAATGTCTTTATTAAATGTGGCATTTGATGATTTATTAGACCATGATTTGAAGGGTATTAAATGTATTGACATGATGGAAACCGATTTCGTTAGTTTTGAACTATGTCTTTAGGCACTAGTTACTTTAGGTAACTAAGTTTTTTTTGGTGGAATCTTGGCTAATCAAAAATTTTGCTTGATTTTTGGAGATTAGTATTTTAAACAAGAGATTTAAAGAAATATTTTTGGTATCAATTAGACAAAACCGGTGATAGTAAAAGTTTATGGGGTCAAAGCAGGAAACAAATGTAATTGGTAAAATTTCCTTAAGTTAAGGGGTAGAAACTAATTTAATCATATTAAAAGGGATGTTTCATGGAAAATCTACTTTTAATATTTTCATTTTAGTCCCCATTAATTATAGGAATTTTGAATTTCGAGATTGACCCGAAACTTTTATTTATACCGAATTCAAATCAATTTCATAATTTTATGTTTTCTTATGTATTTTGGCTTTTTTGTAGTATCCAATGTAATCTAAGGCGAAAATTTGTTCCCTTTAAACCTCATTTTAAAATTTATTCGAACTTGCATTGTAGATCCGATACTCAAATGAATGGGACAAAATATGGTTTCTACAAGAGGTTCCTTTTAAGTAGCGAAGAATCCATTTAACTCTATTCCAGTGAGTGGTAGAGGGACGATGCATAAACTTAGAAAGTTTATTTATTGCAAAGGAGATATCCGGATGAGTGAGCGATAAGTATTGAAGAGACCCAAGAGCTTGTCGATATACGGTAGGGTCATGAGAAAGAGATCCATCATTCAACCGAAGTGGCTCTGTTGAAAATATTAGAGTACTGACTTCTTTGGCTTCATACATGTTAATCTTAATGAGGAGATTTGTAATATATTTCTTTTTAGATAAGAAGATTTTAGACTTTGATGAGATTCTGCCCCCAAGAATTAACCAAGATCATTAAGCTCTTTGAGGGAGGAACGAGTAGAGAAGTTGGTGACAACTTCTTAAATAGCATGGGCGTTGCTATCGGTAATAATTCGATAATAATTACATCATCAACATAAATCAGGAGATATATAGTGGATGGTCGAGTATGACATATAAAGAGAGAAGTATCATATTTCAAGTTATTGAAGCCAGCTACAAAGAGGAAGGATTAGAGCTCCTTATACCAAGCACGAGGAACTTGCCTCAGCCTGTAAATTGCTTTGTGCAATTTGCAAGCATGAGTAGGATATTGAGCATCAATAAACCCTTGTGGTTGTTGCATGAAACATTTTTAGTGAGCGTACCTTATAAAATGCATTATTAACATCCAGCTATTTCAAAACCCATTCTCTAGATACTGCAAGGCCAAGAACAACTCTAACAATGGCTAGTGTCACGATAAGGCCGAAAGTCTCATTGAAGTCGATACCAAGACGTTGATGAAATCCCTTGGCGACAAGACAATCCTTGTAACGAGCAATGGAGCCATCGGGGTTATTTTTTATGCGATAGACCCATTTACAACCAATTGTATTTTGTGTAGGGGAGATGGGAACTAAAGACCAAGTGTTATTGTGTTTGAGGGCTTGAAACTCCTCGACCATGGCAGTTTGCCATTGAGGAAGTTTCTTGGCTTGAGTGAAGGAGGTGGGTTTAGTTAAAGATGAAAAAGTAGAGGTCGCAACGGAGATTTTGGGAATGAGACAGAAAGGTTTCTTAGGTTTGAAAATGTTATTTTGTGATCTAGTAACAATGTGAGAGCAATGAGAGAGAAGATGTACAAGCATAGAAGCATGAGGAGGAGAGTCATT
This sequence comes from Eucommia ulmoides, assembly GCA_016647705.1. Lineage (NCBI taxonomy): Eukaryota > Viridiplantae > Streptophyta > Magnoliopsida > Garryales > Eucommiaceae > Eucommia > Eucommia ulmoides. The sequence continues at coordinate 43,395,393 of CM028332.1, read as the reverse complement.
TACCTGAACTGAATCTGACTCGGTGGCACCTGGTGTAGAGGCGAAGATAGGAATAGAAAGTGGTTGAGAGGAGTTAGAGTTGGCGATGAAAGAGGAAGATGTGTCTGAATTAGAGGGTGTGGAGTTCGAGGTGGTTATAGTTGTGGGAGAGGTATTAATCATGAGCTGAGTTGTTGATCTGAGCCTATTTGAGTTGATCTGAGTCTATCTAAGTTGATCTAAGCTGAGTTGATCTAAGTTGTCGATCTGAGCTGAGCTGATCTGAGTTAAGTTGTTGATATAAGTTGATCTACTGTTATTAGAGGTATTTGGTATGTGGAGAGGAGAGACGGGTATGAGTTGAGTGTAGGAAAATGAGTGACTTGTCGAACCCTTTTTAAAAAATGAGTCAAGTAATTTTGAGATGGATTGTGGAGCGGCACACAATTCTGCTGAGTATATATTTTGTAAAGGAAAGATTTTTCAAAAAACACTACATGTTTAGAGGTGAAGATTTTATTGGCGATGGAATCAAGACAAGTAAAAGCGTGACATTTGAGAGAGTATCCAAGGAACATGCATAGTCGGGAACGAAATTCTAGCTTATGTGTAGTAAATGGTATTAACTAATGGTAACATAAGCAACCAAAGACACGTAAAGATGTATATTTGGGATGATGTCGAAAACGTTTATGATAAAGGGTGGCATTTTGTAGAACTGGAGTGGAGAGACAATTGATGAGGTATGTGGCCGTTTGGAAGGCGAAGATCCAAAAATTGAGGGGAATAACTGCTTGATGGAGAAATGTGAGACTAGTTTCGACAATATGACGGTGTTTTCTCTTAGCTGAGCCAACATGTTTAGGAGTGTAATGAGGAGAAGTAAGATGTTGAATTCTAAGTTTTTTTAGGATATGTGAGAGTGCTTGGTATTCTCCTCCACCATCAATGTATACCGTCTTGATTTTGACAGTAAAAAAAATCAATCAGTGTTTTAAATTGCTCAAAAACTCGAGGTGCTTTAGATTTGATTTTAAGTGGATAGAACCAAGTGTGTTTGGTGAAATATTCAACAAAAATTATGTAGTACCGAATGTTAACAAATGCAGTAATAGGGGTTGGACCCTAAACATTCAAATACATAACTTGAAAAGGCTTGTCATACACAATTGAAGAACTTTGAAAAATGAAGTTTATGACTATTATTACATAAGAAATAGTCACAAAAGTTTTGAGAGATAGAAGGATCAGAAATAGAAATATTTTGACTAGCAAGCAATCTTCATTGGATAGGTAGAGATTGATGTCCAAGTCGTTGAAGCCATAGTTAAGAGGAAAAAGTGAGAGAGGTGGTAGGCGGTGAGAATGGTTTCGTGGCTAGAAGACATGATGATCACTCATAGAGATTGTTTATACTCCGGCCTCTGGCCAAGGATGCCCCCATGCTCAAATCCTTCTCAACAAAATGATTAGGAAAAAATTCAATGGAAGTTTTATTTTGTTTGCGAAATTGAGAAACAGATATGAGGTTTTTTAATTAGGGGTGCACACAAAATATTGTTTAATGTAAATAAGGTTGTCGAGGAATTAATAGTAGAAGAACCGACCTGAGAGATCAAAATTCCATTACCATTTCTAACAATGACATCATCATTCCCAACAGAGTACATGGAGAGATTGCGGAGATCGGATGTTATGTGATGTGCGGCTCTTGAGTTTATTACCTAATTTTTGGTTGAAGAACCGGAGTCACCATCCAGGTAGTTAGCTTGCAACCAAGAAGGCTTTGGGTAGGAAGCGACATGTTTTTGTATTATGACTTGGTTTGTCACAAAGTTGACATACAACACACAACTGACCCGAAAAATAGTTAGGCTAACATGAAAAATTTTGTTGATTATAATAGGATGTACCTCAAGGAGCATAGACACAACCTGTACTGTAAGGAGGACGATGTTGCTAGCGAGGATAGTTTGAATTGCCATAATATGTAGGTTGGTCGAAACTTTGAGGTTGACCAAAATATCCACCAGATTTGTTGGTGGGGTGTTGGTCACTTTTGTTCCCTTTTCCACTTTTGCCTTTGTATGTTGCACCTTTTTTAGAAAATTGAGTAGTGATTGGAACATCATCTTCTACTGTATTACCACGTTGCTGAATCAGTTCTCCATCGATAAGTTTGTCATATAGATCTTCAAAGAGAATGGGTGTATCACGAACACAGACTACAGCTGTCAATTCCTTGAATTCATTAGCAAGACTTTTTAGAGTATGAGCAATAATCTCCGCATCGGTCAGGTGATGACCAATCAAGGCTAGATCATCAATGATACTATTAACCTTATTCCTGTACTTAGCCACCGTCAAGTCGTCCTTCTTGATGTTCATAACAGTTGTGAGAAGAGAGAGCATACAATTATTAGACCGATTGGCATAGCTGGATTCGAGTTTGTTCCAAGGTTCAGCTGATGATGAGCAATTGTTAATGGTAGGGCCAATTGTGGTGTGGACTGTTACTTGGATACCTAACAAGATAAGCCGATCATGTCTTAGCCAAAGTTGATAATCAGGATGAGTGCTCTCAAGACAAGCAAGTGATCCATCAACATAGCCAAGAAGTCCATAGCCAAATAGGAGATTCGTCATCTGCGATTTCTAGGATGCGTAGTTGCCTCCTTCTTTCGTAAGTTTGAATGGAATCTGAGATGAAGCATTGAGAGACATCATATTACTATTAACAAAATTGGAGTTACCTTGACCACCCCTAGTCGTAGGCGTGATGGCATGAGGTTCTCCATGAGTTGAGTTTTCTCTTGAATTGGAGATTAGTGTAGATAATCCAGATATCTTAGAACAGATAAAAAAAATTAACAGATGAAAAGAAAGGTTAGAAGAAGAGGGTCAAAAGCAGAGGAAAAAGAAGGTCAGGATGAGACTAGACTAATTTAAGATAGTCAAAGCTCTGGTACCATAAAGAATTCAAGAATATAGTAAATATTGACATACTTTCATTAGCTTTAGGATCACGATTTATACACAGAGTACAATAGTGGTTTCCTAATCTAATTGCTATGAAATAGGAAACTCAATCAAGGGAATTAAATGGGTAATTACAAGGAAAGTATAAACAGCAAAGTCAACTCTGTAATGATCTGATTGCCTGAATTCATGTTCCTAAAATCAAGCTCTATCATAATATGATCTACAAGCTCTATCATGATCTGATCTGCCACGTCTGGACTACTGAGTTGATCTGATATGCCATGTTTGGTCTGTTGAGCTGATCGGATTTGTCACATCTAGTCTGTTATGCAGATCAGACACTTCGGGTATGTTGATCTGTTTGTTGAGCAGATCTGTCACGTCTGGTCTATTGATCTGCTTAGGTGCTCTATCAAGTTTGCTAAGTTGGTTTGCCACTTCTGGACTATTGATCTGGTTGTTGAGCTGATCTACCACATCTGGTCTGCTGAGCTGCTTAGACGCTCTATCAATGATGACGAAAAGAAAGAAGAAAAAGGACGAACGAAAAAAAAATGAAATAAAAATTAAAAATAATAATTTTGTCTAGTTACATAAAAGTTTTGATGAAAAAATTAATTCCATCAATTTTAATCATATTCTATTAATTTAAGCGAAACATATTAGTTTCTCACTTTATTTAAAGTAGAGAAAAATAAAATATAAATTTTTAAAGTGGACGGGAGTAAATTAATATTAAGACAAAGTAAAAAAAAAGTAAAAATCAATTTATCCTTTTTTCTTCAATAAAGAACTTTGATTTCGACTAACTTACCTTTTTCTATTCTATATGGATAACTAATTTTTTTGTTAAGTAAATAGTTAGATATCTAATGAATATTAATCTACTAGTTATGAAAGTTAATATTTTTTAAACTAGTTATTCAATTTTCAACAATAGTCTCATTCGATTAAGTGAATTTCCAATGTTCAACTTAACTTAATGTAGAGTATATATTAAATAAAATTATAGATTCCATTAATTACTTTTTTTTAAAATCATTCCACTTCATTAAAAAAATTAGTGCTCCCTATGATGGTTGTTCAAGTGCAAATCTAGTAAATGTAGGTAAATTTTAAATCAATTAAAGTTGTGTTTGGGTAAGGGATTTCTAAGGAGATTTGATTTGGTTAGAGGATTGTAAAATCCTCTTTTGTCAAATCCCTTATTTAGGTTTTAGGAGAGAGGAATTTGTCAAATCTTTTAAACTTAAAAAAATAGGTGAAGAAGGGATTTTGAAATCCCTTTGAAACAGATTGAATTTGTGAAATCAATTCTTCAATCTTCGCTCTTCGCACCTAAGGCACCCTTCGTCGTCGTCGTCGTCATCTTCTTCTTCGTTCTTCGTCGTCGTCGTCGTTAATCGTAGCCCTCGTCGTCCTCAAATTGTCTTCTTCTTTCGTTGAATCGTCGTCGTCGATCATCTTCGTTGCTTCGTCGATCGTCGTTCGTCGTGCGAATATCGTCTTCTTCTTCGTCGCAATTGAGAACACGACTGCGAAAGAGAACAACGAACGACTAAGATTAGGGTTCGTCTTCATCGTTTGAGCTGCTTCGTCAAATCGTCGTCGTCGTTGTTGCGATTAGGGTTTATCATCCATAGTTTATCGTCACCAATTAGGGTTCGTCTTCATCGTTTGAGCTTTGTTTCTAGGTTAATTTTGTCTTCATCCTTCAAGCTCTTTTTCTTTCTTCCATTTTTTTTTTTTTTATTTTTTATTTTTTTTAGAAGTGGGATCAGAGGATCAAGAACAAAAAAAAAAAATCTAAATACTTCAATTCAAACAATTATCCAAACAAGATATCTGTGAAATAAAGAGATTTCAAAATCTAGAATTTTGAAATCCCTTCACTTCACAAATCTCTTGAATTTGTCAAATCTCTTATCCAAACGCAACCTAAGCGAATTTTCACTCAAATCAATTTTTGAAAAATATCATTTGTTGCATAAAAACGTATTGATCATTGATCTTGTTTGAAAATACTGGAAGAGTAAATTTCAGTGTTAAAAACTTCACCTTTATTGGAACTTAGACCTAAAAAAAAATTATTTTTATGTTTAGTGACAAAAAGAATTAACTGAAAGATTAAAATGACTATTACTATTCTTATATTTTGTTAGATTTGAGATCAGATATAATAATGAAATGTATTATCAAATAAAATATATAAAAAAGGAACAAATCGCAATTAAAAATAGAAAAAGATAACCAGACTCTCAACAATTTTTTCGAGAAAAGAAAAACCCCTAACCATAAAAATGAAAATTATAAAATTTCAAAAAAAAACAATTAAAAATAAATAAATAAATCAGGTGACGTTGTCGGGATATTTGACGACATCAGCAGAAAAAAAAAAATCCTAATTAACAAAATAAAGGAAAAGAAAAAATTGAACAAGATAGTAGAAATTCCCAAAAAAAACACTTGCAAAGAAAAAATCCAACGAATTCGCTTAAGAAACCTAGTTGGAAAAATCTCAAACTAAGAACAAGTGGGAAAAAAAAAAACTCTTGACTTCGCCCCAAAAGACAATTTTAATTAAAATAAGTATCAACTAAAAATTCAACAATACAATATTCTAGCAACATTTTGATTACGTCTTCGAAAATTTCGGGTGACATTATAACGATATTATCTAGAGGTTTAAAATTCCAAGACATGTAACCTAGCAGATATGTATCTAATCTCTTTTGTTTGTTTAGGGTCTGGAGTTCAACCCCCTCCTCCAATATATGTAAAAAAAAAATCTAAAGGAGTAAAAACCCAAGTGAACCGAACAAAAATAACAGTTTGGTTCATTTTTAAAAAAAAAATATATATATATATATTATATCGGTTTGGTTCTATCCATGGGTCGAAGTTTTTAGATCCAAAGAAAATCTTGCAAATTCTAATTTATTATACTCAAATGTGTTCTTTCTTCTTTCGCTTATAATATTTTGAAATTTTTTCATGAATAATTATAGTAAGTCAATTGCTTCGAAACCAAACAGAAACATACCGAATTTTAAAGATTGGTTCATTTTGGTTTGTAAGATTGATTTGTTTCGTTTCAAAATTTTTGAAACCAAATAGTTTATTTCAATTCAAAAATATCCCAAAACCAAACATCTTAGGAACATTGCAAGTGTTTTGGTGACATCTAGGTAATGTTTTCGAAATTCCAACGCTGAGTTTCGACGACATCCCGACAAATTTTCCAAAGCTCCAACTACATTATTTTTTTTACCAAATAATAAAAGTAATTACTTTATCTATATTTCTCCCATTTAAATTCCATTCCAACGTAATAGTTTGTTTGATTTGGTATTTATCTTATCCCATGATTTGTAAGATTAATAAATATTTAGATATGAGAATGAAATATATGTTGCGTACCAAGCATAGGAATAGAATGATCATTTATAACTCAAACTCAAGGATTGTATCATAATGGCTATCTAGTGTGCCTCTCTAGTAGAAGATCTAGTAAAAAAATATATCATCATTTCATTCCTTAGTTAAAATCTGCGCAGCTGCTGTAAGTCGATTCCTATAGCATTACTCAATACGTTCAAATACACTGTTTAGTGTTTGAATGAAAACAGACTGTGGACTCCTAGAACATTTACAAAATCAAAGAACTTGTCACCAAAGCCCCAAACATTGTCAAGGGGGCGTTTGTTTAGTGTTTCTATTCTTAAAAACTTAGAACATGAAAAAATTTCAAAACAATTTTGTTCTACTCCCAAAAAAAAATTAAAAAAATAAAATTTTAAAAAACATAACAAAAACAAATATTTTTCCCATCCCACCTTTCCCCGGACTCCGTGCATAGTGGGCTTCGCAGCACCAGACTGCCCTTTTATATTTATTTTTATTTACATTTTTCAAAACAGTTAACACTAAACAAATGTCACCCCAACCCTATATGATTCAGAATAAAAGGTGCACAATTATCACCTTCAATATTATGATCACATTCATAACGGACACAAAACTCTAACTTCGTTCAATTTGAGAATTAATATCCACATAACACAAAACATATAGTTCAAAAACATGATATTGAGAACGAATGATATTTCACGTAATCTATACAGTTATCTTTCTTACCAGAGAAAGCACGCCAAGAATCTTTTGATTTGAACACCAGGATTAAGCCAGCAACGGCTCAAGCTAATGTTTCCCTCACACACTTTACATAGCACCCTGCCCTTCGGTATCCAAAACCGCAAGCGCCACCGAGAAAAAGTCGTCAGACGTAAACTCTTTCTTTTTTCTGTATTTTTGGGGTTACTTTGAAGAGGACTTCCCATTAAGTATCAAGGATTCATACAAACCTAGTTTGCGTCAATTGGTAAATTAACCTGAAATTGTTTTATATACCAAAAGTAAATTTATATGAATCGAATACAAGATTTAATGTGCGTTTAGGTTTTGAAAAGATATTTTAAGAAGCAATTTGATTTAGAAAATGAATTTATAAAAAATTCAAAGCGGTAATTTTAAGATGGGATTTAAATGGGGTGAAATGAGCCCTCAAAATTTCACAAATCTGCTTCCTCTCTCTCCTTCCATCTCCCTCTTCCTCTCCCTCCTCCTCCACTATTATAATTTCTCGGAAGCCCATCAATACAAGCCAAAGTTTTTTTTTTCTTCTTTTATAATCATTCATTGAAAGAAATTTTCCATAAGTTAATGAGAGACTGAAAATTTATGGGTTTATTCCACTTACCCTCTCGTGGCATTTCACAAATAACCACAGGAGTCCTCTTTCATTTTGTAAAATACTAGTCAAACTCTTATCATATTTGGTCAAACACCATTGAATACCCACTACCCATGCTTGCCGACTTCATTATTTTATTGACGATTTATTCTAATTGTAAGGCTCCTTTTCACGAACAATAATACCCTTTGTGTTCTCTGTATATTTATGAGACAACCTATTGACTGCAAATTTTCACATTTCACTCTAATTTTACTTTTCAATTTCACTTGTGTGTAAATAACAATTTTTGGAGTACCTATAGTTATTTCATTTTCTTCTTACCTCTGCCTGCCACCAAAATACCTCAGTTCCCACCCCCCAGCTTCTCAATCACCCCATTCCTACTCCATTATTTCCCCACCATCAGCTCCTCTGCCAATTCTTTTTTCTGCAACCTCCACAACCCACCTAAACCAATCACCATGACCTACCTGATCCACAAATCACTTTTTCGCATTTAAATTTCTGAAAGAAAGAGAATTAAGGTACAAGTTTTTGTCTAAATATGTATGAATTTAGAGTATGAAACTCTCGGTCTCTGGATTTAGGGTATGAATTTGGGGTCAAAATCTCTCTCCCTCTGAATTTAGGGCATGACTGTATCGCCTCTAAATTTTGTTTTGATTTTGTATTTCATTTTTAGTTTGAGAAACACTATTTCTTCTGATTCAATCTCTCTCTCTCCTATGTCTCGGTTGTAAATTGTTTACATTGGAAATGAAATTAATGAGATTGAGAGTTTTTGATTTTTAGATCTAGGGTTTTTTAGATTGTTATTCTTTTGCAATTTCGATTTTATTCTTTTCTGGCTTGATTTTGGGGTTGATTTTTCATTCTAGCAAATTCGTGATTTATTATTTTTTTTGTTTAATTTGATCTTGTGTGCTTGCAATTTAGTTACTGCTGGTGACACAGGGTGGACTGGTGGTGAAGTGGTTTGCAGCTGAAGGTCGGGGAGGCAGTGTGGGAGGTGGCTACGGGCTTGGGGAAGAGCATGGAATGTTAACATGGAGGGAGAGGGGGTGGAGGAAGAGAAAAAAAAATGAAGAAAAAGAAAAAACACTAAAGGGGCAGTACTGTAAGTTACTATATTTATTTTTATTTTTTTAATTAGTCAATGTCAGTCAAAAAGTAGGGGTACTTTTGACATTTAACCATAAAAAATTCCGGCAATGGAGGTCTGTGGTATTTGCAAAATGGGAGAGGAGGTATATCGCAGTGTGCAAAATGACAGGGGAGGTAAGTGGCATAAACCCATAAAGATATTGATAAAATATTATAATTCTCAATTTCAAAATCCCATAACGTTGAAAATTCCATGAATTTTAATCCCTCAACCAAACGCAGCATTACTAAATTACCTCTCTATAGCGCCAACTCTGCCTGCAACGCAGCAAGCTCATCGTCCTCAGCTGTATTCTTCGGAGGAGGTGGACGTATTGGTTGCCTACCAGCGGGCACATGTATAGGAGCAGCAGGAGCAGTTGTTGCAGGCTGCAGAAGCTGTTCCTCCAACTCAGCTCCCTCAAGTTCTTCAAGTTCTGCCTCCAACTCATCCTGCAAAATTGAACATGAAAATATGCCGCTTTCAATGGAATAAAACATAAAGGCATTTCATTATTTGATTGAATATTCAAATAATCCCTACTTCATCAAAATCAGCTGCTGCGCCAATGGGTGTTGCGAGTGCTTCTTGAATTTGTTTCATATTATCAACCTGTTCATTGATCTCATCCATAGTTTTATCCACATCATCAATATTCCTGCAAAAGAAATATACCCTTTCAAGTTTCAACAAACACAATAAAAACGAAAATTCCATGTCCGAAAAATTCCTGAAGTCTCTAAGCACAAAAGGAAAAATAGATCAAGACGGTACCAAATACCATTAACACCTAACATTTTAAAAACAAACTAGAAAAAATCTGGTGGTCCCATTTTTTAAAGATTCTCTTTCATAAGATATCAAAAATTTTAAATAAAGAAATCTAATTCAAATTTAACATCCAAACAATCTAAACTGTACCCCAGGCTACTACTACATTCACCATTTTGAGGTGCCTGATCATGTGCATTTCATTCTTTGTTTTATCTTATTTTGTTTTTTTATTTCTAGTCTATTGTGTTTTAAGTAGATTTACAAATTGAATTCATAGGGTGAAGGGTGATGGGACTATTAGGTTTCTATGTGCATGAAAAAAATAGTAATGGAAGCTAAACCAATGTTGTAAAAGGCATTCGTGGGACACGCTCGAGGCAGGACGGTCCTAAACCGTCCCAAGGCAATGACGTGGCTATTTTCCAGCTGGGCTTACGCCCAAATGCTTTGGGCGGCGCCCAACTTCGCCCAAGGCGAATTTCGACGGGGCTTACACCTTGTGTTTTCATCACTGGAAAAATCAGGAGACAGAAAAAAAGATTTTGCATCTATTTGGCTTCATCTTTTTCGCTTCGCCGGTGCCAGACCTCGAAGACTGGAGGTGCAACTAAAGTTTGGGGTTACAGAAATTATCATTCAAATGAAGAAGTAAAGGTCGATGATGGTGGAAATAAAAGAACTAGGGTTAAGTCGTGCCCTTTTTTTTTGTTTTTTTTAGAAATAAAGCAATTCTCTCCTCATATTTTTTTAATTAAATTAATAAAGGAAATTTGTTGAGGCTTGACCAGAATTCAAGGAAGATTATTACTTGTTAGAATAAATGACAAATAAAGAATAATATTTAATACAACAACAACTAAGCCTTTATCCCACTTAAGTAGGGTCAGCTACATGAATCCGTTTACGCCATAATGAACCATCAAGGGTCATTCCCTCAGTCAGTCATCAAATCAATTCTAATAATCTCGTTCCAAGTCTTTTTAGGCCTACCTCTCCCTCTAGTAACCCCCCGCACTTGAACTAATCGCATTTTCTCGCTGATGCTTCTATGGGTCTTCTATGCACATGTCTAAACCACCGTAAACGATTTTCTCTCATCTTCTCTTCGATGGGTGCTATTCTTAAATTCTCTCTAATAGTTTCATTCTTAATTTTATTCATTCTTGTCTTCCCATTCATCCACCATAACATCCTCATTTCTGTTACACTAATTTTCTAGACATGTTATGTTTTTACTGCCCAACATTCTGAACCATACAGAAGCGTCGGTCTTATTGCAGTTTTTGTAGAATTTTCCTTTGAATTTCAGTGGTATCCTACGATTGCATATTACCCCAACTGCATTTCTCCACTTTAACCATCCTGTCTTGACTCTCTGAGTAATATCTTCCTCGATTTCGCCATTACTCTGAACCATTGAACCTAAATATATAAAATGATCCACATTTGGAACCTCCTCATCTCTAATTTTGACCGCATCATCTCTTCGGGCATTACTAAAATTGCAATGCATGCATGTAATATTACTAAAATTAAAGAATAATATTTAATAGCATCCTTAAATATGCCTCATATGGAAAATAGCATTTCAATTAAATTACTATTTATGATTCATAATTATCCATATTTATTTTTCATAAATTTATTTTTATTTATTTTTAATAGTTTTTAATTATATATAATATTTTTAAAATATTAAAAAATTATGTATCGTGGGACTTACGTCCCATGCCTCAGGGCTTACGCCTCGCTCCGAACAAGTCAAAATGCCCCGCCCAACATCCCCGCCTTTTACAACACTGAGCTAAACATACGGGATGCTTACGTAGCTTTCTGCATGGCCTTCATTGCAGCAGCTCCAGTTCTCAAAGCATCAACAGTCTCTGTTGTAGCTTTAGCACCTTCAAGCATTATCATCTAAATCCATAAATATATAACCCAAATTAGTGATAAATTAGATTCAGTGCAATGAGCTCACATTATAAAAAGCTCAACTGATTTGAAAATAGATGAAAACACCTGATCATGAATGCGCAATTGATAATTGCCAAGCGCCTCAATTTGTTGTTCATAAAGCCTCTTCCTCTTCAGACATTGTATTGCAGCTGAAAAACATCATAAGGTTAGAGAACAGAGTTACTACAATTCAATGAGACACTAGGGCAAATTACAATCATTACAATTTGAAAATCCGAATACTTCAATTTTTGGAGTTCAATTGGTAAGACAAGTTGGTGCATTAAAAGTTATGCTTTGTTACTTAGTGTCACTAATGATTTGCTTCTCAAACTAAAAGTTTTACATATATCGTAGAAGTCATTACACTTTCATGCATCATGCATGAAATGTACCACATCTCATGCTACATCATGAATAACCGTCAATAACAGCATAACTATATTAAAATATTATATTCCTAACATAAAATTGCTATAAGACTGCTATAAGACCAGCGCTTCTGTATGGTTCAAAATGATAGGTGGTAAAAACGTCACATGTCCAAAACGCCTTACTCAGAAGACAGAAACACATCTTGGAGGAGAGGCATCTCTAGTGAAAATGAACAATGGTCATGAATAACTGTCAATAACAGCATAACTATATTAAAATATTATATTCCTAACATAAAATTGCTATAAGACTGCTATAAGACCAGCGCTTCTGTATGGTTCAAAATGATAGGTGGTAAAAACGTCACATGTCCAAAAAATTGGGGTGACAAAAATGAAGATGCTGTGGAATATGAGTGGGAAGACGAGAATGGATAAAATTAAGAATAAAATTATTATAGATAATTTAGGAATAGCACCAATCAAAGAGAAAATCGTTTACGATGGTTTGAGCATGTGTATAGAAGACCCGTTAAAGTACAAGTGAGAAAATGTGATTTAGTTCAAGTGCAGGGGACTACTCGAGGGAGAGGGACCTAAGACGACGTCAGACGAGACTTTTAGAATTGATTTAATGACATTAAACCTGACTGAGAGGATGGCCCTTGATCAACTACTATGGCGTAAACAGATTCATGAAACCGACCCTACAAAAGTGTAAGTGTAAGTGTAAACAGATTCATGTAACCAACCCTATATAAGTGGAACAAAGGTTTAGTTGTTGTTGTTGTATTCCTAACATATTTGGCTTGTATTGCTGAGTACCATAAAGTTGTTTCAACAGGAAAACCATTATTCATGATCCATTCACTTATTTTGCCTAATCAAAATTACTTCTGCTGTTGGAGTTTCTCTTACAATTCTTCCGTAAAATCTGTGGCCCATGCCATCCGCAATGAGTCAAATGACTATTCCTGATATCAGTAAGAATGTAAAAATTAAATGGAAGCTGATAAATGAACCACATGTTTACCTCAAATCAAATGGCTTAAAGCTTGTAACATCTACCTAAAATTGTAGTTTTCACATAATACTTCCTTTCAAAGAAGACAACACCAAATTGAAAGGCTTATAAACCGGAGGATGCACAACTCTGTCTTCGCTAGAAAACATCAATAATATCATAACATTTTAAGAACAAGGAGCAAGAAATCAATTAAAAAATGAACAATTAACAATGAATCTAGATTATATTAGTGACTCAAACCACAAATTTACTATTCTAGGTTGGGAAGAACCAGCCTTGCAAGTGAGTGCGGGAGAAACGTACAGCTGTGTTCAACATGGGAATAATTCTTTTTCCATGGTGTTAACTGATTTTGAAGCAGCTAGACAGGAGAGACGTATAGTGTGGTCAGCTTTTTCAATCAAAGCAGTGGAAGCATCTGAGCAGGTATGCCTACTTAGGAAGTGGGTGAGATACTGAGAGAAAGGACACAAGTTTGGTGGCTGCCAAGTTAATATATATTGATGATAGGAGAGTAAAGAGCTTGTGCTGGAGCACCGTTGCATAGAGTGCAAAACAACAGATTACTTTGTGCTGGCTATTATTGTGCTACACCACAATATTGGCTTATTCAGAGGGAACTAGGCAATTACAAATGTAATTATAATGTAAACACATTAATTCAACGCCAGATGAGTAGCAGTGGTTCAAAGGTGATTTAACTGTGGAAATGATCTCTGAGTGGTTCATTAATTGTAGATGGTTGTCCGGTTGGCTTTAACATCCCCTCAAAACTCTGAATAGTAATGTGAAATCAACTTGAGTTTGCAAACTGGGACATTCATGGAGTATTGACAGCTTTCTTGTTTGTTGAGGTATCCATATTAAACTTGCAAACACGTGCCCTCTCAATCTTTTCCCTCTTGAAATATCTCTGGTAATTTAGATATCATCGAGGAAGGAATATGATATTCTCCATCTGGAAAAAATACCTGAGGTAACAACATGCTGGCTGAGTTACGTAATCATTTTGTACATCCTATTCTTTCAAAATTACAGAAGATAAAAAATGGTTCCTAACCGAAAAAGAAATATGTGGGTCTCACAAGGATGTAACAAGTGAAAAATAACACAAAAATAAAGGGAAAGGTAAAAAGCATAAATTTAGAAGTATCAGGTTTGGAACCAGATTCTTCCCCTCCCCCATTCCTTAAAACATTCCCAAACATAATCACTTTGAGGACCCCAAGTATTTCCCCCTTTTAGCCTACACCATTAACTCTTGAGGTGGAAACGTGCTACCATTTGTGTGTGAAAATATTTAACAAGGAGGACACATGAATAATGTAATCAACAAGATGAAAATTTTAATGGCCATGTTTGGTGGATGCGATGGGAAGACTAGATAAGATGGCTGACTGAAGTCCGTGACCTAAGTTGCGAAGAAAAGAAACGAGGATGAAAGAGATGTCACAAAATATGACAAGCGAGTATCGTCAAAAAAGAAACCAGCCAAAAGAGCATATCTTGCCCACTTCCTAGCTTAACAAACATGCTCAGGCGCTTCCACTTCTTTGACACCATTGCTCTAATTGAAAAGTACAACACTATTCGGTTTTCCAAGACAGGATCTACCGAAACTAGCACATTAAAAGAAACAACTACTTATGCGTCTTCATATGTCAGCAGCATGTAACAAGCCATTGTCTTCAATTGTTTCCCAATGGCCATTTCTTGACGGGTGATTATCTACCAATTCTATACCTCTGACTAGAAACAGGTGGTTTCGAGAACCACAACGCAATTAAAGCACCAACGCAATTAATGCACCGCTAAATCAGCACCCCCCAGCCACTGTGTAATTAATGCATTCAAATTATAACTGGATTTATACTTGTCAGTTGCCAGTGAATATGCAATATCGCAACATCGTCTAGATAGCTCTACATAGCCTTTTCTATTGTTTTAGATATTTGTTGCTCTCATGATCATGAAACATAGATGTTATTGATACAAGCTAACTTCAATGAATCTCTCTTTTGATCCCTCTACCATTCATATTAATGACGGTGCACACCCTTTTTCTATTTTTATAACTAAGAAGAGGATAAAAGAAAGAAACTTAGGACCTTAGGTTGAATTTTCCAACGCACCCTCCTTTGAGGATGGCTACTACAGTCCAAAAGCTTGAGACGGTCATTATGAAATTTCTTAATGGCAAGCATCTCCTTGATTTTTTATCATTACCAAAATGTCTCTAATTGATATGCCATGTCGATCTCCATCTCTCTCAACCCAACCAATACCCACCCCCACCAACCGTCCCTCCCCCTATCACTCTCAATTAATCAATAAAACAAAGAACCTAACAAGCATTTCTCCAGCTTCAAATTTGTTTGATCTCTCACAAAATCTAAGTGATAATTGGGACGTTTTCAAGGGCATAGACTCTTTTCTTGAATTCCCAAACATAAAATTGCAATGATACTATATGAATGGTGTCATATTATGTGGTAATTATGAGATTCCGTGGAGGTGCACTAAAATATAAGGTGGTAAAGGCTACAGGTCAAACAATGACAACGGTGGTATGATTGGGATCTGGTTCAACAACTACTACTCAACGGTTCAATTTGACTATTGTGGCAAATAAAGGCAATGATAAGGGTGGTAATCGGTAGTAAGTTTGTGCCTTCTCTTCAATGGTCATGGTTTGATCACTATTTATAGTGGTGGCTTTGGTGCTTTGTCACCGTTTAATCCCTCCAACGTCTTTCCCCAATTGAACGAATTGGGACTCAGGCACTCAATGATGGATATGTGGCTTCAAGCTCTACCTATATCAATTTAAATGAACTAGTTCTTTGCTTCTGAAACCGTATTGGTTGAGATGTGTTTGCGTGAGAATAGCATATGATAGGGATGGATAGGTTTGGTTTATCATGGAGAGGAAGTTGGGGGGTTTTGCCGTTGGTTACTAGGAGAAGAGGAGAGTTGTGGTTGCTATTGGGGATGGGGATATACAAGAATTGTGCGTTTTAACGTTAAACACTCATTTAAAGCAATTAAGTGGTTCATATCCATAACTGTGGAATCGTATGATAAAACAAGTTACAACTACGCAAATGATTGGGGCCAGAAAATTTTGAAAATTGGTGATTAGAGATGTTTAATGGATCAAAACATTTGTTATTATGTTTGTTGTGTCTTCTTTGTCGCTCTTCGAGTAAAGAAAGAGATTGAGAAGTCAAGGACCAATGGAGCATCTACGGCTGGTAACCCATTGGTGTACGATCCTTTACTAATTGAAAAATTAATTGCTGCTAAATATCATCTGAAATTTGTTTTATTCTAATTAGTAATTTTAACTCGTTGCATTTTTAAGTTAATCAACATAACTTTGCTGAGTACATGCTTTCCTTTATTATGAAGGCTTTTGGTGCATATTGCCAAACATAAACCAACGATTTCCATCGAGGCCTTCTAAAAAGTCCTTTTTGAAAAATTACATGAGATCAAACAAAGCCTAAAATTATAGAGCAAACTCAAAATTCTAATAGAAACTTATTAGAAAAGATGAAAACATATATCTTAATTTTTATGCTCAAGAAGTAGCCAATGATTATGAGATCCTTTTCACATATAAATATTAGTATATCATACCCCTTTTATTTTTTGCTCTTGTAAAGTCCTTGGCCTTTTCAACCTCCGCTTCAGCCTTCTTTACAAGAACTCTTTCTTTTTTCTCTAGCATTTCAAGTGTCTACATGACATCGCAAAAGGAGGTCTCAACGAGTGAAAACCGAGTAATAAAGATAAGAAGGCATGCCATTATTGTAAGATAATGAACATTACTTCCACATGTTGAAAGAAAATGGAAGAAAAATACATAAAAAGAAAAAACAATGCTGCTAATGGTTAAATGAATTACAAATTGATAGTTTCTGGATATAGCTTTACGAGCGAAGATATCTGTTTGGATGGTACTGAAAACAGTTTTTGAACCTGTAAAAAAAATATAGTTTTGCAATTGCAGAGCAAACAGATCCTTAGTCAACCATAATATTTTTAAGAAAAGTTAAGTCAACAAGAATAACATTTGATAGGGGTGTTCCTAAAAGCATCATATCATAGAAGGATAAATTGATACAGCATAACATAACTCTCAAACATTAAAGTCCTAAAGAGAAAAGGGAAATGGATCGTATGTTTTGACCATGCCGATTACTGAAAGAGAGATGAAGGTTGAAACTTGATACTTAATCAGCTAAAAAGATCAAAAATTAATATTTGATTCAACTGGGTAATACAGGCAAATAGTGTATCCCCTGTAAACTGCCATCTTTTGAAATTTAGAGACGTAAAGAGAGAAGAAGAAGAAGAAGAAGATTAGCCCCCCTTATCCTTTGAACTAACAATGCGCAATTCCTTTCTCCATGCAATCCTGTTGTTTGCAATCCTGAACAAGAATTTTATAATCATAGCAAAACGATAACCAAATGCACAAGGCCCCGCATTATAGGGTTTGGGCAGACACAGATGTGCGTCCTTACGCTCATAAATGGAGAGGTAGTTTCATGATCAAAACCCATGACGCTAAGGTCAAAATGAATGTACCTTACCATTGCACCATGGCTCCCCTCTATAATAGTGCATTACAATAATAATTTGCAGTTCTTGTGCTTCCATATACAGATAATAGTACCAGGTTTGTGCTTCCAGCCTTCCAGATTCAAATACCACAACAATTTAGATGGAACCATAGAACTCGATCACTAATAAAATTATTGACCCATCTCTTAGCAATGGAATTTGTTATGCTAACAAGAAACTAGAATGAAAAATGCTGATTGGTGCAAAGGAAATTACACCAACGTTGAAACAAGGGATAAATCATAAGCAATATCAAACTTGTGATATCCAATGTGAGGTTTTAGAAGTGTACATGTGATACATTTGCCACAACGAACTATTACTACTAATCATCACAACTGCCGATTTTGTTCCTGGTAGGATCCAAGGGAAATGAAAAACCGAAAAACATTAAAAATAAAGAAAGCATAATAAGTGATGCAAAAAGGTAAACCTTTTACCAAGCTAACACAATTTATGACCAGATACAAATATAGGAACATAGAATTGGATCATCGGAATGTAGATTAACTGAAGAACTAAGCTGCCTCAAGCTTAATTGGAAACCGTAATTAGCTTTTCCTATAATAATTCCAAACTCCAAAATACAATAAGGTGCAGCCCAACGCAACACGAATTAAACAAACAAAAATCTCCATTAGTTGGCCACAAATCATAGTCAATGGCGGCAAGAAAACTTAATCTTTTCAATCGCAAATGCGCTCCCCAATGCAGTGAAAGTTCTGCAACATATTTCATGTAAACAAACAGTTTAAAATTCTTCAAAAACTAAAATTTCAAAATTTTACCTCGTTCAACTTGTCTAACGTGGCTAGAGCATCAGTTTCTTGCTTAGGTTTGCCAAAAATCCGGGTAAACATGGTGAATAATTAAACTCTGAGATGGTACGTCCAAATCCAGATAATCAAACTATTCGAAATCTGCATAAGACGAAAAAATAAAAACAAATTAAGAACGTCTATTCAACGTATTTCATCGATCTACTACGACACAATGAGAATATACATATACTCCATATACACATTCTATACATATAGATACGTCTAATACAGTAAACAAAAACTCCATAGAAGTCAATTGACCTGACAACTGAAAAAAGGATGAGGGACTGAAACAAGAGCGACGGATGAGTGATTGAATTTGATAGGTTTGAATTTGTTGCGATCAGAAAAATAAAGGGATTGGTCTTTGGGTTGAGAAAGGTGGTTTTTTTCTAAAGTCGCCTTCTTTAAGCGAGATTTCTTATGAAGGGAGACAAGAGGGGACGAAAGAGTCGCAACGGGTGAATTTATGGAGATTGTAACCTCTACCTAAGAAACTAAAAGGATAAAAGATCTTTTTGGTCCCTCAGAAATATTTTCAGAAATATTTCGGGTGTCCAATTGGTCTTTAAGAAAAATAATTCGATAATTTGACCCTTAACATTTCAAAATAGTATCCAATTGGCCCTTCAAGCGAATTCCGTTAACAAAATTGGGAAAAAATGAATGGAAAAAGTCACGTGACAAACACGTGACGTTTGGCCAAGGGTACATACGTCATTTCATTCTTACTAATAGATTGGGAGCTATTTACATATTTTGTTAAATTGAAGGGGTTAAAAATATTTTTTTCTTTAATTTTTTTTCCCAGATCAGCTTATTCCTCTCCACCGCTACTCTCCAATCCTTCGTTCACGTCTGATCCCTCTGCCACGTCGGCGACGCATGCTCCGATCATTCGTTCATCTGCGTCTTTTTCGCCATCTTCGTCTACATCGTCGTCTGCGTCTTCGTTCACATGCGTCGTCGTTTGTGTCTTCTTCGATTTCGATTAATTAAGAGAAGTGGATGCTAGGGTATCGATTAAGGGGAAGTGGGGCTAGGGTTTCATTTGGATTTCGATTTCGAAATCGAAACCCTATTTTGATTCGGTTTCGATTTGAGTTTCGTTTTGGTGGTGATGTTCGGCGGTCTTCTTCGATTTCGAAATTGAAACCATGGTTCGATTTCGATTTCGAAATGAAATCGAAACCTAAATCAAAACCCTATTTCGATTTCGATTTCGATTTCGAAATCGAAACCCCTAGGTTCAATTTCGATTGTGTTCGTCATTTTAGTGGCGATGTTCGGCAGTGTTCTTTGATTTCGAAATCGAAACCGTGGTTAGATTTGGGTTTCGATTTCGATTTCGAAATCGAAACCCCTAAGTTCGATTTCGATGGTATTCGTCGTTTTGGTGGCGATGTTCGGCAGTGTTCTTCGATTTTTTTCGAAATCGAAATCGATTTCCTGTTTCAATTTCATAATCAAAATCGAAACCCCAAGGTTCGATTTCGGCGGTGTTCTTTGTTTTCGATTTCAGTGTTCGTCAGTAATGTTGTTCGTTTTGGTAGTGGTCTTCGTTGGTGTTGATATTCATTTTGGTGATGTGTTCGTTTTGATGTTGATGATTATTTTCGTGTTGATGTTGTGTTTTAATATGGGAACGAAAAAAAATGATTATTGATAGGTGTAAAATACTTACGTATTTCCGAACCGGTTTTGTTAGTTTTCGAGTATATTTATAGTTATTTTTATGTTTTAGCATATTTTTATTCCATTTGTATTAAAATAGGTGCATGGGGTAAAAATGTATGAAATCAGAACGAAAACGATGTGATCAAACCAAAGCGGACGAAGTTACGATGGATAAATGAGTAAGGAGGCAACATTGTGAAAGAAGCCCATCGCCTAGGCGTCCAACCACCGCCTAGGCTGTGAAGATGTTGAAAACATTTCCACGTCTATCGCTTACTGTTTCGCCTAGGCGGTCACCAAAACTGCAAAGTCGGTACAGGTGCAGTAACTTCAAGACCATTTTGAAACATGATTCCATTCGATTTTGGAGAAACTCAAAACATGGAAGTTGTAGATATTTGTCTTATCTTTCCATAGGTTTTTCAATCACCTCAATCGGAGTTCGGATGTAGAAGTTATAGCTAAAATACCAACGGGTATCACCGCTGCAGCGATGAAGGTGCTGAGAAAGACCAAATGCCACTGACGGACCACCGCCGTAGAGGTGAATCCCACCGTTGCAGCGGTGAAGAAGCAGAGAACATAAATAGGCTACTGACTACCCTTCGCCGTGGCGGTGAACTAGCAGAGAGTTTTCCTAGTCCACCACTGTCTTCATCGCCCTGGCGAAGCCTTAACCGGCATACTCCACCGCCGCGGCGGTGGCCTCTGCATAGATATTGTTTTTATATTTTTGAGCCTATAAATACCCTTCTATCCTCCTCTCTTCCGATTCTCTTCGGCCCCTAAGGCCTTAGGCCATATTTTAGGGTTAGGTTTAGGGATTTGTTAGGGAGAGCTTTCAACCTGAGGTGGAGGATGAAGAGCGAAACGATCGGTGGACAGTTCTAGCAGCTATTCTTTGGATATTGGCTAAGTCGCTCGTTTCTTCTCTTTGTTTTCTATATTTTGATAGTTGTTGAGTATGTTTACGCCATTTTACATTGTATATGTGGTTATGGCTATTGGCTAAACATAGGTTGTATAGGGATTATTAATATAATTTATGAAAACGTTGTTTATTTGAGTTTGTGTTTTGTTTGCGATTATTCTTTGTTATGTTGATTGTGTGTGCCGTATTGTTTGTTTATCATGTTATGAGAATGATTGTTGTGAGAATACAGGGTTTGACAAATCCTGGATTAGGACTAGAACAAACGAATGTCACGATTCAATAACCCGGGAGGGAATTGGATTGTGGGCAATCGATGACGTTGGGGCAAGACTTACGTGACCTAGAGTCGTTAAGACATTGAGGGGGACTTCGGCGTTGACGCGAAGTCACGTTTTCCCTCATCTTACACTCGAGAGAGGTGACGGGGAAGTTTTAGAACTGAGATTGTCGATAGAGTAAACACAACTCAACGATCCAATAACCCGGGAGGAAGTTGGATTGTGTGCAATCAATGACGTTGGAGTGAGACTCACGCGGCCTAGGGTCGTTAAGACGTTGAGGGGGATTTCTTCGTTGACACGAAGTCGCGTATTCCCCTGTCTTACACTCAGGAGAGGTGGTGGAGGAGTTTACAAACTGAGATTGTCATATAAGTTGAATGCCGTTAACATAAACTAAAACAAGACTAAACACGTATTCATAAACGAAACTAATCCTTAGACAACCTATGCTCTCAAAACTATCCCATATTAATATTAGTATTAGTATAGTTAAACTAGGCTATATTAGTATTAGTATTAATTAATTAACTTCCATTTTTGTCGCCTAGATAAAGTCAGGTTATAACAATCGCGGTATTCGATAGTAACAACATCAATCCCTGTAGATACGATACCCGACCGAAAGGTCTACTATACTAAAACTTGATTCCGTACGCTTGTGATGAAAGTGGCAGCGCATTATTTGCGGCCACTAATTATGTTCTGCTCCCCTATTTTTAGCACAAAATTCTTAGAATATAATGAAATTGCTCATATTTCCTCTTTCATAGAGGTTTGTATTTAGTTTAGTTGGATATGTCATTTTTTTTGTATTCCTTGGAGTTTTTAATTCCCTTTTTAATGAAAAAAAATCAAATAATATTTCCAAAAAAAAAATGTTGTTTTGTTCCTATAAATTTGTTGTTCCCATAATTAAAAAAAATAAATTGTTATTCCCATAATTTGTTATTCCCATAATTTGTTATTCAATTGAGAAAGAAAGTTCAAATTAAAAAAAAAAATAAAAATTGATTATATTCTTTCAATTGAGAAAAAAAGACAAAAAAAAAATATTTTGACCTCTTAAGTTTAGATGTGTTTTCAAAATTAACCCCATTATACGTGTAAAGACTAAAACACCCTTAATGAAATGTTAACCATTAGTTGACTTAACGGAATTCGCTTGAAAGGCCAATTGAGCACTATTTTGAAATATCAAGGGCTAAATTATCGAATTGCATTTCTTAGGGGTCAATTGGACACCTGAGGTATTTCTCAGGGACCAAAAAAGTCTTTATCCCAAACTAAAATTGAATGACTAATTTTATTCTCCGTAATTTTTCTTTCTTTTAACATTTTATTTTGTTTAGATAATTTTTAAATTTTATTTATCATTAATATAATAATTTTGGGAATTTACTTGTCATTTATTATTGCAATAGTGTGTTCAAAGAATTTTTTAAAAATTCTTATATTTCAAATAATGAGATTTTTTATTTAAATAAAAGATAATTTATTTTTACAATACATAATAACAAATTATAAATAATTCACTTATTAAACTTTTTATTTAAAAAAAATTATATTTTTGTTCCTCATATGAGTGTTGACAAGAGTAATTACAAAATTATTAAAAAGAAAAAGAAAAAAAGAAAAAAAGATAAGCTTAAAAATTACAAACATAATTTTTCAAAGATCTTGTCATATAAGAAAACCTAAACTTAGAAGCTCAAACATTTAAATGTATGAGAGTCATCCAAAGCTATTTTTCTTGTTTTTCCTAATTTTGCATATAGTTATTGTATCATCTTCAATGGTTTCATTATCATTTATGAGTTTTTTAAAGTTATCATAATTCCACCGACCGTTACAAATTGAAAACACCTCACAATTCTAATAATTAAAGCTTAAAATTTAGAAGGACTATATTTTATGACCATCTCCATTCTACAAATTTAATTAAAGAAAATTGTGTTATATATCGGATTTTGGAAGACAAAATCCATCTTTATTCCGAAGTGATCTTCTTTATTTATATATTGGTCTTCTCTCTTTTCTCTCTTGCTTTATGTAGTGAATTACTTCCACCCTCAACTCTCAATCGAATAACAACAATCTTCATAGATGATTTTCATGAATCTTCTATTGGTGGGTATAATCATTATCATTCATTTTCTTTTCTCTTTTTATGTTGCCACGTGTGTGTTTTATTTCTACTGACAAATCATTGTGTTTATTTATTTTTCTATTTTTAATTTTTTTTTTTTTTTTTTTGGTTAGCAGCTTTGAGTGTTTGATCTTTTAGGACATTATGTAGTAGTGACAACGGTGGTGAAGACAACGATCAACAACGACTGAGACGGTGAAAAATAATAGTGAAGTGGCAATGAACAACGCTCCTATCGTTCATTTTTTTACTTCTTTATGGTGAGAACTTCATTCTTTATCTTACTTTACAATTCTATTGTTTTAAAAAAAAAAAAAAAAAAAAAAAAAAAGAAATCTACTTACAAATCATTGTGTTTCATTACTGTTATTTTCCATTTTCAATTTTTTTTTTTTGTCAGCGTCTTTGAGTGTATGATCTTTTAGGGCTTCATGTGGTAGTGACAACGGTGGCGAAGGCAATGATCAACAATGACAGAGTTTATAAAAAATAATAGTAAATCGGCAATGGACAACGCTCCTATCATCCATTTTTTTACTTCTTTATGGTAAGAACTTCATTCTTTACCTTACTCTACAATTTTTTTTTTCAGTTCTACTTTATTTTATGTTATATTTTTGTTTGTTTAGTTAGCGGCTTGTCATGGATCTAACAATACTCACAGATTTTTTATTTTACCTGTTTTGTACCATCAGATTTTGTCTATTTATGTACCTTCTATGATTACGATGGATGTCCTCGCATGTTCCATCATTATTATCTTAAATTCTAATGTTGATCATATATTGTTTTTATAGATCCTCCTCGAGTGCATAACGAATTAGATGCCAATGGTGAAATTCTTTTTTTTTTTTTTTTTTTCCAGATGTATTGTATCTTGGACATTTCGGATTTTGAATAACACTGAATGAGTTTGTCTGAAAATAATTTATTGTGCTTATAAAGAATCTCGTGATCTATTTGCAGGATTAAACAATTTTATGACTAAGATTGTAATAAAAAATTTAAAATTTAACTGACCTCGGGTGAAATTATAATTTTTGAAAACCAAATTTAGCAATCATAGAGAGAAGCCACAATTTTAAAATTTAATTTAATCTAACTTGGGTTAAATAATAAATTTTCTAGACTAATTTAGACATCCTAGAAGATATTAAATTTTAAACACTTAATTTAGCTAATTTGAGGTTGAATTATAATATTGAAAGCATAGTTTGACTAATTTGAGGTAAAATCAATTTATTTAAAAGAAAAAAAAAAAAAAAAAAAAACTAATTATAGCAAACTTAGGGATGAATTAAGAAATTAAAACTAGCTTTCAATGATTCCACCAATATAAGGTTAATTTGAAATTTGATTCTAATTGTTCATCTGTTTTTTTTCCTTCTAATGGTTCATTGAATTTTTTTTCCCGTATAAATTTATTAACTTCCAATATAAGAGAACCTACACATATCGATGTTATTACATTATACCCAAAAATAAATTGCATAACAAAATTTACAATTAACCAAATATAATCACTCTTAGAAAGAAAAGAAAAAGAAAAAAAAAATTGTTACATCATTATCAAACGAACCGTAATTACTTTGATATATAAAATCACATATATAATTGTGTGGGCCGAAAATTATCATATAAGAAAACAAAAAGCTTTTGCTCTAATATTAAGTAAACAAGAGCTCTCCAACGTCACTCTTCTTACTTTGATATATAAAATCACATATATAATTGTTTCTCTGTCTTTGGACTTTAAATGAACTTCGTAATTTTTATTATAATATAGAAAAATCATCAATATTTCTTTTGCCGACATTAAATAATCTTCAAATTTATATTACAGTATGACAAATTCATCAATCCTTCTTATGTCATCTTTGAATGTATCATATGAAATTTTTATAGTTTTTTATTTTCTCTAAATCTGCGCGATGTACAGGTCGAAACTAGTTTAGAATCAAATAGGAGACAAAACTGATAGAATAAAGGAAAAATTACAATTTTGGTCCTCGTATTGGCACACGTTTTTCTATTTGGCTCTCTAATTTTTATTTTTATTTTTGTTAAAGTGATCCTCGTATTAGTAGTCTTTTTTTTTTTTTTTTTTTAAGTGGCTCTTCCGTAAAAAATAGACGTTAATTGTTACGGATTTGAGGTATGCGACTTGCACATGCAAACTTCAGGGGTAGAAAAGTATTTTTTTTTTTTTGCAAATTAAAGTTTTGGTCCTCGTGTTTGCACGCGTTTTTCCATTTGAACCTTCATTTTTTTTTTTGCCAAAGTTTTAAAATGATACAAAAATAACCCATAATATTTTGTTTTTTTTTTTAGTTAATATCAACTAGATTGAATATATCACATTGATGTTAATTACTATTAAATTAAGATAATTTTTTTGTTAAAAGTTGATATTAATTTGAGAAAAATAAATTAAAAAAATTGATCAACATTTGGACACTGTGAAATCGCCTTTCAATTTTATAATTTAAATGTTCAAGCAACTCAAAATTACTATATTTATTTATTTATGTATTTTAATTGGTAAAAGCTAATTCAACCAAAACCCATTTTACGTCCAAAAACACTTATACATTTTATCAATTTTGTAAGATTAAAACAAATGTGAAACTTAAGAGGTCAAATATGAGATTTGGTAAACCTTAAGGGTTAAAAAGTGTAATGTGGGAGGAGCTCAGTATGAGAATAATTAAGAGAATATTGCACTTTTTAACCCTTAAGGTTTACCATATTGCACATTTTATCTTTTAAGTTTCACATTTGTTTCAATCCCACAAAATTGATAAATGGTATTAATGTTTTTTAACGTAAAATGGTTTTTGGTTGAATTAGTTTTTACCAATTAAAATATACAAATTAAAATACACAAATAAATAAATATAGTAATTTTGAGTTCCGTGAAAATTCAAATTATAAAATTCAAATGCAATTTCACAGTGTCCAAATGGTGATCAATTTTTATTTTATTTTTCTCAAATTAATTTCAACTTTTAACAAAAAGCAAAAATGTATCTTAATTTAATAGTAGTTAACATCAATGTGATATATTCAATCTAGTTGATGTTAACAAAAAAATAAAAATAATAAAAAATAAACAAAATATTACGGGTTATTTTTGTATCCTTTTACCACTTTGACAAAAAAATAAAAAAATTGGAGGGTAAATGAAAAAACGCGTGCAAATACGAGGACCAAAACTGTAATTTGTCAAAATAAAAATAAAAATTCTACCCCTGAAGTTTGCATGTGCAAGTCGCATGTCTCAAATCCGTTACAATTAACGCCTATTTTTTCGGAAATAACCACTTAAAAAAAGGCTACAAATATGAGGACCACTTTAACAAAAAAAAAAAATAGAGAGCCAAATAAAAAAATGCGTGCAAATACGAGGACTAAAATTGTAATTTGCTCTAGATTATATCTTATTATATTATAATACTTAAAAGTGAAATACAAACTTTATAATAAAATATGATCAATCTTTCTAATCTCCTTACTCTTATGTTGTGTTTGGTATGGTGAAATAGAATAGAATAACAATAGAATTGGAATTAGTATGGTAATGGAATGGAATAACCGTTATCATTTCTATGTTTGGTGATAAAAGGGATTAAATGTGGTATTGGAGTAACATCAAATGATAAAATAGTAATTTGATTAAATTTTGAAATGATATAATAGTTAACTTAATTAAATTTCATTCTAATTCAAATATTTAGTTAGTATTTGGTAGTATTTTTTTGTCGATGAATGATTAAAACCTAATCCCATGTAATTAGGATTAACTAATACCAAGTTTATCTTGGTATTGGTTAATTTCACATTTTATGAGATTAGAGAATCTTTGGTAATGAAAATGAGATGTAATCCCATGTACCAAACATAGGAATGGAATGACTATGCTCGCGGCCATTCAAATCCTGTCTCAAATCCTATGTATCAAACGCAGTGTTATTAAATCAATGGCCAATATATTTTCTTCTCATTACCAATAACGTTAAAAGAATAGAAAATTACTTTTAATTCAAATTAATAACATTGAAAATGAATAGAAAGTTATTTCCAATTCCAATTCTATATTTGCATAATAAATTAAATTACTTTTTTAATTAATAATTCTATTTATTTATTTTGGTTTCGTTATTATTATCAATTCGAACTTTAATTTATTTTTTACAAAACAAAAATATTCATAATATTGGATTTTTTTTTAAAAAAAAAATTAATTAAATTAATTTTTATTCAAAAAATGGACAAATCATGTGAGCTGAAAATTATAGTCCCTCAAATACATTATTTTTCCCAATAATCTATTTTAGTATTAATTTTATCCTAAATGGATGTATTTTTCCCCATAATTAATAATAATAAAAAAAGGTTATTGATGAGCATTTCATAAATTTTTTTTTTTTTTTAAATTCAAATTTTACGATTCACTATTTATCCAATTCACTTTGTACAATGAGTTTTTAAGAAAAAACAAAAATTCTCTTAAAAGTTAAAAGTCATTGTACACCACAAACGTTATCGTAATTTTTTATATAAAAATTTCAGTTATTTTAAAGTAGTATAATAATTTTGAATTCATAAAAAAATATTGTATCGATGTAGAATATATTAATTAAAATTTTAAGTTCATATACCATTCACAAAAAAAAAAAAAAAAAAAAAAAAAACAACAACTTTAAAATTTATGTCCATGCAGTCTACTAGCACATAATAACTTTACAAAACTTGAAAAACACGAAATACGTTGATATTTTTGTTATTTTTTGGCTCCGAGGTCATAAATCTTTTTGACATTCCATAATTTTGTGATTTTTATTTTGTTTATTTATATTTTATGGTTTCTAACTTCTGTTATATTTTTTTGAAATGGGTCTTATTACACACACAAAAAAAAAAAAGGAAAAAGACTTGGGTATTCAATCAATTTTATTGAGAGTATCAAATGCAAACATTAAGATGAAGAAAATACAATTCCTATTAGTTTAGCATCCAAACAATAAACAACAATTTCGTATTATTATAAACAAACATGTTGGGTGGATATAAAATTTAATCCAAATAATAATACTTCAAAAATCAAATAATTAATTAAATTAATTAATCAATTTATCCTAAATCGATTATTATCTCTTTATAGCAACGGATAAGTGTTATAAGCTCTAGGTGCACATCCAAACAACACAAAAATAAATAAATAAAAGAATGCAGCACATCAGAAATTTATAGTGGTTCACCAAGTTATTCTTGGCTAATCTAATCCCCTGAGCTCAGCGGAGAGTCACACCCACTAATCACTATAATCCCTTTAACCAGGTAGGAACCAAACCCTTACAAAACGATTCTTTTCGTAGGCTCAGAATCAACCTTTACAATTCATTTTCACAGGCTCAGGAATAACCCTATCTTTTTCACAGGCTGAAAATTAACTTAATTCTTTTATACTTAGGTTAAGAATCAAACATCACAAAAATGCTCCAAATATCCTTTTACACGGTAAGGATTGAACCGTTACAAAATCACTCAAATTAATTCTATCAAGGAAGAATTAATATCTAATCTTTTTATACTCTAGGCAAAGATCAAAACCTCAATCTCTTTATCGGAAGAGATTGAAATCAACTACTCTTGATTAGACACTCCCAATAGTATCTAATCCGACACTCAACTCACCAATTACAAAATTGATAAGTGATTTTCCACTTAGAGCTTCTACCACCCCAGATAAATTTGAACTCGATTAATATCCCAATATTAGTAATAGAAATACAGTAAGAATTTCAAAATTTGGTTTTAAACAAAAAATGGGTAGCAAACAAATTAGCACGTAATCAGATTTTCTTAAGAAAATATTTCAAAAATATTTTTCAATTTAAAAACAGGAAAACAATTTCAAAAATCAAATTCCAAGTAAAATATGATAATAGTAAACAATCAATTAATAGTAATCAACTTGGAACAATCTCACCAGGAATCCACCAATAAATATGATAAGTAATGAAACCTCAAGTCGACAATCAACAATAATCCACTTCAAAATATTTCAAGAATGATTCTCAAGAAAATTCTCACAATACTCTCAATATGATAACTCTTAGAAAGCACAAGAGCTAAATAGCTCTTCAGAATTGAATGATTGGGAGTTTTTAAACCTAAAAAATGCAAGTTTCACTACAACAAAAACTGCCTATAAGGGCACTTCTGTTAGGACACTGTATGTATTGTGCCTTATAAAGGTGCCTTTCGGGGCACAAAATTGAAAGTGTCCCATAAAAGTCAATTTGTTGGGAAGTGAATATCTTGTGCCCTATAAAAGTATTTTTCGGGACACTATATATATTGTGCCCCTATAATCAAATGTTTAAAGGACACAAAGTAGTGTCCCAATAGAATTTAATTAATAATTAAATAAATTAATATCTATATATAATATATAAGGACAGAAAATAGTGCCCTAAAAATATAAACTAAATTAGGGCACAATTTTGTGTTCTATTATAATTTAATTATTTGTTAATTAAATGTGTCCTTATAAATGAAATCAAAATTAAATTTTAAAAAATACAAAAAAAAAAATTAAAATGAAAATTATTTTACCAAAACCACGTCGTTTTGGTTTTGGCGCCAGGCCTTTTCCCCTCTCCCGCTCATACATTTGTTGAAAAAAGAACCCCAAAATCCCCAAACCCTCATCCCACTCATATATTCCTTCCTTCTTCTCTCTCTCTCTCTCTAGATTTCCTCTTGCAATCGGTTGTTGTCGTGCCTCCGCTACCTCTGTTTTCACAAAGTCGTCCCTTCCACCGAAACCCTTGCAGTAGCGATCGATTGAAACCCTTGCATCGCGAAATTAGATTTGTTCTCCAAATTTTGGTTTGTGATCTCTAAATCATTGCGTCATCTTCGAAATCGGATTTTTTGTGTGAGTTTTTCTATTTTGTTTCTTCAAATCAGATTCTCCTAGTTGAAGTTTATGGATGTCTACAACTTCATTGCTATTTCAAATCCCATGTATGATAAAGACTCTCTAAATGCTTGCACTGAGTTGTATGTTTCTTGATATTTTTTGTAGGGTGTTCTTGTTTTCTTTTTAAATAGAATGTAATCAATTTATGCTACTTTGAAGTGTTGTTGATCTTGTTCAGTTTTGATTGCTACCTCTATCATAGCAATAGAGTTGAGCTCCAACATAGGACCTTTACATGATGAGTAGTTCACTTTGTGCTCTTGTTGATTGCATGATATGCTTATGGAGAACATGTTTTGTTGTTGTATTAGGCTTTCTCTTGTTTGTCTGCTAATATGCAACTAGTTCTGTAATTTTTTTTCCCTTTTAAATGTCTATGTTGTGCTCAACTTTGATTAATCTCGAATTCTTTTTTAGCACTACAGTTTTCCTTTTTAAATCGTTGTATCCCTGCAGATAGTTAGACATGATAGTGTGGAACAAACATGATAGTGCGGAATAGCTACTGCTTATTGGTCGGAAGATAATTGGACCTAGGGTCCAAACTCCAAAAAATGTATATATCAATCACAGAACTTAAGATGCAAGTTTATATAATATGGCCTCCTTGTTATCCTCTTAAACTTTCCTCATTTTATGTTGGCATTGGGTTGTGAGTGGAGTTTATATTTGAACTTCTATGACCACTGCAGAAGGATCAACATCATCTTGTTTGGGGACAAATGGAGAACTATGTTGTTGGTAGAGAGAAATGTAAACAATTACTTCTGATGCTATGCCAGCATGAGGTCGATAGACTTGATGTTTGGGAACAACCTGTTGGCTCAAGGTAATATCAAATTGCTCATGAAACTAAAACTATTTTCTCTCTCAAGATCCTCTTTTGTGGGACCCTGTGAATTGGGCCTACTTTTATTGAGGTTTTGATCCTTCTGTTAAAGGTTGGTGGAACCATTTTTTAATAAATATTGCACTTACATCTTCAGGGAAAGTGTGTCTACTCAACCTAAAATCACCACGGAGAAGTGGATTGAATATGCAAGGACTGCCTTCTCTGTTGATCCACATATTGTGAAATCCTTGTCTACAAGGTTCCCTGCAAATTCTACTCTGCAGGCTGAAGTGATTCAACTTATTCAGGTATTTTTTTAACATAATTTATTTTTTGAGGTGTAAAATTGGAAAAAAAAATTAAAAAAATTAAGGCTCTAATGCACTTATCTTTTAAAGGAGTTGTTTCCCTCCCCTCCCTTCCCCCCCCCCCCCCCCTTTTTTTTTGTTTTTTCAACTTGTTCATGCATCTCTTGGGAACACTATTTTGCCACATCCAATCAAGCTCTCTGGGAAATTTTTCCTTACCAGTGGGAAAATGCTTCCAAGCAACACCTTTTTATATTTGTGAATAATTTTTATTTAATTTTAAATTTCGTAATATGTTCAAAATACTATTATATGTTATTGTAGACAAACATGCGAGAACTAAATTGACAAACTTCGGAAGGGTATGAAGATAATGGTCCTAATGACATACTCTCTCAAGTTATGGGAAATGACGTAACCGAGTGGATTCGTATGTTCGGCTTAGGTGAGAAATATTTTCTTAATTATGTTCAACTATTGACGAATTCTGTTAGTAAATTAATAAAATTGTATGTTGTTGGTGTATCCCCTCCTGATATTTGGAGTAATCTTCTTAGTCGTGGTGCATCTCATAGGCTGGCAATGGAATATAAGAATTCATTGAATCTCATGGGAGAGCAATGTAAAGAGTTGAAGAATGAATATGAACAATTGAAGGCTATGTTCTTACAATCGCAAGGGCTTTCAAGTAATTCTACTAATGTGGCTAGCATTCCCACTACACCAGTGGAACATCAAGAGCATTCAACACAAACTGTGGAGACGAGATCAATTCGGGCAATATACATATTTGGTTTTTACATACCATAATTTTGCGAACTGTTCTGATTTTTTTTCCGAAACTGTTCTGAAATTTCGGGAACAATTCTATTTTGTTTTTTTTAGAAATTTCGGGAACAATTCTATTTTTGTTCTAAAAAATTTGTTACTAAAAATTGAGATTGTAACATGTATAGATTGTTTATGTTCTCAGATTTTTGGGAAAACAAGTGGAAATATGCAAATGAAAACTCTAAACAACGTTAAATCTAATACAAATGCGACCAAAATTTGGGAGCAATTCAGTTTTGTTCTCAAACATTTGTTCTAAGAATCTGAGAGTAGAACATAAATAGATTGTATGTTTTATTAGTTTTTTTAGAAAAGAAACAATAGACATATATTTGTCTATATATCTGAGAATTGAACAAGAAAAAACAGTTTTTCATTTTTCCGAAAACAAAAATTTGAGAACATCATTGCCCATGCTACGTAGAAATTAAATATTGTTGTATTAATGAGACAGAAATCAGAAACTTGGAACAGATACAGAACTCAGAAACCTGGAAATCAGAAACTGTTCGGATTTTTTTTTAAAACTGTTCTGAAATTTCTGGGAACAGTTCTAGAACTGTTCTGATTTTTTTCCAAACTATTCTGTTTTTTTGTTTTTCACTATTGAAATGGGCCATTTTGTTTTTCATTATTGAAATGGAGTTAAATTGTTTAATGTTGGTTGAATGCAGTTAAATTGTTCAATATTTGTCTAGAAATCATGTCTATGAATCTGTTTTTGCACACCATAATTTTGGGAATTGTTCTGATTTTTTTCAAAACTATTCTGAAATTTTTGGGAACAGTTCCAAAACTGTTCTGATTTTTTCGAAACTATTCTGATTTTTTTGTTTTTCACTATTAAAATGGATATTGTAGAGTAGAGCATTAGTGTTATTGAAGAGCATAACAAACACAATAAAAATTGTGGCGAAAGGTTATGTCCATAGTGTAGACTCATCAGCACAAGTAGGCGGAAAAGAATTAGGACCAAATTGGTGTGAAGTAAATGTCCAAGTCTCAGTCAAAAGAGATGAACGTCTAATTAGACCTTATGGACTTTTCGTAACAATTGGTGATGCTATTCAAGCACCTATCGCATGGCCATTGTCTTTGGTATGTTTGTTTGGAATATTATGAATTTTGTTGAATATTATTAAGAGCTACAACTTAATGATTCTTTATGTATATGTTTTGTTTATATAGGTTTCTCTGGATGAAGATTGAATATATGGATGAAGACAAATGAATATATGGTATGTTATGAAGCATCAAATTTTAGAGAAGCGTTTTTGTTGCAAAAGTGTTTATTTTATGAATCTTATTTTGGTAGCATGAAATTTTTTATCTATAAATCTTGTATTGGGGAACAAAAACAAGTTGATATTATTTTTTGGTTAATGGTTAATGCTTTAATGATTTCTTCTTCATTGTTAAAGGATGATTTTTTTTTTTCAATTAGGTTGATCTTTTTCATTTTGTATATCTATGAGGTTTTAATTCCTCTTTTTTAATGCGAAAATTTGGGTTCTTTACGTATTTTGTATTATTAGAATTTTTAGTTTTTATTATTTGGATTTAGAGTATTTTGATATTTTAAAATAATTTTGAATTATATAAAAAAAAATAGATACCTTCTGGGACACTAAAAATTATTTTATAAAATAAATAAAAAGTTTATTGGAACACTAAAAAGTGTCCTATAAGATACTTATTAGGGCATCATGTACTGTCGCAATAGTATATATTGAGACGTTAAATAGTATCCTTATATGTTGGTTCTCTTTGATAATTTTAGGACACATTCTTGTGTTTTAATAGAGGTTTTTTACAACACTTTGTAGTACCCTAATATATATAATCTAAAAAATATAAAATGCTATAAAGCTAATATATGGTGTCCTAATAGCTACCTTATAGGACACTTATTATTGCCTTAACAAGTTCAAATAAAAGGGCACTATATAGTTCCCTTATAATCTATTAGGGCAGCTTTTTATGGGGTACCAGTCCAAGTGTTCCAAAAAGTCCAAGTGTCGCAATAGGTGCTCTGTCATGATACTTTTTAGTGCCCCGATAAGCCATTTTTGTTGTAGTGTTTATTTATAGGGGATTAGAACAAGCCTTTTAACGGCTAGTTCCCACATTTCATGACAAATAATTACTCCAATAGCCCCCTTATATCATTAAGACTCATTTCTGGTATAATTCACTTAATTATATATTTTAAAACATTCAATTTAGTCCTTCAAACTGATACTCAATCTCAATTAGATAAGATAAAAAGAAGTTCATGAACCAAATTGAGAGATATCTAAAATACTTGAACTATATTTATAGGGATATTAAAATATTAACTAAATAACTCAAAAACTATCAGATCCCTAAGATATCTTGCATATCTTAACTATAAAATGGCTAGTAGCGGCTACTTTTTGGATCAAAACCATAAAAATCTCAAATCCTGAAACTAACCATCGGTTGACCGACCAACACCCATCGGTCGACCGCCCAATTCAAGATGTAGCCCAAGCCAAAATTCCTTCGCCATAAGTTAACCACTCATTTTGTATCTGTCGACCGAACGATTTAGATTGTTTAATAAGTCGACGTACTTGTGACCTAACGATTTAGAGAGTTCACCTTTTAACCATAAGTCGACTTACCTGTTGACCGAAAGATTCAGAGAGTTTGTCTCATTTCCATAAGTCGACCTAGCTATCGACTGACCAATTCAGGGACTGAATCTTCTTCCCTACACCATTCCATCGATTGACCGATCAATTTGTGTAGGTCAACTGATTGAGCTGGAACACCTCTCCTTAATTAATTTTCTACTAAATTTCTTCGACGTTTTTGCCCCTTTAACCGATTTCTTTTCTCGGTTAACTCCACTAAATCCTTAAATTCAATTTTAATTGATTATCTTTCTTAAATCAATTGTTTCTTCTTCAATTACACATAGGAGCAAATATGTTAGCTAATTAGGATCCTATAAAACACACACATAATTATAAAATCATTTTTGTGTCGTGTGTGATCCTAATCGGGAAATATTAAGAGTAAAAATATATTAGAGTTATTTTAAACTAAATTCTTCAGATTTTTCAATCTCTTAGTATCCGTCACTGCATCCTTCACAATTTCTTCATGATGTTATCGTCTCTACATTGTCTCTGCATCCTTTATAATTACTTCATGATACTGTCTAGAACTCTTCAAACTGAAACACTCAATAAATAAGTTAGTTTCACAAAAAACATCAACATTTAATTGTTTATCAAAATCTTAAGATCAACATAACCTAATGTGAATTTTCTTTATTTTAGTCTAAACCTACAGATTGCACTGGTTAAAACTAATATATCAATAAAATTAGTGTTCATTCTCTTATTTAGTTGTAATTTTATGCTTAAAAGAATAAAATAAAATAATATTATTTTATATCAATTTCATTCAAAATATATATATATATATATATATAATTTTGTTAAAAAACTAAGTACAAAATATGAGTAATATTCCATGTGAAAAATAATCAAAATCTATCAATTAAAATTATTGTTTCTTACATTTTTATTTTTGTCTTGGGAGAATAAATAGATTTTATTTTTTCAAATATTTATTTTTGTTCAGAAATAGAAACATATTTTTTCTTGTCAGATTTCCATTTTCATTTTCTATATAGATTTTTTATGGTTCTCAAATAAAAATATAAAATTGTGAACAAAATATTTTGTTTCTATCATTTAATAAAAAAAATTATTTTTATTTTTTTTATTCAAATTAATATAGAACTAAATTGATAAAATCAATTCATAAGAAATGTCAAAATTATTGTCAAATTAAGAATTATAGGTCAAAATGAGGTGAGGTATTTTATGTATAACCCTCTAAAAATCCCACCATTAATTATGCAATCCAATTCCAACTCATGAAATATGGAATCTAAATCCATTTATTTTTATTCCAATGGAATCAAACTTTTGATTCCATCAGATAACCAAACAAAGGAATGAGAATCAAAGGTGGAATTGCAATTCCATTCCGTCCTAATTTTATCCAACCAAACGTACCGCCAATGTGTTAAATTTTGTGTGGCATGAGACATGACACATGAACAATGGTATGGCACATGTAGTTTAAGTTGGGTACTTCAATATTTGTGCTAAAAATGGTGTATCATTTTTTAAGTGTATTTTGTATTAAAATTAAAAATAGAAATGGATTTGAATAAAAAATATTAAAGTAATCGTCAAATTTCAATTTATTTTTAAATTTATTTTTTATTTTTAAAATTGTAATATAAAATTAATTTTTTAG
Organism: Eucommia ulmoides; assembly: GCA_016647705.1. Taxonomy (NCBI): domain Eukaryota; kingdom Viridiplantae; phylum Streptophyta; class Magnoliopsida; order Garryales; family Eucommiaceae; genus Eucommia; species Eucommia ulmoides. Next base: position 43,358,643 of record CM028332.1, on the reverse strand, counting down.
TTAGTTTGAATATGAATTAGCATTGTTTGCCCAGAGATTAACCCAAGAGGGAAGGGTGAATTGGGTCTTTAAATTTTTTTCATAAAATCTTTATACTAAGATCTCAAATCTCAAATCAAACTTGTTAGTTCTTGTGATTGTGTGTGCAGGGGAATAATCAATCAAATCAAATAATCAAAGTAAAGAACAAGGGATAGAGATAATCAAACTACAAGACACAAGAGATTTATAGTAGTTCGGCAAAACCTTTTTGCCTACTCTACTCCTCCGCGCTCCCGACGAAGAGTTCTAATCAACTAATCCTTAATCTTCTTATGGGTGAAGATTAAACCTTATACAATCTTCTTACGGGTGAAGATTACACCTTACACAATCTTCTTACGAGTAAAGATTAAACTGTTCACTTGATTTTATTTCCGGCGAGATCGGTCTGTCACAAACAAAGGCTCATCATTTAGTCCTCTTCAACTTCTTCACGAGATGGTCTTTGGTGTGATATTCTTTGTGCATCTTCTTGCTTTGATATATCAATGAAGTAATATCTGAATACAGCACTCAAATGGTTTTGTAATCTAACTAACAAAAATCGACTTTGGAGCTCTAAACACTCTCTATAAATATTACAATATTTTGACTCACTAGTGTTTAGTGCTTCTCACAAATATCACTCGATTAAAAATAGATAAACTTTAAGTATAAGAGTGATCACACAAGAAGTGTAAGAATAAGAATCAAAAAGATATTGTTAAAAAATATAGCATGAGAACTTAAAGATCTTTGGTATACAACCCTTGTAAGCTCTTGTGTGTGATTTTTAATTATCTTAGTTGTTTGGCCTTTATTTATATAGTCAAAGATGGTACAATATCAGTTAAGAATGAAGCTGAAAGTCCTTATAACCGTTGCCTCTTTTCCCTTAGATCATTATAGCAAAGAGGCTCCATGACAATAAGTCTCTTCAGCAAATTTCAAAATCTGTTGCAACTTTAGACTTACAAGATGCAAGATTTTATTTAACTAGATAGATAGGATTCATGAGAAATTAATACATATAGATAGAATATTGAACTATCTTTCCAAGCATATATTACTTATCAGATTTTTTCAAGATTTGAGAAAGATATGCAATTTAGAATAGACAAAGTCCAACTCAGATTTTTACTGGCACCTACTAATTTTTATAACAAATGGCTATATTTAAACAATAAGTACAGATCCAAATCATGCATATTAAGCACAGAATTAAAGTTTATTGAATTACCTTTCCATATAAAAAATAATCACCTCATTTGGACATAAAATGAGGGAGATATGATCATTTAAGTAAACAAAGGTCCAGACTGCATTTTTTAAACTAACTGTTGTTTTCTAACGTTCAGATTTGGACAATCCAAATAACTTGTACCGACATACAATTAATATGGTGTGAAATATATTTGAATTAACTTTCCATCCATATAAGATTTATTAATTATGGACAAGTATTGAGAGAGTTATGTCATTTTGAATAAACAAAGGTCAAGATCCATATATTCTGGTGGTAATTTGAATAAAGAGTATAAAACCATTATAATGATCATAAATGTAACTCATGATTTGTCTAAAGTCTATACAACAGGTAGGTAGAGTAATAAATATCATATATTGAAGAGATTTTGTCACACCCCACCCCGGACACCCATCCCCGTGGGGTCGGCGTGACGTTGACATGACATCATCTGCACGCCAAACCAACTAGGAAACGACAAGTGCAAACATAATTACACAACCACCAAATCAGATCATACTATTTGAATACACTCTCTAAATGGAGACACACCCATCCTTACAAAGTAATAATAATAACAAAGATAAAACAACCATGAACCTTTCATAGGTTCATCTCAACCAGCACCTCAACAAAAATGCTTTCTTACTACCGCAATGTCGGACTCTATCTAGTGTCAGTAGGGAACCGACTCCTAACTGCTGTATCTGCGAGTATACTTTCTTCTTAATAAAAACATTTTAAATGGATTTAGCATAAAATATATAAACATTACATATCAAATAAAATTCTCATAATATATAAATGTCTCATACCACAAGGAAAATACATTTTTCCTGTCACCACAGAATCAACGTCTATATATATATATATATAGCACCCCAACTAAACAGTGAAAATCAACAAGAATAATTCAACTAACCATAGAGTATAATGAAATCAAAACATATCAATCCAATATAAAAAGAATATGTAATGGTAAATTTATTCAACTCATTCATCGCATACCATATCACACCACACCACACCATATCACACCACACCACATCACACCGCACCGCACCACACCACATCACACCACATCATACCCCGGCTAGCCATGTGATTGTTTTAACCTCACAATCAGGAGTTGCAACGGTACCGTACTACCTGTAGGATATGTCTTCCTACCGAGGCATAACAACGATCTACTGGACTATGCCAAACAGGTGAACAACGCTCTGCTAGACTATGCCAAGCAGGTGAACAACGCTTTGCTGGATTAAGCCAAGTAGGTGAATATCCAACACCAATTTCTACCTCACCTCAACAACAACTCATTTCCACCTCAACAACAACTCTGCCTATGATCAACTTCCACCCTTTTAGAAAAACAGTGAAATCTACAATTTCAAAAACACCCAAAATACGTTTGATCCATGTAAGTTAGAAAATTATCCAATTTTAAGTAAACACGTTTTTCTGTCATATATATATATATATATATATGAAAATAGATTTACAAGAAAACAGTACACTCACTTGGTTATCCGCTCTAAAGACTTTTACTGACTATTCTCTACTGATACTCCGGTGCTTGCGAACCTAATAGTGACAAGGCCTAAATTAATATTTTATGTATAAATAACCTAATCATGCAATGCAAACCCCAATTTCCGTCATTCCTAATTCCCCGCATTCTATATTACCATTTAACTAGTATTTCTCCATTAACGTTTTACTATATAAAATTTTATTCATGTGAACGGTCTCAATATTTATTATCACCATTTCGACATTTTCGATGTTAGTAATTAAAGTTAACATTTATAAAATATATCGAGAAACATTACCCGTTCCGAAATGGTTGTCGATTTCTTTTTTCCTAAAAAATGTTTAATTGTTGCTCCTACACTCACTGCCTCAACGAAAACTCTATCGCCGCAGCGAATACGCTCCTCATCTTTACTACTTTACTCACTGACGCTCCACCGCCAAGGCAAACTTCCAATCGCCGAGGCGAAAAGCACACCGCCGAGGCGAAGAATCCACCGCCGAGGCGCACATCTCACCTTCTGCACACTAATCATCCACCGCCGAAGCGAAGCACCTACCGCCTAGGCGAACCGCTTCCCTTACTTTCTGATTTGCCCACTAAAATTCCACCACTACGGCGAACTCCCCACCGCTGCAGCGAAGCCACTTTCCTTTTCTTCTGATCTACACACTGCTCCCCCACCGCCTAGGCGAACGCCTTTTCGCTTAGGCGAACTTGCCATCGTCTGACCTGCTCTGTTTCTCCCGAAACCAGTTGTCTCTCCCTTTCTCTCTCACCAACTCCGGCAACCACTACCCACGAACGTCCCTACACGTACATCACACACAGAACACACCCACTTGCACAGTGTAATAACACACACACCCGCTGTAACGATTAAATACGCACACACACATATAGACACCCACCCCACAACCACTACTTTCCCTCACTCACCACCGGCCAGTTAACCGACGGTGACACATACACAATCATTTGCATAACAGAAACCAAGGACCACACACACACGACAGCACATACAACGAGCCACCATCACTCATACACACCATCACAGCACACACAACGAGCCACCATCACTCATACACACCATCACAGCACATACAATGCCCACAGACCTCACAAACACACGCATACCATTAATCAACCAAAACACACACCCACTCACTGAAACATACAGAGAAACGCACACTGCAAGCATACACACCCACATACTCACACTTGTTACACCCCAAAATAGAAGAAAACAGAGCACACACTCACTTTTTTCACACACCCCTGCCGTTTAACAAAACAATTGGACGGCACACACATATATCCCACCAAACAAGACCACGATCAACCCTCGAAACACTCCCTTACGCTGAAAAACCCTCATTCACCGGTGATCATGAACCTCCAACAGCTCATTCCTCCAGTTCTCTCTCTTTCTCTCTAGGTTTTCTCTAGATCTTTCTCTTCTTAAAATCGGTGATCATCTCATACATAAACCCATATATATATACCTGGATTTGTGGCGATCAATATGCCACGTTACCTGCCCTATCTCTCATTTTGGCTGATCGCGAGAACACACACACATACATAATTATATATATATAATATCTTTGAGGAAAATTATCTTTTCTCCTCTCTATTTTCTTGAATTCTTATCTCAGTCAAATTTCAACTTTTAAAGGTTTCGAAAATTGTAATTTCTCCCCAAAAGTTTTTAGTAAAGAAAAAAAAATTAAATGCAACAATTTTTTAATTAAATGTTTTCTGAATTTTCAATTTGACCCCTAAACTTTTGATTTGAATTTTTAATTAACCCAATTTCATCCTAATTTTTCCAATGAGTCTAAAATGCAACTAAAATGACATACGTGTTAAATCGGGGTCTTACAACTCTTCCCCCCTAAAAGAAATTTCATCCCAAAATTTTCGTCAAATAATTTCTACACATCGCAGTATTTTTATTTGCAGTGGCCAACATTATATCCAACAACCAACAAACAGGGTTTACTTCAGTCGGTAACACTTAACACTGACAATCAACTATAAAAAAAAAAACCTCATTTCCAGTAAGTCCGTGACCTCAGTAATTCCCCATAACCAACATTTATCAATTCTGTCCCCCAGCTCTAGGCAATCCATCCGCAACAATATCTCCATTCAACATTTAAACCAACAATACTCGCAATTTCGCAACCAAACTCATAGGCAACAGATAGCCCAAACCCTACGTGAACTGGCATGTGAGACCAAATCATCAACCCCAATATCCACATCATAACTTCCATAATCTCATAAATGTTCTATAATTATTATTACAATCCAACGTTAACTAATATAAGCTCAACCCCCGTCAAAAACATATGAATATTCCTCAAAACACATAGATGTCACCAAACCACATCAAAATGTAACAAAATACATCAAACGGGTCATCTATAAGAATTCACTTCATGCCTGCACATTTAATCAAGTCCCTGACAAGACCACACGCTTCAATTACGTCTCAATTTAACTACAAACATCCAATTCGGCACAACCAATCAATAGTCACTAAATGTAAAATATTGTATCAATAATACATACAAACTCAAGGATAATTCAAAGTATCTTTTCTCCATGAAGTTGAGTTATTTCTATCAAAATCCGTTCCCAACTAAAAAAAATGTAACCACACCAGGCTGTATCCAAATCTCGAAAAAATTTCGCTCTCCTATCTCAGTTCAGTCTTGTTAACTGAAGTCATGCATCATTTTCATACAATACTTTCTACGATGCCACCTTGATCGTCGAGAAGGTATTTGTTATTATAACCAAATTTCCCCAATGGCTCATAATCATCCCCACTACCAAAACATTCCTAAAACACAACTTCTCAACCCATCCTCCAACGCTTGAATTGCATTTCCCGATAGATTGTTCGTCTACAATAAAAAATAAAAAATAAAAAAAAATAAAAAAAGTACCAAATTTCAACTTAGCACCTAAAACAGTTTGAAAACTCAGTCAGAACTTCGAAATCAATATCAGACCTCTATCCGACCCTATGGAAATGGGTACTACGGTTTCTTCTAAAAAGAATTACTACCTGGAATCAACTACCCAACTTTTCATATTTACAACAGGCTGTGAATTTAATAATAATGACAACAACTGCACATACCAATTGTACGACGGTAATTATATAAAAATCACCATTAGCTTTTTGAACATGTCGGCGACAGATAATTAATACTTCAATTTATCAAAATATGTTCAATTTTTAATTCGAGAGCAACCCACAATTATCAAACGTATAATTCAAAATCCAATTTCCACATTTGATTTAAAATAGTTATGTTAACTCAAACATATTCGACAATTATATTGAATCGGTGCATCATGCAACCTAACAATCCCGTCAATATACACTTGGTATACGTATCAAGAGAACACGTCATCTTATGCCCCTTTTGAATGTGAGGTAATCCCAAAACACAATTCATCGTGCTACACTCCCATTTCCATTCTGGAATAGGTAAAGACTATAATAACCCACCTGGATATCGATGCTCGACCTTAACTTGCTAACAAACAAGGCATCTAGCAACAATTTTTGCAATTCCTCATCCCATTCCGATCTACCAATAATACTCACTCAATCTCAAAACATTATGATACTATCGGGTGCATTGCGTATATTGAACTATGCACTTCCTTTAAGGTATCTTTTGTCAAATAGGCATCACTAGAACCACACAATCATCAAGACTTCATCCTTCATTCGAATACGATAATCAGCTTTGCAACTATTTTCCACTTCATCTCTAATCCTTCCCAACTGGACATCCGACTTCTGCACTTCCTACAACACGATCGATTAATGTCGGTTTCAAAATCAAAATCTCAAACAGTATTTCCATTTGACCAACCGCCCACTAAAACTCGCAGGGGTCTTAACTTAACACATAAATTGGGATGAACAACCTAAATGTACGCAACCAAACTTGCCAATTTCCGACTCAAAGCATCCTTTACAACATTAGCCTTTCCTGAATAATAATGGATGATATGACTGTAATCTTTGATGACTCGGTCTTCTCCCCATTATGTTGTTATTCAATAGCTCCTTCACTAAAAGCGGGAATCACGTTCTTTGGCCTTCCACTTGATGGATCTGTACTTAGATCACCGATTTGAACCAACGTCCATGACCCGGCTCCTTTTGAGCATTGGGCTTTTCCTGAAAAGTGAGAATTTCTCCCGTATCACCATATAATAATATATATGAGCAATGACAATAAGACTAGTCATGTAAAACCAAATTTTCTCATTTTAAGAATATTGATCAAAATATGAAAATTTCATATATGCATATATTGATCAAACCAATGACACGTATTATGATATATAGACATATTGAACATGTTAGGATTGAGATATCACAAATATATGCATATATTGATCATATTATCATTGTAAGCATATATTGAGCATTTTGAACATGTAATGAATGCAAGGTGTATGTTGAACTCATTATATCATGGTATAAATATAAATTGAACATATTAGATCAAATATATCATGTTGTTATTATATAATGAGTATATTGAGCACGTTAGATCAAGTAATGCATGCAATGTATCTTATTATCACATTGAAAATAAATTTTCTCAATTTAATTATATTGTGGTCAATATGTGACTTTTCCAAATAATTATGTGTTGAACAATCTAATCACATGTATCATAATATAATCAAATAATGAATATGTTCAAATTATAATATCATAAATGTATGCACTATAAGTGTGTGTGTGCATCCTAATGAGTTAAAGTATATAATCCCTTCAAGAGTAACATCCTATAGACTTAACCTTATAGACTTAATCTTACCTAAGTCTTGTGCTCTTGATATCGAGACTATACCTGCATTTCACACTTAATATTCCATAGTGGTTAGAAACGCAGTGTATAAATGAATCTTAATACCTGGACTTAAGATAACACTTTGGTTAGTACACTCAATGTATGATTCAATCAAAATACATTGGAACATAAAATTTGTGGAGTTCTTTACCATATAATTGTTTTTTAAATAAATAATTTCTGAAAACTAATATATTCAAACTTATTTACGAAACACTTACAAAACGCCGATTGAAAATGCGTTTCTAGAGAAACGTATTTTCAATCTGTGTTTCTAAAATAAAATAAAATAAAAAGTTAAAAACACACATAGGAAAAATGTTTATACGGTTTTTCAATTTCGTTTTTAAAAACGCAAATGTGTTTTGCGTTTCTTGTGAGAAACGCAAATCACATATGTGTTTCTCACAAGAAAAGTAATCTGCCTTTGCGTTTTTCTCTCTGCTACATCGAATGCTGTTGTACTTTCATGCTGGTGATGATGAGTTGGTGGGGATGGATTTTCATGGAGCTCTCTTGTAAAGTAATACGGCTTTCTTTGTTGAGAATTTTTTTTGTTTTCTTGTTGTTGAATATGATGATATGTGTAGCTGATGTTTCTTCCGTGTTGTGCTTTGGTTTCTGATTCTGCTAATATTTTAAGCTTGTAGAACCAGGAATTCGGCATCATATCTGATAGCTTGAACCAGTGATTATACATCACCCTTCCCTCTCTTTCTAAGTAGTTCTATTTCTATGGGATAGATTTGAAAGAAAGAGAGAGAGAGAGAGAAAAGGGGGGAGGGGTGGGGCTCTTTTTCTAAAGGGTGTGATGGGGTCCACAAGGAAAGAAAAAAAGTGAGATAAAGCAAAAAAAAAATTAAAAATTGTGATGGTAGATGACTTTCCTAGCTGTGAAGCTAATTCTGTCTTCCTCCTCCTTTGTATGTCTCATCATTCCATCACTTTAAATTCATAATTAACGTGGCTATGGAGGTAGAATGGTTTTCGAGGTGAATGATGAACATGGCTGTGGAGTTTGAAATTTTTTCTGACTAATCTAGCCTTGTAGCTTGTTTTTTTTTTTTTTTTTTCTTTTCATATAATAAATATTATTTTTATTTTTTATTTTACTATAATTTTTAAAATTTTTGAGTTTTGTATTTTAGTGATCTTTGAGAAATTTTGTCAATTAGGTTCAAATTTGTTTAACATTTTTATACTCTTTAAGAGAGTCATTTAGAATAGGCAAATCTATAAATGTTCAAATAGTAATTTGGTTGATCATGATTACCGTCACCAAGAGATGTTAGTTCAATTGGTAGGATGAGGTGTCCCATTTGTATTTTATATACAAATTTTTAAAATTAAGATTTAGTTTTTGAAGCGCACATTGGTTGACAAAAAAATAAGACACCTTATCCTTGTTTGGTTTTAGGGCATTTAAAACCCCAATTTTTCACTGAATTTGAGATATTCCTCTCTATTTTTTAATAAAAAATACACTCCACTCCCTTCAATTTATAATAAATTAGAAAACATTTTTTTTTATTTAAATTTGTTTTAAAAACTAAATCTTAATTTTAAAAACTTGTATATAAATTACAAATGGGACACCTCATCCTACTAATCGAACTAACACCTCTTTGTGACGTTAATCACGATCAACCAAATTACTATTTGAACATTTATAGATTTGCCTATTCTAAATGACTCTTTCAAAGAGTATAAAATATTAAAGCTTCAAATAATGAAATTTGAACCTAATTGACGAAATTTGTCAAAGATCACTAAAAATACAAAACTCAAAATTTTTAAAAATTATAGTAAAATAAAAATTAAAAATAATATTTATTATATATATAGAAAAACAAGCTACAAGGCTAAATTAGTCAGAAAAAATTTCAAACTCCATAGCCACGTTCATCATTCACCTCAAAAACCATTCTACCTCCATAACCACGTTTATTATGAATTTGAAGTGATGTAATGATGAGAAATACAAAGGAGGGGGAGACATAATTAGCTTCACAACTAGGAAATCCATCTACCATCACAATTTCCAAGCTTAAAACATAAGCAGAATCAGAAACCAAGGCACAACACGGAAGAAACATCAGCCACACATATCGTCATTTTCGACAAGGAAAGAAAAACAAATTCAACAAAGAAAGTTGTACTACTTCACAAGAGAGCTCCATGAAAATCTATCCCCACCAACTCATCATCACCAGCATAAAAGTACGACAACATTCGACGTAGTAGAGAGAAAAACGCAAAGGCAGTTTGCATTTCTTACGCGAAACGCATATGTGATTTGCGTTTCTCATAAGAAACGCAAAACACATTTGCGTTTTTTAAAAAAGAAATTGAAAAACCATATAAACATTTTTTCTTTGTGCGCTTTTAACTTTTTTGTTTTTTGGTTTTAGAAACGTAGATTGAAAATGCGTTTCTAATCTGCGTTTTGTAAGTGTTTCGTAAATAAGTTTGAATATATTAGTTTTCAGAGATTATTTATTTACAAAACAATTATATGGTAAAAAAACTCATAATTTGTGTTTAATAATATTAATGTGACATCATCATATCACTAATGCTGATATCATCACAACGTATATTGTGACATCATCAAAACACACATATTGACATCATCAAGACACATATAGCAACAAGCATTACGTACATGCATGTATCAAATTAATGATTAGACAGTTAAATCCAATATTGTTTTACGACAATTAAAACATTGAGTATTATTCATATTGAAGTTCCTTCTTCGATGAAAAGTTTATCGGGTTATTCTCCTGAAGTTTCTTGTAAAAAAAGTCATGTCCTGCTCTTGTTCACTGTCAAGGTATATATCATTATTGTCATCGTCTTTCTCAGTTCGCAAGTGTCTGCTTCTCCTTTACATCCAGGAATCGATAACTCATAGGTCATTAGATTACCAATGAGTTCGTCAATCGTATATTTGTTTGGATCCTTGGTTTTCTTAATTATCGTCAGCTTGGGTTCCTACACTTTGGTTCATGACCTCAAAATCTTCCAGACTCTTTTGGACGTAGAATATGGATTTTGGAGTACGCTGAAGATGTTACATAAATTGGTGAACCTTGTGTACATATCCTGGATTGATTCTGTATCACCCATTCTGAAGAGTTTAAACTAATGAACCAAAGCATTGAATTTAGACTTTTTCACTTGATTTGTCCCCCCGTGTTTAATCTACAAAATGTCCCACATTTCTTTTGTCGACTCGCAACATGATATCCTATTATACTCATTCACATCTAATCCACAGAATAAAGATTAACAGCTTGAGTATTAATAGATAAGTTTTTGAAATCATCCTCATCATATTTATCATCTTTCTTAGCAACACTATTAATAGCAGGAACATAAGGACCATTTTTAATAATTAGCCATGAATCATAGTTAGTAGCTTCTAAGAAAGTTGTCATTTTGGCTTTTCAAAAAAATATAATTATCACCTGTAAACAATGGAGAATGGTGCAAAGATTGCCCATCCACTAGTGTGTTCATGTGATATTCCACGTGATCGTGTTAGCTAGGAAGTGAACCTATTGAGATAAATGTTTTGCTAAAATATCTAGCTGTAGACAAGTTTGGGTTCCAAAAAAAACTAAAATTATCCCGACTAACAAGATCAAACCCACGTAGACTGGGTACCACTTAGGAACTATTTGAGGTGCTCCTTGTAGGTTTTTCTAAAAGCATCAATAAGCAAAGAAAAATGGTTCCTAGACATAGATTGTTCTCGACACATTAGAAGAGATAAATCAAAATTCATATCTTTGACACCTAAGGATGGAGGTCATGTGACTTTTGGAGACAACGCAAAGGGTAAAATTATCAGTATAGGTTTCGGTAATGATACTACTATTATTAAAGATGTGTTACTAGTTGATGGACTCAAATATAATTTGCTTAGTATTAGTCAACTATGTGACAAGGGTTATAATGTGATATTTGATCATGATAAATTTATTATTAAGAATGGTCATGATAGTAGTATCTTGTTAGTTGCATCACATTTTGAAAATATTTATACTAGCTCATTTAATGATTTTACTTCTCAATATTTATCTTGTTTGAATGCTTTATCTGAAAATAGTTGGTTATAGCATAGGATACTTGGGCATGCTAGTATGAAGATAATTTCTAAATTATCTAAGAAGAGTCTCATACGTGACCTACCTAATTTGCAATTTGTGAAAAATAAAGTATGTGATGCATGTCAATTAGGCAAGCAGTCTAAATCATCATTTAAGAAAAATATTCACACGTCCACGTCTAGATGTCTTGAATTGTTACATCTTGATTTATTTGGTCTAAATTCTGTTGCTAGTCTTGGTGGTAAGTTTTATGCCTTCGTAATAGTTAATGATTATTCTAGACTTACCTGGGTATTTTTCCTTGCAAAGAAAAGTGAGGTTGCTTCTGTATTTGTTAAATTTTGTAAACGTGTTCAAAATGAGAAGTAATGTTCTATTATTAATATTCGTAGTGACAGGGGAAGAGAGTTTAAGAATGATGATATTATTAGTTACTGTGATTAGCATGGTTATACTCATAACTTCTCTGCACCAAGATCACCACAACAAAAAGATGTAGTAGAAAGGAAGAACATGACGCTTCAAGAAATGGTCAGAATAATGCTTAATGAAAATCGTTTACCAACCTACTTTTGGGCTGAAGCAGTAAGTACAACTTTCCATGTGGTGAATCATGTATCGATTCGTAAAGGGTTTAACAAAATCCCATATGAAATCTGGAATGATAAGACTCCTAACATTTGCTATTTTAAAGTATTTGGGTGTAAATGCTTCATTCTGAATGACAAGGATAATCTAGGTAAATTTGATGCTAAATTTGATTATTGGATTTTTCTTAGATGTGCTACTAACAATAAAGCTTATAGAGTTTACAATAAACGTACGTTAGTAGTAGAATAATCTATGCATATTGTATTTGAGGAAGTTGACCCATGTCGAGAAAAGTTTTGGATGATGATGATGCAGGTATTTCAAATAACCAAAATCAAGGTGAAAATGTGACTAAGGAGTCTCAAAAAGAGGATGAGGCTAAGGAAAAGGATTCGACGTTACCACGAGTTATAAAGATAGTACCGGGACATTCGGTAAAAAAAAAAATATTGGTAATTTCGAAAGAGGTGTAAGTACTCGTTCCTTTATTAGAAATATAATTAATCTTGCTTTCTTATCTCAAATTGAGCCTAAAAATGTAAATGAGGTATTAACTGATAAATCTTGGATTTCCGCAATGCAAGATGAGTTAGTTCAATTTGAGTGGAACAAAGTATAGTATCTTATTCCGAGACCGAATTTTCATCATGTTATTGGTACTAAATGGGTTTTTTGAAATAAAAATGATGAGTCTGGTATGATAATTAGAAACAAAGCAAGATTAGTAGCACGTGGCTATAATCAAGATAAATGAATTGATTATGATAAAACCTATGCTCATGTGGCTAGAGTAGAAGCTATTAGAATGCTACTCGCTTTTACATGCTCACGTAATTTTAAGCTATATCAAATGGATGTTAAAAGTGCATTTCTAAATGGCTTCCTAGTGGAAGAAGTTTATGTGGAACATCCCCCGGGATTTAAAAGTGATAAATTTTCCAATCACGTATTTAAACTTCGTAAGGCTTGGTATGGGCTCAAACAAGCTCCTAGAGCTTGGTATGAAAGACTTAGTCGATATTTAATCGAAAAAAGTTTTCGAAATAGTATTTGTAATATAACACTATTTGTTAAGCAAACTGACTCTGATATCCTATTAGTACAAGTTTATATTGATGACATTATTTTTGGATCTACTAATGAGGATCTTTGCCAAGAGTTTGCTAAGATAGTGCAGGTCGAATTTGAAATGAGCATGATGGGAGAGCTGAATTTTTTTCTTGGGTTGCAAATTAAGCAAACTAAAGAGGGGATATTCATAAACCAAGCTAAATACACTAAGGAGTTGTTAAAGAAATATGGCTTGGATGGTGCTAAGGAATACAAAACCCCCATGGCAATGGCTACAAAGATAGACAAAGATGATACGGGCAAAAGTGTTAATGAAAAAATGTATCGAGGTATGATTGGTAGCCTGTTATACTTAACTGCTAGTAGACCTGATATCATGTATAGTGTTTGTTTATGTGCTAGATTTCAGTCTTATCCTAAAGAATCGCACTTGACTGCGATTAAGAGAATTTTTTTATATTTAAAAGGGACGACTGACCTAGGATTATGGTATCCTAGGGGAAGTGATTTTAAATTAATAAGTTACTCCGACGCTGATTTTGCCAGTTGCAAAGTTGAGCGAAAAAGAACAAGTGGATCATGTCATTTGTTAGGACATGCCTTGGTTTCTTAGTTAAGCAATAAATAGAATTGGATAGCCTTATCCACTACTAAGGCTGAGTATAAAGTAGCTAGTAACTGTTGTGCTCAAATTTTATATATTAAGTAACAGTTAAATGATTTTGGAATCTGCATGGAGGAGGTCCCGATTTATTGTAATAATAAAAGTGCTATTTGTCTAAGTAAGAATCATATACAACATTTACGAACTAAGCACATAGAGATTAGACATCACTTTATTCGTGATCACATTCAGAAAAGGGACATTGTTATTGAATATATTGATACCTCCGATCAGTTAGCTGATATTTTTACCAAATCATTAGCGGAAGATTAGTTTGTGAAAATCATTCACGATTTGGGTATGGCTAAGCATAATGATGTATGCCTGGAGTAGTGTTTCTTTGTAGTTCCTTTTCTCTATTTTTTTTTTTAGATGACAAAGGGGGAGAATTAGTTGATATTTTAATGAATATCTTAAGGGGGAGCTTGAATTATTTTGTTGAATATCTTAAAGGGGAGCTTATATATATATTGAAATTTGTTATTTGTTGAAAATCTTATGATTATCTTCATTATTTTGTTTTAACGAGTTAAAGAACCCGTCCTCCGATTTAGGGGGACTGTGGTAACATTTTTTTTTTTTTTAAGAAAACATCAAAATTAATTGTCATCATAAAAAATGGAGAGATTGTTGATTCTAAGATTTTGATGAACAATTACAGTATTTATGTTTTTTGTGGAACTAACGATTTTATTCAGTGTTTCCAATGAAGATATTATCAAGAAGAAGTTGGAATGCATGCTAAATACTAAAGAGATTGACAAAGATGACAGATACTAAGAGTTTGAAGAAATTGAAGAACTTTGGAAAAATAACTCAGGTTCAATTTTTACTCTTAATAATTCCCGATTAGGATCACACACGACACAAAATATTTTTTACAAATATATGTGTTTTTTATATGATCCTAATTAGTCAAATTATTTGCTCCTATACGTAATTGAAAAAAGAAACATTGATAATTAATTAAAATTGAATTTAAGAATTTAGTCCAGCTAACTAAGAAAATAAATTGGTTAAAGGGGCGAAAACGTCGAAGAAAATAAATTAAAATCGAATTAAGAGAAGTGTTCCAGTAATGGTCAGTTGACTGATAAGTCGACCAGAGGTTATAATGCTAACTCTCTGGATCATTCGGTCGATAGGTGAGTCGACTTATGGAACTCTCTGGATCGTTAGGTCGACATATATCGACCTGTGCTTAGAGGAAGAACTCTTTAGATCGTTAGGTCGACAGGTAGGTCGACATGTGAAAATCTCTGTATCGTTCGGTCGACAGATAAAGATTGGGCGGTCAACTGATGGACGAATAGTTTTTGGTTTGGGCTACGTCTAAAATTGGGCAATCGACCAGGGGTGTTGGTCTATCAACCAATGGCCCGTTTCAGGTTTTGAGGAATTTCGGATTTTATTCAAAAACTGCCGTTAACTAGTCGTTATTTGTTTGCTTGATTGAGATATTTTAGGGATATGGATATATTTAAGATATGATACTCCTATTTTAATATTCCTATAGATATAGTTCAAATATTTTAAATATCTCTCAATTTGGTACATGTAATTCTTTCTATCTTATCTAATTGAGATTTAGTAAAAGTTTGAGTGACTAAATTGAATATTTTAAAAGATATATTTAAGTGAATTATACCAGGATTGAGTCTTAATGATATAAACGGGCTTATGGAGTAATTATTTGTCAGGATATATGGTAACTAGCCATTAGAGTGCTTGTTATATACCCCTATAAATAAACCTGCGTTTTTTAGGTTTAAAAATTCTAATAATCCAAATCAATCAAAATTCAAGAGCTATTCAGTTTCTGAGCTTTCTGAGAGTCATCATTCTAAAATCTAACTGAGTGTATTGTGAGATATTTCTTGAGATTTGTTCTTGAAAAATATTTCTTGTGGATTATTGTTACTACCGATCTGAAGTGTCATTGTTATTCTAATCATTATTCTTTCGGTGGATTTCTAGTAAGATTGTTCCAAGTTATTTGCTTATTTGCTATTATTATTATTATTTTCTTGGAAGTTGATCTTTGAAATTGTTTTCCGAATTTTTATCGAAAAATATTTTTTGAAACAATTTCTTTAGAAAATCTGATTACGTGCTAAATTGTTTGCTACCCATTTTTTTGTTTAAAATCAGATTTTGAATTTTCTCACTTTATTTCTATCACTAGTTTCAGAACATTAATTAAGTATTAATTATCTGAGGTAGTAGAAGTTCCGAGTGGGAAGAACTTATCAATTTTTGTAATTAGTGAGTTGTGTGCGGATTAAATACTATTGGGAGTGTCTAATCAAGGATAGCTAGTTTCAATATCTTCTAGTAAAGAGATTGAGGTTTTGATCTTTGCCTAGAGTATAAAAAGATTTGGTTTTAATTCTTCCTTTATAGAATTGTGAGTGAATTGTAATGAGTCAATCCTTACCGGGTAAAGGGATATTTAGAACGTGTTTGTGTGAGGTTTAATTCTTGAGCCTAAGGTATAAAAAGAATTAGGTCGTGATTCCCCCTATAATAGAATTAGGTTAATCTTCCACCTGGTAAAAAGATATAGGTTATTCCTTAGCCTGTGAAAAGTAATTGTAAAGGTTGATTCTGAGCTTGTGAAAAAAATCATTGTGAGGGTTTAGTTCCTACCTTTAAAGGGATCTTGAGTTTAGTGGGTGCGACTCTCCGTGGGGCTCGGGGAACTAGATTAACCAAGAGTAACTTGGTGAACCAATATAAATTTGTGTGTTGCATTATTATATTATTTATATTTTGTTGTTTGGGTGTGCACCTAGTTGATAACACATAATTCGTTGTTATAAAAGATAATAATTAATTTTAGGATAATATTAATTGTTTGATTTTGTAAGTGTTATATTTTGATAATTTTTAATACTACCCAATTCACCCCCTCTTGGGTAGTTCATTGGGCCAACAGATAATTTAATAATAAATCAAATCACCAATTTCCTTAACTGGTTGTTATCTTGAATTAAAGTGAAAACGTATTTATCTAAGATCACAGCCAAATAGATAAAGATAGAGAATTTAAACACATATTTATCTTGTTGCGGTAATTTACTCTTACTTACATCTAGTCTCTTGAGTTCCAAATTCACTAAACCCAATCTCTTTCCCAAGTAGGAACCAAACCTTTACAATTTTCTTTTACCAGGCACTGGAATAACCTAATTTTTTACAACCTCAGAATCAAACCTATCTTTTTCCCAAACTAAAGACAAACCCTATCTTTTTCACAGACTGAAGACTAACCCTATCTTTTTCACAGGCTAAAGACTAATCCTATATTTTTCCTTGGAAGAAGATTAACCCCTGATAAGGCAACATCCATTATGTCTAATCCACTCTCACTTAGACCAAGTATGTTTCGGTCTAAATTACAACTCACAAATACAAAAAATTACCCTTTTTTTTTTTCTCACAAGAGCTTTTACCAGCTCAAATAAAAATATACTCAATTAATAACTTGATACTATGTGATAGAAATATGTGTGGAAATTCAAATCTGATTATAAAAAATTTAGAGCATAAAGATTATAGAAATCATATTTTTAGGGAAAAAAATCGCTTTACAACATTTTCAAGATATTTAAAGATGAAAACGTTTTTTCAATAAAAAAAAATAAGCTCAATAAGTAGATATTAATTTATTAAAGCACATAAGTTTGAGCAAATAAACAAGAACAATCTCATCGGGATTTCTTTAGGAAGATCAAACGTAGGACTCAAACCCGGTATAACAAAGATCAACACTTTCTTCAACAAAAAATATTTCGCAAAACTTTTCTCTCAAAAATATTTCAGAATATGTTATGATCTAAAAACTCTGAAAAAAATATATGCATTCTTGATGATGTTCTTGATTGATTTAAATGAAATTCGTATATCAATATCTATAGATTTTAAACAATGTCAATAACAACTATTTTTTGAAAGAAATGTCCAAAAATAGCATATATAGTCCCCATATATCAAAACCTTTTAAAACAGTAATTTTTTACCTAAAAATGAACATTTAAAACTATTTGTCCAAAAAAGAATTTGATTTAAACCCCTAAAAGATAGAAAGATTTTTTATACGGTATAAATCACAGAATCAGAAAATATATGGACTAAATATTAAGATCTTCAAAATATATGATATATTTTTGAAATATAGTGAAAACCAATTTAAATATAATATCCCAAACGTTTCCAAGAAAGATAGGTAAAATATCTTTTAAAACGTTCCAGTCAAAGATCTGAGATGTTCCAATTTGGTCGACTGGTCTCCTCAAGTGGTTGATCGTTTGACCTCTAACAACTAGATTTCTAGCCGTTAAACCCTAGGTCGATTGTCCGGTCCATCAACCGGTTAAAATCTTAATCATTCGTTCATCCAGGCGGTCGATCGTTCACCCAGATCCCAAAAATCAACATCTTGAATCAGGTGTCGACCGCTTCCTTTTGCTGGTCAACTGTTCAACCCAAAAAAATATTTTTTTCTTATTTTTTCAAATATTATCTTGATCGAACTTTTACGAAAAATATTTTAACACTTAAATTTATCACTTCTTACCATATTTCAAATATTTCAACTTAATTTTAAGTGTCATACGTAATTCTAATCGTGTTGCATTAAGAGCATAGAAACAATTGAGGTGTTTACCTAGAAATACAAAACAAAATCTTCATTGCTACCCTCTCGATCTTTCTCATAAATATCTCCTTGAAAATTAATCTTTTTCTTATTCGCTAAATTAGAACTAAAATATAAAATACTCAATAAACTCATTAATTTCTCAAAGTATCATCATTAATTGATTCATCAATTCATCAAAACATCTAGGGTTAACACAAATAATAAGATAGGTGGGAGAGGGAGAGAAATTAAGTGATTTTGGCCGAGAGAGAGAAGAGTGATGCAACTTGATTTCCTAAGAGGAGGAAATCACAAAACTGTAAGAGAAATTGAATGATTTTAACGCATAAATAGGAGATTGATGTTGTTGTTACCTAGATAGAGAGACGACTGAGAATTGTTTACCTTTTTGGGTTTTAAAAGTTGTAAAATTTCCAATATGGGTATGCTTTTAACTTTAGTACGAAAATAGGTCTAATCGGCTTTACCACAGCCGGATTCAAATTTTGATAATTTTTTTTAAAACCAACCATTAAACGACCGAATATATATGTGCATATATATATATATTCATTATATTTTTTATTTTGAAAATTTAATTCCTAAAAATTAAACTAAAATTAATTTTTCCAAAACATATCATTTCTAAAAATTAATATATTTATCTATTTTTAATTTTTTATTAATATTAATCAATATAATAATTTATTTTTATTTATAACGTATTTAAAGATATTGATTTTGAAAAAATAATAATGAAAAACCCAATTTACTGTCTTCCTATCCCATTTACTCCTATTTTTCTCCAAATTCAAATATGTATTTAATTTAATTTTAAAAATTATAGACACAATTTTTTTTAATTAATTTTTAAGTAAATGTTATTTTTAAAAAAATAAAATATTTTATATTTAATTTCTTAAAATTTGACATTTTCAAATTAATAATTTTAAAAATTAAATTTAAACGGAATATCTAAATCAAATCACTCACTAATCCGTTTTCAGTCTTGTAAGTTGTATTATTACATATACTTTCTTTTAGGTGGAAATATTTTTTGAATCACAACTTACAAATTTTACCCACAGACGGATTCAAATTTAATATATATATTTTTTTTAAACCGGCCCTTTAAGGGCCAGTTTGTAAATTAAAATTAATACTGACCAACCGATTTTTCAAAATATATTAAAATTTGAATCTGGTCGTGGGTAAAATTTGGAAGCTGTGATTCTAAAATTATTTCCACCCAAAAAAAAAAGTAGATGCGATAACACAAATTATAAGACTGGAAACGGATTAGTGAGTGATTTGATTTGGAAAATTCATTTGAATTTAATTTTTAAAATTATTAATTTGAAAATGTCTAACTTTTAAGAAATTAAATATAAAATATTTTATTTTTTAAAAATAGCACTTACTTAAAAATTAATAAAAAAAAAATTGTGTCTATAATTTTTAAAATTAAATTAAAGACATATTTGAATTTGGAGAAAATAAGGAGTAAATGGGAGAGGGAGATGGTAAATTGGGTTTTTCATTATTATTTTTTCAAAATCAATATCTTTAAATACGTGATAAATAAAAATAAATTATTATATTGATTAATATTAATAAAAAATTAAAATATATAAATATATTAATTTTTAGAAATTATATTTTTTGAAAAAATTAATTTTAGTTTAATGTTTAGGAATTAAATTTTCAAAATAAAAAAATATAATGAAATATATATATATATATATATATTTATATTTATACACATATATATTTGAAGGGGGGGCATTGGGGGGGGGAAGCGCAAGTGGGGGTTATTTTGGTTGTCATGGGGCCTGCTTTGTATGTAGAAACCGGTTTCTACAGAAAAAACAAAATCGGCCGTTTGAGGGTCGGTTTTTTAAAAAAATGATTTTTTTTTATCAAAATTTGAATCGGACCGTAGGAAAGCTGGTTAGACTTATTTTCGTATTAAAGTTAAAAGCAGACCCATATTGGTGATTTTACAACTTTTAACTCCCAAAAAGGTAAACAACTCGACGACTGACGGTGCGGTGGTGAATAACGGATCCGAGGTTGCGATTTCGATTGCGAAAGGTGTATTTGCAGATCTACATGGTTTCAATTGCACATGGATTTTGATTTATTCGCATGTTAGTCTTCGTGAACAGATATGCGGGATTTTGATTCCGAGAGGTGTGCAGAAGAGATGACCCTAGTGTTGGAATATTTTATAGGCTAACATTAATTGAATTAATTATTTTACAAAAACGGGTTAATGGATAGTCTATTATTTAAGCAGCCCAAATAATCAGTGATCATATTTTGATTTGGGTTGTAGCATCTTTTTTGTAGAAGCCCAGTTAAATGGCAAGTGTAGGTTTGGGATTTCGTTGAAACCCGTTATGGGAGGGTCCAACGAGAAACCCTAGTATATATATAACTAGGTCATCTCCCTAGTCCAAATTAAGGGTTTCTTCCCATTAAGAGCCGCCACCACAATAATCTTGATTATAGGGAGGAAGACCTAGTTAGTAATCCATTGCGACAGATTCAATCTCCTGAAATGGTAAAGACAAATACACTTTCGATTACCATTTTTCATTATTATGTCCTAATAATCATGTATGCTTTAAATTATTATTTAATTTCGTTTTATTGTGATTATGAGAAACAATCATTATATGGTAGACATAATTTAGGATCTACAATTAACAATATTCATTCATGAGATAAGACGGTTCCTCTCCTCGTCCGAATCTATCTGTTCTTCAGAAAATGTTATTTTTTGTTCCACTGAATCCAAGAAGATACCCACTTTTTCATTTTTTTTAGTAATTAATTTGATAATTAATTTAAGAAACCAGTTAGTCTAGTGTTGTCCCATTATTTTGCACGTGTAGGTAGAACGAGAACCATAGAAATTTTTCAAGGTTTTGGTAACATCTAATCATTAAAGTCCACAAAATGCATGCCAACTCCATCACGCCTCTCCCACTCTCTAAACCCTAAACTCTTAAACCCCTCAAAACCCATAACAGAAAAGAGAGAGATGAGAACGAGCAATCATCTGATAGGGTTACTGAACTTTATAACCTTCCTCTATCGATTCCCATCTTCGGCGGCAGCATATGGCTGAGTAGCCACGCGAATGACACCGACTATCTCCGTTTCCTCCAGTGGCCGATCATCATCATCGGCGTCGCCACCATGGTGGTCTCACTCACTGGATTCGCCGGCGCAGCAAAGGGAAGGAGGAAATAAGGTTTCGATTTAGGTAGTGGCGTTTTTGTCGTTGTCTCTTGCTACGTTCACGACGGCGGCGGCGCTTGAACAGCTAGGGCTTTCTCTCAAAGGAAAATAATATGACCTGTGGCTGTGTCCGGAATCCAAACCGGTGACTTCCGGTAATGAGAACCGCCTCATTTGTTTATTGTGTAAATTACACTATTGAGCCTAAAGTTTTCAATTGATGTCAAATAAGTCTCTAATATTTTAATTTTTCCGATTGAGTTCTGTTGGTTTTAAAACACATGACAAATATTATTTTTTTTAATCATTTTTGTTTAATGGTGATTATGATTTGTGTCCTACTTATTGATGGCCTGTTGTATCTATCTGTTAAGAGCTTGCTCCAGTTTTGCTTGGTTAATTCTAATTACTAACATTTATGTGATTGGGTTAGCATTTCTGAGATCTTTGCTTTTGTGGGGAGGCAAAGTATTAGAAGTTATTTGTCTGGGGACAAAATTGTTTTTCTATTTAGATCTAGATAGAATTTTTTGGATCTTCGTTTTTCTTTTTAATGCACCATTTGACTGAACCATCAAGGCCACCGGGCCTTGCTCAGCCCCACGCTCCGGGCTTAGCATGTGGAACGTGTGAGCATCTATCTGGGACCCATTTTGGGTCCTATTTTTTTTTTATGCATTTATTTTCATGTTCTCTAATTTTTCGTAAAATTTATTTTATTTTTGGAGGATTAAAAATAATTTTTAGTTAATTACTACTTATTATGTGATTTAATTAGCTTAAAATTATTTTTAGGCATGATTTTCAATTGAAAATTTTACAGAAATTATATTGAATGATTTGAAATAGGATTATAGTACTCACTCTTTCTAAATTAAGATTTATTGATGTGTACTCTCCTAATTAGTTTTAAATCACGAAAAACTAGTTTAATAGTTCCAGTTGTTCCAATTTTTTAGATTTTAGGTTGAATGAAGTATAATATGAGAACTTTCAATAATATAGGATGAGATGTGTTGTGGATTATGTTTCCATTCGAAAGTATTCCAGAAATAGAAACATATTTGAAAAATTATTTTATGCAGATCTATTGCAACCGATTTGGATTTTGATGTTATCTTTGTGATTTTAGCATGTCTATGATGGTTTAATTAATCACTGAACTTTTCTTGAAATATCTTATTATTTTTCAACTATCTAGATTTGTTGTTCTTGGTTTTTCTATATATCATTTAGCATTTTCCCTTTTAGTTAATATGAAATAAAAGTGAGATAGTAAATAATCCTGCTATTGAATTGGAGTTTTATTTTGCGATTGAACGTGAATTGTTTAACTTTTCTGATCATGATTTCTTGATATCACTTAGAGCATATCAAATTTTTTTTTTTGGGTGGATTATTTTAGCAGTTATGATTAAATTATTTTAATAATCAATTATAATTTATGATTGTCGTATTTAATTTTTAGATTTATACTAAGAAAAATTATGGTATTATAATTTAAGTACATTGTAACATTGCGATTTTTTTGACTTATTCTCTAATTTCATTTAGTTACATTTCAAGTTATTCCATTTTATACTCATTACATTTAAAGATTGTGATATTGGAATATATGATACAGTTATATTCTACTACCATAATCTCTTACTACAAATCTGTAAGTTAAATGGAGGAATATGAAATGCGACCGACTGCTAAAAATAAGACATTAATAAGTCAACATATTGATATATTTGAGGAAATTGTTTTGTTGCGGTAAATTATGAGCATATATCTATTAACTATTGATTAGTGTTGATCCTTTAGTAGAATGTGGATGAATTCTACTTTATTTTAATTGCTGCCTTATTTTAGATAATTGAATTGATTTCTAATAATGGAAATTATAAAGGAAATTGGACATTTTTTTTTTCCATACACCCTCTTGCTTTATTACTATTTATATACAATAAACTCCATGCTACTTTTATTAATTGTAAATTGATAGAGTAAGTGACCGGGGTGAATTCGTTCGCTTGCCAGTTGATTTGACTCGTAAGTGCACGAGGTCAAGTCTTAATACAGTGGACCTTTCGGTCGGATATCGTTCTACAGGGATTAGTTAAGAATATTGTCGAGTACCATAATTATCATAGCCCGACTTTATTTAGGCGACAAAAATGATATTTATAATTAATTAATACTAATACTAAATTAATTATTCTGATTATACTAACATATTGGTAGGATGTTTATGGGAATTATTGCCTAGAGATTAATATCGTTCACTTAAACGTGTTCGTCTCAATCTATTTTCATTAATGTTGTTCATCCTATCCGACAATTTCAGTTCGTAAACTCCCTTGTCACCTTTCCCGAGTGTAAGACGGGGGAATACACGACTTCACGTCAACGAAGAAACCCCCCCAACGTCTTAATGACGCTAGGTCACGTGAGTCTCACCCCAACATCATTGATTGCACACTTTCCAACTCCCTCCTGGGTTATTGGATCGTCGCGTTGTGTTTACCCTAGTCCGAATCCGGGGTTACCTCTCCCAAGTGTCAAATCCTGTATTCTCGGTATATTGTAACAAGTATAATAAATAATACAACACGGCAAACATAATCAAATAAACATGAACAACCACTAACAAATCATCGATTTTATATAAACAACGTTTTCATGAATTCAATCAAGCCCTAGACAATATATGTTTAGCTAAACATAGCCGTAGCCCTATATACAACTAGAAATGAGCTAAACATATTTAAACATTCAACCAAATCTAAGAGAGAAATAGATAAATGAGGAAACTAGCTGTTTATCCAAAGATCTGATGTTAAACCCGTTTCGAGAACGCTTCTTCCTTATTCGCAACGTGATCTTCCCTTGGTCGAATGGCCTCAGAGCTCTCAAGACTGCCCAAAACATCTAACCCTTGAAATGGAAGAGAAGAGAGAATATATATAGGCTCAAAAATATCACAAAATATCCTAAATTGTCCGCAGAGTGACCGCCGCGAAGGTGGGATTCACCGCTGCGACGGTGAGTAAGTCGGTGGCTTGACCACCACGGTGATGGTTTTGATTGCCGCGACAGTAGAATAGTAGCAACATCTTGTACTTTCAGCGCGGCGGCGATGAAGTGTTTTGTTGAAAATGGGTCATCCTATATTTTTACCGCCGCAGCGGTGGCTTTGCTGTTTTGAAACTTTGTTTTTCCACCATTTGTCTACCGTTCTGCTTCGATTTGACCGATTAAGGACCGTTTTAGTCCCTTTTCACCCTCAATACCTATTTTATGACAAAAAGAATATAAAAGAATTAAAACGTATTAAATACCCCCAAACTTAAAATTTTGCTAGTCCGGAGCAAAACACCCACACATACACAATTACTACAACGACTAACTATGAAATTAAAAACTAAAAACGAAAAATACTAGAAACAAAAATGTGCAAGGTTTGAAAGTCATCTAATGGCTAAACGGTTTACCCTCATCGGCCTCCAATTCTATCAAGCTCAAGTATAAAACAGATCATGTGATGTTCCAGAATTTCAACATTCATAATAGTAAGCGCCATTCTAGATTCTTTCAGAGTTTGTGTGATTAAACTCAAATATACAATTATCCGTTGATTATATAAGATTATCCCTCAATAAAGTTCATGACTTAAACCATTAAGGTATAGGGAATCCATACGCCTGACCCGGGATTTATTCTCCACTAATGTAGGCTCGGAGGTTCATGAAGATCATTAGGGCTTGGTTCAGTTTTGGAATAATGGTTACGGGTATATTGGAAATACAAAACAGGTTAATCGTCGTTAACGTGACGATACCCAAGGCACATGCTTGGCTCTTTCTCACTCTCGAAACCCCATAGATATAATTGAAACAACCCTGAACATAAGTGTAAGAACTTTGTACTCACTTATAAAAAAAGAAACGAAAAATAAAAACCATATGTACAATTGATTCTTTTTTTTTTTTTACTAACACACCCCCAAACTTATTCAATTGTTACTATTTAAGGGGTGTGTGAAAAACGAACAAAAATGACAAGTGAGTATTCCAATACTGAACCAATATAAAGTTTTCCCTAAACCCAATCGCTCACTTCAAGTAGCATTTGCAACTGCTAACTTGATTCTCTCAAATTTGTGCCTTCGGTTCAGCGATATAGGTTTGGAAAGAAGTTTAATCGGTCACGTGGTAATGGTTAAGCGTTCAAAATTGAAACGGTTTAAAGGCTTCGACAGGGTAACGAGGGATAATGATATATCAAGGTAAGCTTAAAAGGCTCAAACGACAAAGTGACTGTCTAAATCATATCTCCTGAACAAGCTCGCCTAGGATTTCGCCTCAAATTTTCCCCAAATCAAGTTCTACAATCCTTATTGTCATGAAATGGATGGAAGGATAATCGTTTTCAAATCAAACAGATAGTAATATATAGAGTTTACGTGCTCGTGCATTTAGGATCTACAATAACTTTTACTAAAACGATACATTAAGCACACATAACACACATGAATGAGCTTTACGCTCGACCTCAATAAACAATCAGGGGACAAACTCATCATCGGGTAATGACTCAGATGAATTCAAAACTCAGCACAAAACAACAACTAAATTAAACAAACTAATTCTAAACAAACATGCACACGTAAAAACAATAACTTTAAACTACAACTAAAACATACTACATACTACACATTATTCCCAACTTAAAACGGGACAATGTCCATATTAACCCAGTCAGCGATCCCAATGAAAGCATAAAGCATTGTAATGAAGACTGGGATTTAGAACACGTACCTGGGAGACGAGATTCGAATCAAATCGGTTGTGACGGATTTAACTTATTTTTCTTTCCTTGGGGTGCCTCCCAAGAAGTGCCTGATTTAAGGTCCTCGGCTTGACACAGAGAAGGTCTCATCAAATAGCGGCTTGCGCCCGTAGTACATGTCAAATAACACAACATACGGGTCTTGGTTGTGAACGCCCTCAAGCTTGGCAAGATATGGCATTGTTTGGCTCGGGCTCTCAACAAGATTCTTCTCCTTCTTCTGTGCTCGGTTGGCTTGAATGTACAGTGCAAATGGCGGCAAAGGATAATTGAGCCACATCAGATCCTCATAAATGTGATCTTCTTGGATCGACGGAGGCATCAATATTTGGATCTCCAATGGTTGAGAATCACTATTGTCGAGCCATGCTTGGGTTCCCATCTTATTCAATTTATCACTAATGAATGCTCCCAAGCTCCTTCCGCTCGTCTCCGGTTCCTCCTAGTGGCTTTCACAATCGAATGTGGCTTGATCGTGTCTTAGTGCCACCACATATAACTCGGTCTCAATGAAGCAAATTAGCTAACCGATTTGGGTCTGCAAAGACGTTACAGTCGCATCAATGTCAGCGCAGATCGTCTCAATAAAATCAAGCCGATCTTTGTGCTCATTGATCTGGTCATTTGTTTCCGTCAAGACTCTCTGAGTCTCCCCCATGACAATAGCAAGTATTTCCTCCAAATTGGGGGAAGACTCCTCATCGTGGTCCGGAGTATCAATCCATGGCTCCAAAGTGTTGTAACTCTCTCCCAAGCTTTGGTAGCTTGAAAAAGAATTGCAAGTCTGATAATCAAATATCGCCATGTCTTCTAACCAATAGGCCTCGTCTGCAGTTAGTTGGTCAAAAGAGGTGGTACCGTTTTCTCTTTCAACCTAATTTCTTGTTGCGGCTTGTAACCCATCGAGGAAGTTCAGTAGTTGACACTTCTTTGGAAAATTATTCAAGAACCGAAGTAGCAACACCTTATACCGTTCCCAAGTACAATATAACGGTTCAAAATCTTGTTGAAAGAACCTAAAAAAGACTTGTCGATAATCCATCTCCAAGTACCTCGTAAACAAAAACAAAACTAAAAAGAAAAATTATAAACAACATCAAGGCCTAAATTAAAATCAGGTTATTTACTTACAATATCAACGATAATCTAAAATACAATCCCCGGCAATGGCGCTAAAAACTTGATCGGGGCGAATTCATTCGCCCGCCGGTTGATTTGACTCGCAAGTGCACGAGATCAAGTTTTAATACAGTAAACCTTTCGGTCGAATATTGTTCTACAGGGATTAGTTGAGAATATTATCATTCCACCGAGGCGAATTCGTTTGCCCGCCAATTGATTTGACTCGCAAGTGCACGAGGTCAAGTTTTAATAAAGTGGACTTTTCGGTCAGATATCATTCCACAGGGATTGGTTGAGAATATTGTCGAGTACCATAATTATCATAACCCGACTTTATCTAGGCGACAAAAATGGTATTTATAATTAATTAATACTAATACTAAATTAATTAATCTAATTATACTAATATATTGGTAGGACGTTTATGGGAATTATTGCCTAGGGATTAATATCATTCACTTAAACGTGTTTGTTTCAATATATTTTCATTAATGGTGTTCATCCTATCTGACAATCTCAGTTCGTAAACTCCCTTGCCACCTCTCCCGAATGTAAGACGGGGGAATATGCGATTTCACGTCAACGAAAAAGTCCCCCTTAATATCTTAACGACCCTAGGTCACGTGAGTCTCACCCCAACGTCATTGATTGCACACTTTCCAACTCCCTACCGGGTTATTGAATCGTCGCGTTGTGTTTACCCTAATCCGAATCCGGGGTTACCTCTCCCGAGTGTCAAACCATGTATTCTCGGTATATCATAACAAATATAATAAACAATACAACATGGCAAACACAATCAGATAAACATGAACAGCTACTAATAAAACATCGATTTTATATAAACAACGTTTTCATGAATTCAATCAAGCCCTAAACAATATATGTTTAGCTAAACATGGTCGTAGCTCTATATACAACTAGAAACGAGCTAAACATATACAAACATTCAACCAAATCTAAGAGAAAAAGAGAGAAACGAGGAAACTAGCCATTTATTTGAAGATCCGACGCTAAAACCATTCCAAAAACGCTTCCTCCTTCTTCACAACGTGATCTTCCCTTGGTCGAATGGCCTTAAAGCTCTCAAGACTTCCCAAAATGTCTAACCCTTGAAATGGAGGAAGTGAGGATATATATAGGCTAAAAAATATCATAAAATATCCTAAATATCCTAAATTGTCCATAGAGTGACCGCCGCAGCGGTGAGTAGGTCGGTGGCTTGACCGCCGCGACGACGATTTTAATTGTCACGGTGGTGGAATAGTAGCAAACATCCTGTACTTTTAGCGCTGCAGCGGTGAAGTGTTTTGCTAAATATGGGCCATCTTGTATTTTCACCGTCGTAACGGTGGCTTTGTTGTTTGAAACTTTGTTTTTCCACCGTTTGTCCACCGCTCTGCTCCGATTTGACCGATTAAGGACCGTTTTAGTCCCTTTTCACCCCAAATACCTGTTTTATAACAAAAAGAATATAAACGAATTAAAATGTAGTAAAACGTACTAAATATACTCGAAAATTAACAAGTTTGGTTTGCAAATAGATAAGTAATTTACACCTATCAGTAAGCATTATAGGGATAATGCACATATCCATTTCTTGGATTGGTTATATGATTAATAGACTATGATAAGTTATTATTCGTGTAAAAATGAGGTTTGTCTCTATTATTTTAAAGAGCAAATATGTGGCTCAAAGAAGTCAACTCATATTTTGAGTTTTATTATCTTGGCTCATGAAGAAGCATCCCAAAATCTTTTTCAAATCTTAAGTACTTTTCAATTGATCATGAAGATGTGGCCCTAGTTCGGATTAGATGATTGGGTAGTTACATATTGCTCACAAAATGAGCTATAAAAGATGTGGTTATTTCATTTTGGGGATATTATTCTTTATTAAATCCTATACCACTTGTGTTACCTAATCCTGAGCTAAGGTTTTCTTTGAGACTGAGTTGTTTGATATTAGGTGTGTTGAATTCTACATCGATGTTGGGTCTTCACCTGATATCCGTTCGTTGTAGTTCGTCAAAAGTCTACTTTGTGCCTGATAAGAACGTCGACGTTCATTTAATAGAGTCAAAGTGCGGCAACGAGGTGGCGGCGACGTTCAAGTGGTAAGGCAAGGGGGATTGAAATTAGGGTTAGGGGTTTTGACACTAAGTACCCCAAAAATTTAACTAGAATCTAACTTGTTCCAAGTAATTTCAATTTAAACGTATAAAATGTCTTATTAACTTTATATGTTTTTTTACGAAGTGCAATGAACTGAAACTAGTGAGAAGGGTTAATTACCCAATTAACCCCTAAAGTTTAGAGGTTATGTAAATTTAGTTATTTTGATTATTGTCCATATGGTTGTTTTATTCATGTATTTGATGGTTAAGAATCCTAGAGTGGATCGACTTCTTATCTTTCTATTTGTTGTCTTTGTGAAATATTTACATGATGAGTGACATGATTGAAAGAATCATATCCTTGTTTTGTTTTAGTAACCTGATGGAAGCTAAATTAAATAGAGCACTGTTGAAAAGTAGTCGTAGATAATCATATGTATGATATGTATTCAGGATTTTTAACGATTTAAGTATGATGTTAATAACTAATTTGGTTATTACGAAAATGAGATATTTTATTTTCCGAATTTGGGCTATGTTTGGGGCAATATATTTGCGTTTTGGAATGGTAGAAAAGTATTGAGTTAGTTTTGTACAATTTCGTATGGATTTATTCTTGTATTGTCTGGGTCTTAAAGTGTTTAATGGGTCATACATATATTTTGATGGGTCTGTTGGGTCATTAATTATTTATTAATTAGCAAGCTTGATGAAATTACTAATATGGATAAATTATTCATGAACATATGAGAAGACCTTGAATCGGAAATACTATCATTGTGATTAGAATATCTTCGTAAGGATCCAGGTTTGGACTCATTATATAGATATTGATTTTGTGTTTGGGCCTATGTAATATCTCAGCCAATTGGATTTTATTTTTATTTTTTGCTACAACTTTTGGTCTTGAGATTCATATTAAGGAGTCCATAAAAACACTAATTATGATTAATTATAATTTTACAATTTTCAAGTTCTTAATTTTCTTTATTCTATATAGAAATTAATTTAATAATTAGTTTCAAAGTACCGTAAAATTGTTATTCAAATTCTTGCAACTATAATTGCTCGTTGATCATTGAAAGTATATTTGTAATGTATTTCATCTTATTTTGAACATATGCATATATGTTGCTAA
The DNA here is from genome assembly GCA_016647705.1 of Eucommia ulmoides. Classification (NCBI taxonomy): domain Eukaryota; kingdom Viridiplantae; phylum Streptophyta; class Magnoliopsida; order Garryales; family Eucommiaceae; genus Eucommia; species Eucommia ulmoides. The sequence continues at coordinate 43,327,393 of CM028332.1, read as the reverse complement.
TATGCACTGTTATGATTGGACAATATTGTTTAATTTTCTCAATTTAGAACGGTTACTTGTGAACTGTTGAGGTTATTTTACTAAAGTGATTTAATCAACATAATTTGCAAGTTTTCGAATTTCTATTTTGTTGATGGGAAATTTTTTAGATTAATTTGTGCATTTACCTGTCCAAAGGGGGTTATTGTGCAGATTAATTTAATTGTTGGATAATATAACTTAATTTTTCCCAATTTGAAACGTTTATTTGTGAATTGTTGAGATTATTTTACTAAAGTAATTTAACCAACATATTTTACAAGTTTTCAATTTCCTATTTTGTTGATGAAATTTTTTTAAATTAATTTGTGCATTCACCTACCCAAAGGGAGTTATTGTGCAAAATAATTTAATTGCATGATGATATTATGTGAAATAAATAATTTGATAAATTTTTTTGCCCAAAGGGAATGAATTTTGAAAGATTATTTGTTTCATTATATTTTAAAGAAAATATATGTATTTAAAAGTCAATCTACTCAAAGGGAATGAATTTTTAAATTTGTAAATTTTTCTTATTTTGTTGATTCTCGTGATTAAAAAATAATTATTTATTGTAAACTCTGCCCAAATGGGAGTTTATGATAATACGATTGATTCTTATATTGCCTATACTTAATTGAGCATTTTGCCCCATTGCCCATAATTAATCTAGTTGCAATTTTTTGTGAAAGCAATTTCTTTTTGTTGTGAATAACAAAAATGCCACAATGAAATTCTAAATTGATTCCTTGATTTAATGAGAATCTTTGTAATCTTCTTTATTTTGATGATTGTGTCATATAAGCATTGATCACTATTGCTATAAAATTTTCATTATTTTGTTGATCTTCATACTTAAAGAATAATTGTTTATTATAGACTCTACCCAAATAAGAGTTTATGATGATGCAATTGATTCTTATATTGTGTCGCTTATACTTATTTGAGCATTTTGATTCTCTAATTTAGTGGAAGTTTTTTTGTATTTTTTTTTAATTCTATGATATGTTGTGACCACTATGGTTATGCATTTTGCAAAATTAAATTCTATTTGATGATCATTATTATTGCACATTGTATTGTTGCGTATTATATTATTTGAATCAATTATACTAGATCAAGGTTTAAGACCCATAAAATTCAAGGAACATATTGTGAATATGGGTGTCATTGAGTCTTTTGATTCTCTAATTTAGTGGAAACTTTTGTATTTTTCTTTATTTCGATGATTACATTGTGACCACTATTGTTATGCGTTTTATAAAATTGAAATCTATTTGATGATCATCATTATTGCTTATTATGTTATCGCATATCATATTATTTGAATTGATTATACAATATGGTATCTTAAGATATTATGCCTTAAGAATTACAGTTGTATACTTTTGGTTATTACTAATTACTATTTTGAGATCTCGTGATGTATTGTTAGTGATAGATAACTTGTTAAAGTCAAACAATTTCATTTTATTGAGAAATTGCAGCAGTTTTATTTTATTGAGAAACTACAATTAGCAATTTTCTATTGTTGAGAAATTGCAGCAGTTTCATTTTGTTGAGAAATTACAATTAGTAATTTCATTTTGTTGAGAAATTGCAGTAGTTTCATTTTGTTGAGAAACTGTAATTACAATTTTATTTTATTGAGAAATTGTAATGAGGACCGATAAGAACAATGCATATTGATAATGATCACATGTTGACATTGGTTTCTTACTACACTACTGGATTTACGATCCATGTCGATATGATTATAAGTATTTGTGAATATGAAAGTCTTATGTTTGTTGAGATTAACATATAGACTATTATAATTCAATATTAAAATCATGTTGGACCGGATATGTTTATCAAGATACTACTTATAAACTATAATTTCTTTAAACAAAAGGTATGGCCACGCCAAAAGTAATTTTTTCTGTTATTAACCCGAGAGTCTTATTTTCAAAATTAAATTTATTCAATTAATGTAGCCCAAGTGGGAGAATGTTGGAATATTTTATGACTAACATTAATTAAATTAATTATTTTACAAAAATGGGTTAATGGATAATTTATTATTTAAGCAGCCCAAATAATCAGTGATCATATTTTGATTTGGGATGTGACGTATTTTTTGTAGAAGCCCAATTAAGTGACAAGTGTAGGTTTAGGATTTCATTGAAACCCGTTATGGGAGGGCCCAACGAAAAACCCTAGTATATATATAACTAGGTCCCCTCCCTAATCCAGATTAATGGTTTCTTCCCATTGAAAGCCGCCACCATAATAATATAGATCATAGGGAGGAAGATCTAATTAGTAATCCGCTGCGACAAATTCAATCTCTTAGGATGGTAGAGACATGTACGATTTCGATTACCGTTTTTCATTGTTGTGTCCTAATAATCATGTATGCTTTAAATTATTGTTTAATTTCGTTTTATTGTGATTATAAGAAATAATCAACACCTAGCGGCAGTTGAATTCTATGATGGCTGGCGGCTGAATTCCCATATTTTTGTTCCAAATTTCTACTCCAGCGCTACCTTAGTGCTTCAAGCAACACAAAGGCCACCTTTCCCCGTTTCTTTGTTTTGCAACAAAAACAAAATCCAGAACAAAAAATTATGTTTATAACAAATTTTAGATGTGGAAAAAAAATAGGGTATTTACAACAAATTTGGGATCTGTAAAATCAAATGTCTTGGGTTAAAAATATAACGGTGGAAAAGAGAGAGAAAGAGAAACAAACCTGTGGTGTGGGGAGGGCAATGGCGTGGAGAAGGTAATGCCGCCATTGCCCAAAAATAGAGATGAAAATCTAATACCTGTTCAGGGATCTACAACGACGGCAACAGCCAGTGGTGGATCTATGATGACGGTAATGATGGCGATAGGTGACTTGATATACGACGATGACGGCGAGGGATGGAGGGTCTGGATTTGCAATGCTGTTTGATTTTACCAGATTTGGGGGTGTGGGTGTGTGTAGGGACGACTAGAGGGGTGAAGGGTTGAGCCGCAAAGGTAGGGTCGAAAGGAGATGGAGACGGCGTAGTGAGAGAGAGAGAGAGCTCTACTAGGATTTTGATGGAGAGGGTGAGAGATAGCATGGAGACACGCAAGAGAGCGAGGTGAGACAAGAAGAGAAGCTGAGAGGGAAAGAGAGATAGAGACATGAAAGGAAAATACTGAGAGCTCGACGTGATAGAGGATAGCAAGTCGACCACGTCCTGTGATTGTGGTGGTAGCGACAGCGACAACTTGCAAAAAAGAGAAATGCAAAGAGCGAGAAATAGGAGAGGCTAAGAGTAAGAGAAATTACATGGATCTGTATAATAGTTGCATGTTAGAAATTACATATAATATTTATATGTATTTATGTAACATTCATTACATCTAATAAATATTTTACATACAAATTAGATACATATAATATTAGACCTTAAGTCGTTTTTTCTTTTTGTACGGGACAAGTTGAAATTATTTATGAGACTAATGAAAGGTAAAATAAGGGGAAGACTCTTTTTTTTTTTAGATAGATAAAATTAAAATAATTTAACAGTCTAAAAAAATACATAGATTTGCCTCTAATCCGACCGGTCTAAAAAAATCCAAAAAGAAGACCCGACCCAAAAACATTAACCGGAAAGATTTACAACGCACCACCTGATTACATGTAGTTCCGCCAACCCCCACCCCCACCCCCACCCCAAATCTGCTCTCCTGCAGTCCTGCGCGCAGAGAGATCCGATCTAGCATATAAAAGTCCCCAATCGACTCAAAGGTGCTCATCGTTTTTCGAATAAAGTATAAATCCATTCCTTTTGTTCAGATCTACCTTCAATTTTCTTACAGATCTTCGTTCTGTTTCTATTTGCACTTTTTTTCGTTCTCAGATTTAAACCATGGATTTCAAGAAAGTACTCGACCAAGCAGTCCGCGAAATGTGAGCTGATTTATGCTACTTCATTTAATTTTCAGCGCAATTTGACAATGATTCATCGATTTAATTTCCACCGTATTATTCTTATCCTTCCAATGCATATTCTGTGATTGCAGTAAGAGGGAGGTGAATTTGAAGGTTCTGAAGGTTCCTGAGATTGAACAGAAGGTGATAAATTTTTTTGATCATCTGAGATTTAGAATGGATACATGCTATACTTTAATTAACATACAATTTTATCTTTAATTTGGGTTAGAACTATGAATATTTGGACATTTAAAGATACCTCCTACAATGTGTTCTACTAAAAATTTAGACTATTTTCTCAAAGCTTGATTATTCCATCAGCTAAAGTTTTTATCTGAGACAATGTTATTTATTTTGGTTTGGGTTAGAATTATGTATATATTAGCTGCATCTAAAGATACTGTGGCAATGTTGTTTTACAGCAATGTTAATCTATTTTCCAGAAACTAAATGTCTGTGATGAACACTTAAACCTATGTTTAGTTGCACGATATTGAAGCTTCGGAATTCGAATTAAAAATAAATGCATTTAAAAATTTAAGAATTTTCATGTGCTAATTTCCTATTGGCTTCAATTCTATGCTACCAAATGCTACCTTAATTTTTTTTTGCACGTAATAGAAAGCAGAGTACTTATGATATTTTGTTGATGAAATGATGTGTAATGGATTTCCGAATCCTTTTATTCTATTCTTATGAATTGCTGCAAAATAAAATGCCAAAAATGTTAAATTGCCCTGTTATTGACTTCCATGAGTTGTAAAACAACCCAACACAACTTACCCGCCGCCTTTTGAAAATTAGAAAGAAAAGAAAAATATTGATACCCCTGTGATATACAAAAATGAAACAATAAACTGCTTGATATATAACAAAAAAAAGGTGGCTCCTCAGGTTGTTACTTTGTTTCAGGTTCTCCTCCATGCTTTCCACCAATGGAGAATCTGCTGGCAACGTAAATACTTAACATTTTTGTGTAATATACTTGAAGTATACCTTTAAAATCCAACACAATTTATAGGTTGAGAAAAAAAATACTCTCTACATTCACCCACTTTATTCTAAAAGTTGGATAATCAAACGATAAGATGACATCGCAAAGGATTTTGAGAAGACCGACATAATTCTTTTTATGTGATCAATTACGCAACAACCGTAAAGCCTTTGTCCACTTAAGTAGGGCTTTTGTGTGGTCAAATGTATGAATGAAATAGTTCCAGGTAATTCATTTTGAGGAGTTTCGTTGCATAATTTGAAATATCATGTGGGCTGTTATTACTGGGAGTGTTAATTAGATATTGGAAGTTTGGAAATGTTATTTCATAAATTTGTTGTTTCAATGACTTTGTCATACCGATACAGGTATTGGATGCAACCGATGATGAACCGTGGGGTCCTCATGGTACTGCATTGGCAGAGATAGCACAAGCTACCAAAAAATTGTACAAAATTTATTTCTTTGTTACCTTAGTGATCTGAATTCCTATTATTTTCTGATTTTCTCCAATACCAATTCTTAAAAGAAAGATGCTTTACTTCTATTTTTTTTTACATGGCTGATTTATTAAGATAACTTGCAGCACCGAGTGTCAGTTTGTCATGAATGTTCTGTGGACAAGAATAAACGAAACAGGCTCTAACTGGCGTTATGTCTATAAGGTATTCAATTTTACCCTCACATGCATTCTTCACACAGGACAATGCAAATAGAAGCATTACATATTTATTTGACCTTTTGACTTGTAATTCTTTTTGGTTTCTCATCCTCTTTTTTCTTTTTTATTTTTTTAAATCAATTCAATTCCTTATCAGGCACTGACTGTTATCGAGTATTTGGTGGCTAATGGATCTGAACGTGCGGTTGATGATATTATAGAGCATACTTTCAAAATCTCAGTATGCATCCTTGTCTTGGGCAAAATTATCATTTCAGCTCCAATTAATGATCAAAACTTATTTCTCTAAGACTTTCCATTTCTTATGAAGTCTCTTGCAAGTTTTGAGTATGTTGAGCCAAGCGGGAAGGATGTGGGAATCAATGTGAGGAAGAAGGCAGAAAACATAGTGTCTATTTTGAATGATAAAGATAAGATACAAGAAGTAAGAAACAAAGCTGCTAATAACCGTGATAAGTAAGTCTAGATGAACTGTAATTTTCTCTGAAGTTTCTGAATTTTTTCGTTGTATTCTGGTCCATCGCCGAATTGAGTGCATAAATTATACAGGTATGTTGGACTTTCATCGTCTGGAGTGACATATAAGTCTGGTTCTGCTTCATTTAGTAGCAGTAGTTTCCAGAACAGCAACCGATATGGAGGCTTTGGAAGTAGGAAAGATGATGAAATGTTCACAGATAGTTATAAAGATAAGAATCAATTTGGTGAAGACAAGTATGAACCAAGTACATCTGCTAAGTCACGTCGAGGAGTTACCGGCAATAATCAAGCGGACGCCTCTAGGAAGGGGTCTTCTTCTGGCAGGTTTGCATTGTTACTTTTTGTATCCTTCACGAAAAATCTCAATATGTATCCAGAAAACTTCCTCAAACCTGAAGGCTTATGAAATTTCTTGTATACATACATCAAACATTTCTTGTATTCTTCGTAGTTCCTACCAAAATATCCAAGTTTATTTGGGACATCAAATATCATACAAAATAATTTTTTTCGGACCAACTGATGCCCTTTCAACTACCTCATTCTACTTGATTGCTTTTCTTTATTAATTTTTCCCCTTTGCTCTCTTGTTTCCATGATTTCTGTCATTTGTCTGCCACCTATATTTCATATCTCCGGTCAACAGTAACTGTTTTCAACAAACCGGTGCACTTGCAATGATATCTGCCTTTTCATGGTTCTTTAGAAAAGAGTTCAGTGGATTATTACTGCTTCTGAAGTTTCCTTTTTTATGTTTGGGAAGTCATCGGCATGTATTTGTCTTTGAAACTTCAGATATATTAATGATCCCTCAGTTGACAATTCATAACCGTAACGATTTCGCTACTTCTATTAAGCCAAAGAGAAGAAAGCAATCCAAAAAGGATCCTTTTTACATAAAGAATATGACGGCCATTGAGATTTTTCTTTGTTTGGTTGCCACACGGTGTGCTCAAAGTATAGGAGATTGTTTGAGATAAAGATTAGGATCCAACTTCCCTTTCAGACGTAGATGCTCGTGCGCTTAGAAGTCGTATTCTTGTTTATTTTGAGAAGCTTGGATGGTCGAGAATTCGGGTTAGTTTGTCGGATTAAGTTTCCTTACAGATGAGGGAATTTCTCCTTTCCTCTTAGGGTTTGAAATGAGTGGTGTTTGTTAACTCTCTCTGTTTGTTTAACTCTCTCTTGCCCGCCTTCCTTAATCCCCCCCGCAATACTTAGGCTAATTGTGTAAGCTGGCTTGTTGCTTGAAGTTTTCTAATATTTCTTATATCCTGCATTTCTTTTTTCAATTTTATTGTATATCTTGCAATTTTTAATAAGGTCTGCATATGCTGTGGTGACAGAAACTACACAAAAAGTTAATGCACTGGTAGATGTGTGATTTGATTGGACAGGTAATAGGTTGATTCTCAACTCTGACTAGGTAACCTATCAAATCAGTGTAGTTTTTGTCACCCTAGCAGCATTGACAAGTTTTACCCAACTGGGAAAAAAGTAGGGTTGGGAACTGCCACTACTGGTTGCGGAAGAAAGACCATGATCCCGGTATATGGTGGCTGCTAGTGTATTGCTTCAATCAACTAGAAAGGAGAACCAAATCTTGCATTTCAAGACTGTATTTCATAAAGTTTCATAACTCACTGAACCCGTGTGATAGAGGCTGATTTGGTCCAAGTATATCTATTTCTCTGTGGTATTTGTGGGGTCATAGATGATCTGGTATTTAGGTGGGTAGAGTTTGTTGAATTGTGTAAAGGGTATTTACGTATTTCCAGTATTGTTTAGGGTTTCCCATATTGTTTAGGATTTCTTGTATTGTTCCCAAATTATTATTATAAATAGAGGAAGAGGCTAACACAATGTGTAAGCCTTTTCATTACTTTAACATTGTATCAAGAGCAGGTTATGGGAGATTAATTCCATAAATCTGTTCAAATCAATTTTTTTTTATTTTCCTCTTTCATTTTCCCCTAATGAAAAAAAAAAAAAAAAAGAACAGAAAGAAGGGTCTCAAACCCTAGCAGCTACAACCGTTGCCATCCTTCGCCGCAACCCTAGCACGACTTTTGCCGACCTTCGCCGATCATCCCCGGTGCTTTGCCGGCCGTCGCTTGACTTGCTTTGCGACTCCCAGCCGTCGTTTCGCAGATTTGATTTGTCGCAACCACTGTTCAACCCTCGCCGACCATCACCGGCGCTTCGTTGAGGTTTGCCGACCATCACCGGTGGTTCGTCGAGGTTCGCCGACCCTCGTCGGACCTTCGCCGGCCGTTGATTGCTTTGGCTGGAGACTCATGGCCTTCGGGACTTCACTGGATGAAAGTGATACACTGTCTTCCTGCCTTGTCTCCAACACAGTAACATTGAGGAGTTGTAACATTGGTTAACACAAGGGTTATTGTTCGTGAGAATGTCCCAGATGTTCGTGAGTATTGGTCTGATTCTCATGTTCTTTGTTTAAGCCCTACAGTTGTTTGTGTTGTTGGTTAGTTTCCCTTGTGCACATTATTTGTTAGTTGTTGTATTGGCGGAAATTAATGTTGACGGCTATCCCCCGACTGTTAACAACTCGCAAGTTGAATGGGACCAATTACTTACAATGGTCAAAAGTTGTACAAGTTGTTGCTACCGATCAAGGGAAACGAGGTGATCGAGGAAGTGGTAGTAATGAATTTCGAGGTGGCCATTGTCGTGGTCAACATCGTCAGTGTTTACTTTGTGGCAAGAAAAATCATACCCAAGATACTTGTTGGTATAGAGTTGGTCGTTCTCCTCAGTATACTCATGCGGCAACTTGTAATCAAGTTGCTCCCGTTTCATCATCCTACTCTTCAACTCCCAAGGCTATTTCTGATAACGAGGATGTTCAGTTCATCCAATTTAAGGCTTCTAAGCAGACATCTACCCCCATTCCTCTGCTAGCTCAATGTGGTCATCCTACCGCATGTCTTTCTTTTTATCCTTCCCCTTCTACACCGTGGATCATAGACTCCGCTGCCACTGATCACATGTTAGGTACATCGTCTTTATTTATGCATATTCAGTCATCTCTCTCGTTGACCCCTGTTACTGTTGCTGATGGTTCCACCGTCCCTGTTCGTGGTATTGGCGCTGTGGACCTTTCACCCTTTTTTTTTTATCCTCTGTTTTGTATATTCCCTCTTTTGCTTTTAATTTGATATCAGTGAGTTAACTTACTCAACAACTTAATTGTTCTGTTTGCTTCTTTCTTGATTCTGTCATTATCCAGGATTTGAAAACACAGAAGACGATTGGCATAGGGTGTAAGAAAAATGGCCGTTATTACTTCGACAATCACGACGAGACACATGTTATCCCGCCCATTTCCTGTCCTGCCATTGCCTCTGCGCACCAAATTTATTGCCGCCTAGATCATCCCTGTCTTGCCAATCAGGTACTTGTTCTTAGTTCACGTCATTTGTCCTCCTTAGATTGTGAGTCTTGTCAGTTGGGAAAGCATCATTGTATTTCATTTACTTCCTCTGCTCAGTTTCGAGTATCGAGTCCTTTTTGTTTAGTTCATTCAGATATTTGGGGTCCTTCTCATATTGCCTGTACATTAGGTTTTCGTTATTTTGTCACATTTGTCGATGATTTCTCCAGGGTTACATGACTCTATCGAATGAAAGATCGTTCTGAATTGTTCTCCATTTTCTCTGTCTTCTGTGCTGAAATTAAAACTCAATTTAATGTGCCTGTGCGTCTATTTTGTAGTGACAATGCTCGAGAATATTTTTCTCCACCCTTCACTTCACTTATGTCATAGTCTGGTATACTGCATTAGTCTTCTTGTCCTTACACACCGCAGTAAAATGGAGTCGCTGAGCGTAAGAATCGACATCTCCTAGAAGTGACTCGAACTCTGATGTTTGAGATGAATGTTCCCAAACACTTCTGGGCAGATGCAGTTCTTACAGCTTGCTTCTTGATCAATAGAATGTCGTCTTCTACCCTGAATGACAAAGTCTCTCATTCTATTATCTTTCCCTGATCACCCTGGTTTGCTTTACCTCCCTGTATCTTTGGACGTGTCTGTTTTGTCCACTAGTTGACTCCTGACAAGGATAAGTTAGATTCTCGTGCCATAAAATGTGTCTTCCTTGGTTATTCTTGCACACAAAAGAGTTATTGGTGTTATAGTCCTTCTTTACGTCGTTCTTTCATCTGTGCAGATATTATCTTTTTTGAGTCCACCCCTTACTTTTCTGGCCTATCTTCTCGGGATGATCTGGATGTCATTCTTCCTTTACCAAGCCTCCCAGACCTGACACCATCTCCTTCTGCTCCCGAACCTGTCCCGCTTAGTCATCGTTCACCGCCTTTACATGTATACTCTCGTCGCCAGAAGGTAGTTCCTGCCGTTGAGCCAATCGTCTCTGTGTCTTCAGATTCTTCTCCAGTTCATCCATCCGCGTTTGACTTGGACATACCCATTGCTGTCCAGAAGGGTAAGCGTACATATACTCAACATCCTATTTCTAACTTTGTTTCATATGCACATCTATCTCCTTCATAATCTTCTTTTGTTGCTTCTTTATCCTCTGTTTTTATTCCACAGTCTGTCACAGAAGCTCTTTCTTACCCTGGTTGGACGACCGCAATGGAAGAGGAAATGCTAGCCTTACGTCAAAATGGTAATTGGGATCTTGTCTCGCTTCTACTTGACAAAACAATAGTTGGATGTAAATGGGTGTATACAGTCAAAGTTCATCCGGATGGCACCATTGATCGACTCAAGGATTGTTTAGTTGCCAAAGGTTACACTCAGGTATATGGTCTTGATTATTCAGAGACCTTTTCTCCGGTTGCCAAACTTGCTTCTGTTTGCCTGTTCATCTCTTTGGCTGCCACTTTTCGTTGGCCGTTGCATCAACTTGATATCAAGAATGCGTTCCTAAATGAAGATTTGACTGAGGAAGTATACATGGAGCAACCTCTTGGGTTTGTTGCTCAGGGACAGTCTGGTTTGGTATGTAGCTTAAAAAAATTCATTTATGGCCTCAAGCAGTCTCCTCGAGTATGGTTTGGGAGATTCAGTGAAGTGGTCACTGAATTTGGTCTTCGTTGTTGTGGAGTTGATCATTCTGTATTCTACAGGCACAATAAAGTCGGGAGAATATTGTTAATTGTGTATGTGGATGATATTGTGATTACCTGGGACGACCACCAGGGTATTCAGGAACTCAAAGCGTTTTTGCACGACAAGTTTCAAACTAAAGATTTGGGTCAATTGAAGTATTTCTTGGGGATTGAAGTTGCTCGATCCAGTCAAGGTATTTACCTATGTTAGAGGAAATATGTTCTTGATCTGTTGAGTGAAACAAGAATGCTAGGAACGAAACCGATTGATTCACCTATGGATCCAAACAACAAACTATTGGCAGATCGAGGTACATCACTGACAGATTCAGCACAATACAGACGGTTAGTTGAGAAGTTAAATTACTTGACGGTTACTAGACCAGATATTTCCTTTGCTGTGAGTGTTATTAGTCAGTTCTTGGATCGTTCCACGACTTATCATTGGGATGCAGTGGTTCGTAATCTTCGGTATTTGAAAGGTTCTCCAGGGTGTGGTTTGCTGTATCAGAACTTTGGTAACACTCAAATTAAGGGATATACAAATGCAGATTGGGCCGGATCTCCCTCGGATAGGAAGTCCACCACAGGCTATTGTGTATTTGTTGGAGGCAATCTTGTTTCTTGGAAGAGTAAAAGGCAGACAGTTGTAGCGTGGTCAAGTGGAAAATCAGAATTCAGGGCGATGACTCATACCACTTGTGAGTTAACTTGATTGAAACATTTGTTGGAGGAACTTGGGTTCGAACACTTTTCACCGATGGATTTGGTATGTGACAATTAAGCAGCACTTCACATTGCATCCAATCCAGTTTTCCATGAGAGGACAAAACACATTGAAGTTGATTGCCATGTCATTCGAGAAAAAGTATTGCAAAAACAAATTGAGACTAAGCATGTAAAGTCGGTTGATCAGTTAGCTGATTTATTCATTAAACTGTTAGGGGCTCAAAGATAAAGTATATTTGTAACAAGTTAGGAGCATACAATATATATGCTCCAACTTGAGGGGGAGTGTTAAAAGGGTATTTACATATTTCTAGTATTATTTAGGATTTCCCATATTGTTTAGGGTTTCTTGTATTGTTCCCGAATTACTATTATAAATAGATGAAGAGGCTAACACAATGTGTAAGCCTTCTTATTACTTTAACAAATGGTTTTTCTTTCTTTCTTTTGTTTTCTGTCTTTTTCTTCTCTCTTTTCCTTTTTCTCTTTTATGTTTTGTGGAAACAAACGTTCTGGTATTATGGTCTTCATATATCCTTTTTGAGTGACTTGTTAATTTTTGTGCATCTCTTTCTGCATAAGTGTTGTTATTTCCCCACCTCATTGTACTTCACAAATTATGCACAATATCTGTGGTTTATGTAATTACTGCAGAAGCATGTTATACTTTAGTTGGTAAATATGGTGGCTTGAGCACTGCAGCTGTTGTGCTTGAAATGTTGAATCCGTATCACAGGCACACGCAAATTTATTTTCCTTAATTGCTTCATTTCTTGCATATTGCCTTGCCTCTTTAAGTGATTCCTTGTTTTGCTAATTCTTGATATGATCCCCAGCAAGGGTCATGACACTTTGGAGGCCAATGCGTCAAGGCAAAATAGAAGAGCAAGTGTATCTGATAAGTATACTTCAACTCCATTACAAAGCTCTAGTGCACACCGAAACAGTAATGAGGATGATTTCGACGATTTTGATCCCCGAGGAACTTCAAATGCCAGTAAGTTTCTGAAATCTCTCCTTCTAGTTATTTCCTTAATGTAGCTCATTAAAGAATGCAACCATAGGGTTTGTTCCTCGGGAGATCAGTATGAATAAATAGTAACATGACAAACCATCATGGACAAAGTCTAGGTTGCACGCCTGGTTACATCGAATCTTGGGAAACACTGAGACTATCGCACAAAATCTACCGCCCAAACCACCACCTCCACCACCACCAAAAAAAAGAAAAGTGAAACCATTGCACCAACAATATACAGATATTTTCACAATTGATCTTCAAAAGTTATGACCTTCTCTCTTAAAAAAAATGAATGCAAATGAATTATGTTGTGTTAAAAATTAGCTTGACTTATTTAATCAGAGAAAAAGGAGAACGAATAGCTATCTCTCCTGCCTTTTGCTTTCTTGTTTGATGTTCAGTTTATAGCCATACACGGTTTAGTGACATACTGAGGTGACCTTTGATCCTAATTTGTTATTTTTAATAATATGTACCTGTCTATAAAGAGCTGCCATTGGTCCACACCCAATGTTTCTGATTGACTAACACTAATCATTTGAGAATTTTGGATAGAGTTCATCAAGAGGTAGAGTTGAAGTGGGGGTCAATTGAACCCTCACTGGTCAACTTTTTTCTGGCCAGTTGCCTAAATGACTGTTGTCTTACCCAATTGAAATTTTACATATGCATCCAAATAACAAGCTCATGTCATGTTATCTCCTAGTTGGTTGACTTGGGTGTGTACACATGCACCAGTGATGGAGGTGGGACAATGTGGGCTGTAATCCAAAGTCCAAACTCCGTTAGTGTTTTCCTTGTGGCTTTTGAGGGATGTGCAAAACCTATAAGATGGTGAGTGCGTTCGAAAGGTCACTAGATTTAGCACATATTTTTCTTGGCTGTTTAAGAATTAAAGAATTATGTTTTTTGTATTACTTTTTGTAATTTAAAATTTCAATTCTTTTTTCCCTCACCATTCACTATGTCCTTGTCTCAAAATTTAAATTTCTGGGCCAGTCTCTAAATTATAGGTTTGTCAAGATTTTTTGTACTATTAGCTCTATGAATCATGACAGTTGAACTTCCACCTTATCTCACATTTTTAAGTTGTAGGTGCCTCGAGGCAGGCAATGCGTTCACTAGGGCCATGCTAATACTTTGCCATCTCAGATTGTGTACAAGTCTCTGAAGTTTTTCTAGATTGGACTTGTTTGTATCTATCATTCCCAAAACACTTGAGTTGGAAAAGATGTTCTGACCCTGCAAAATCAGTTAGTGAGGAAATTATGCAAGCTGGATCAACTTTTGTGTTTGGTTGTATAAACTTTACTTCATTTATGGACCTTATAACATTTTCATTTTGTTAGGTAAGGAGCTATTGAGTCATTTCCTAATATTAGTAGAAGTACAAAGTCCAGAGTAATTTTAATGTAAAAGAACCATATTTTGGCTTTTTGAGAAAATACTACAAACTATGTCATGACGTTTATCACATTGTAAATAAATCTGTCTTGCAAGGGTTATCCATGTGCATGTCTCCTTCTCTGGGAAAGGTAGTTAAATTTTGTTCACTAATGACAATATTCTATGTCCATATGCTCAACTTGGTTATGAATATGGGTCCTACAGGGTAATTAGCTGCCAAGTGATGATGGCATCTGGGAGAAGGCAGTGAATTGAAAATATTCATGTGATGCAGGAAACACACAAGAAGTTGCATATAAGTTGTCTCCCATTAGGTGAATATTTTTTTGATTGATTGACAGACACGGTCATCACTTGGCAGATAATTATAGGATCCATCCCCGGAACCACGTTGTGCAAATGGAGATACAGCATTATGAACAACTTATTTAACTTCCTAGATCAGGAGACACACGGGCGTGTGCTTGCGCATGCACACACACACACACACATGGATACATATGTGATTGCTGACAATAAGAATGCCTCTGTTCGGAATTATTTTTTAGTTTTAAGGGTCAATGCCAATTGTTCAGGATCTTTTGAGGTCTAAAGATCCAACAGCTTTTTTTTTTTTTTTCGAGTTTGGATTGTGGTATTGGGTTCTGCTTTGATGATTGATAATATTTGCTTTTGGAAATAGTTTTTAAGTTTTATTGTAAAAATGAAACTGAAAGAGTTGTTTTCCTTAGAAAGCATATGGTTTATATCTAAGTTGTTAACCAAGCGCACCCCTAATAAGGATGATAATTCCTTTGGTGGTATTTTTAGAGCATTCGAAAGAAAGGAACCATAAAACCTTTTAGGGTGTTTATCTTCCTATCCCTCGTCTTAAATAATCCTTTTTTCTCGATGCTTTGTTTTTGGTTGAAGGTTGTTATCCTTTGGGAGATACTTTGCTCCTTGATTTGTTTTCTTTTCGTCTTTTGTTTAGGGTTGATGGCTCTTGCTCCCATTTAATAATATGTTTCTTTTACTTGGCAAAGTAAAAGAAAGATGACTCCAATAATTGTGTTTGGGGTAGTTAATGCATGTCTCGCCTTCTAGTGCAGCTTATACAGGATAACATTGTTACGGTGTACTTGTCCTTTACCTTAGCTAAACTGAGAAGCATGCATCAGGGTTTTGTGCTAGGATTTCACAAAAGTGCAAGCAAGCAATTACCATGTTAATATTAAATTATCGGATTTGTAATGCAATTAACAAATAAGTTAGTAGCTTGTTTTACAATTAGAGGTTAAGTATGTACATTTTCATTTTGGATGGACAAAAACTCTTCCTTTGGGATAAATGTGTAATTTAGGGTGGAGCTGTACGTGGCGTTATTTGAGTCCTAGATGCTAACTATTGAAAGACAGTTTTCTGAATGTCAAATGTTTGCTTGTGAGTACTTAAATTCTGTTTCCTAATCATTAAGAGGCAATAATATGAAAATAGCATATACTAACAATTGAGCATGATATCTTTTGTCTTTCGGCTTAGTCCAGCGGTGCATATGTGGTTTACCGTTTCATATGGATTGCCCTTGCTGTTGCAGATTCTGCTACTGGAAGCTCTAACCAAGTCGATCTATTTGGACAAAGTTTGGTTAGTGACCTCTTGGATGCTCCAACGCCCATTCCTACAGAAAATAGCAATCCTTCAGATGTAGATTTGTTTGCTGATGCCACTTTTGTGTCAGCATCACTTTCCGCAGAATCAGGGGAAGGTTCTGGGGTCCAGGTAAGAGTTACACTTTTCCCCCCCCCTTTTGTCTTATAATTTTGTGCTATTTGATCTTTAATAAAGTAAGACAAGTTATTGTAACTCTATCTATCAATTGACTCTCGAGTATGCTGTTGTCAAACATACTTATTGCGCAGCTCAGACAGGATTGACACTTTAGATATGAAAAAAGGGATGTTGTCCTAGGTTTGCCATTCTAAATGGTTGTGATGTTATAGCAGTGACTGCTAAGAATATGGTTTCTTCAATTTCTTTTTGCAGGCATCAATATGGTACTTTGTCATGCACTACTCATTTCAAGATTCCCCTCTCTCTCTATATATATACACTGTACACATATATTATAACGACATTGTCATGGGCAATATCGTGAGTATAAACTAAATTAGATGAAGTTGAATGGAGTTGGGGTGTGGGGGATTTAGAGAAAGATAAGCTGTGCTTCTAGGAACTTGCTAGTTGTCACTGCAAAGTTAAGACTGGATACTGCCTATATACTCCAAAAAGTCTGGTTCGGCCATGGTTCAATAGAGTTACCAAGGCCAAATAAAGGCTTGTGATTTTGTATCTAAGTTTCCTGCTCTAACGCAAAGGGAGATCTGTTTCAGCTGTAAAATGGCATTACTCAAGTAAGCTTGAAAATGGAAGTAGCACTTGCGCTCTCCTACTTTTCCCAATTGTACCGAATCCTTTCTCTGAAGATATTCCTTGTGGTCTCTTGTGACATATTGCTTGACTTTCCAGTACTGTGTTGAATGTGGTTCGTTGTAGTAGTGCACCTGGGAAACTTGGATGGTGAGACCTCTGCCCGCTAACAATTGTCCCTGTGTCCGAAATGATGGTGAGAGCCCCTTCGAATGGCAAAATAAAATTGTTCGATCTTGAAGCTTAGTCGTCCAGCCAGTCGAAGCTTAGGCAGGAGTTGGATTCCTTCAGGAGCCAGATCCTCTTAGGCTTAGGAGGTCTTTCATACATATCACATTTTCGAAGGAATGAAAAAAACTACTTGGGTACTAACTTAACAAAAAAAAAAAAAAAGGAAAAAAAGAAAAAAAAAGGGCTGCTTGCTGCCTAATCACTAGTGAGGAGAGTTGTAGCTGGGTGATAAAGTTTAATGAAGGGCTCATATAAAACTCTGTTTGCCAAGCAAACTCGATGCAGCTCCATCAAAGCTGAAATCATCCAATGGGTTTATTCAGATCCATGTTCGGAAAGAATGAACTATGAAGTGACATCTAAGATAAGGAGTTTGAGAGTCCATTTCTCTTTGCTTGTATAAATTTTTAAAGGGTTCCATGGTGAAACCTTCTAAAAGCTGAAAATAAAAGATCTTGAAATGGTGGTGTTTCAAAACGACCCCCTTCAGTAATTGGCGAAACTTCCCTATTTGCTTACGCATTTTGCTTATCTATCAAAAAGAATTGAGTAATTGTTCGATTTCGGGTAAGCATTCTGTAATGAGAAGGGAAATGGAAAAAGTTCCTAGATGAAGGCATTTTGTTTTTCTGCTTGTTAACGAGAGGGGATCTCTTGAACAAATGCAGTGTTCTTGTGTGTGATCTCTAGGTGCTCTCCGTCCATCTTTGTTTTTCTATATCCGATTGTAGCCATAAGAAACATTACTGGTCAACGGTTATATATTTTATAATTTTGTATCTCTGGGTTTTCATTGGCTTTCATCTGATACTAAAGAAGAGATTTTTTTTTTTTTATGTTCTATTTAATTTTGTGGAAATTTTATGCAGACCGAGGTTGATCTATTTGCTGCCCAACCTGCCCCTTCTTCCAGTGTTCCTTCAACAATGGATTTTTTTGCTGTTCCTGATCCAGTTATGCAACCTGAAATAAAGTCATCAAAATCTGACCCTATGCGAACTGCTGTGGCTGATCCATTTGCTGCTGTTCCACTGAACGGTTTTGATGGTTCTGATCTTTTTGGTTCATTCACTTCTGATACCAATCATTCAGTATCCACGATTCCAACTCCAAATCCTGTCAGCGATAGCAGCGTTAGCAACTTGAATGAAAAGCCTTCAGTTGATTCTAATTCTACACCGAAGAAAGATAAGTTTCAAGTCAAATCTGGAATATGGGCAGATTCTTTGAGCCGTGGATTAATTGATCTTAACATAAGTACACGTACGTTGTTCTACCCTGAGCACTGAGTGATCTTTTCTGTTGAATTGTTGATTTGCATGTGCTGCTCAACTCACGGCTTATAAAAATTATTAGGGCGTTTGATTAAGCCTTGAGCTACAAACTATTCATTTACAATACAACTTAAACGTTATTTTTTAACACATTTTTCAACAATTGTCAAGCAATAAAATCACTTTTTTTAATAATATACTTCCATTATTTTAAAATTTTGAATTTTTCCTTTTTCTCTCTCGATTTTTTCACATTTATCTCTTTCTAATCACATCATCCCCCTCTCTTTCTCCTTATATTTTCAAAACTTTCACCCAATCTCATCATTTTTTATTTTTCTCACGCATTATTAATGAGATTTAAATTTAAAAAAAAAAAAATCTTCATCCAAACTGAGGAATTTCTCAATTCTTGGGAATTATGTTTTGAAAACAGTTCTCAGAATTTTCGGATACTTATTTCGAGTTGTAACCCAATCAGAACCTAAGTTATTTAGCTTTTCAGATTAATATAGACGAGTCGAGGCTTCTCCTCCCTTTTCTAGTAAAGAAGAATTCCATATACGATAGATTGCCTTCTTGATGTAATGTTTACACATATTCCATTCATTTATAATTTCTCTTACTAGTGCTGGAAATTAAATTCATCCTGACAATGAACAATGAAGAACATTGTTCCTTCATCTAAATTACAAATCAAGAGCAATGTTCATGGATCAATTAAATCCACTAATTGACCCATTGAATTGTTCAAATGGAAATTGTTCACATAGCGCATGTTTGGTTCTTGGAATTATCCTATTTTAGGAATTATCCTATTGTTGATGAATTAATTTTTATAGATTTAATAATTCATGAATTGACTAACTGAAAAACGGTACAATTTGCGTAGTATTTTCTATGCCATGTGTTGCCTATTGTTTAACTTAGAATCCATTTATTGTATCTTTCAGTTTACTTTTCATTACACGTGTATTCATTTTTTTTCCCTAAATACTACTTGCAGCGAAGAAAGTTAATCTAGCAGATGTTGGGATTGTGGGCGGTTTGACTGATGGATCGGAAGAAAAGGATAATAAGGGACTGCCAACTTCATTTTATATGGGTCAACCCATGGGTGGAGGACCAGGCATCGGTGTTTCTGGTTTCTCATCAACAGCTGGTGGAGACGATTTTTTCTCAAATTTTAGCAGTCAACAATACCAATTCGGTAACTTCAAGAAATAAATGTCATTCGCTTCCGAAATTCATTTACTCTCATCGATAAGGAAAAAAAAAAAAAAAAAAAAGGTTTTGGGCATTTTGTTAATGTTCATTTGTGTGCTACTACATATGGGTATGATTTGAGAGGTTTGAGTTGATTCAGGTCTTAATTTTTTGCCAGAGAACTTTGTATTTGCTGTGAGATGACTGAGAATCACAGGTATTTGTGTTTGGTTAATATACTCTTGAGATGATTATGTATGTAAAAGGAAAAGATAAAACAGAATGCTATTTGCTCGTATGACGATTATGTCTATGAAATGGTGTTTGTTTTAGAGAACTCTTTTTTTTTTTTTTTTTTCGACAAATGGGACCTCCTTGAATGTTTTCGTTGTTTTGCATCTGATTTTCCCAACGACAAAACACTAACAAGGTGCGATGCACCGATATGATGTATATGGTAATCTTTCACTTTACAATTTTTTGGTTCTTGAAGTTTGTTTTAGAGGTATAATTATAAAATCATTAAAAATACATAACAATAACAACTAAGTCTGTGTCTCACTTAACTAGAACTTGTTACATGAATTTGTTTACGTCATAATGATCGATTAATGGTTATCTCCCTAGTCAGGTATAGTGTTGTTAAATCAATTCTAATAATCTTGTCTCAAATCTTCTCAAGCATATCTCTCCCTCTGGTACTTCTGCACTTGAACTAAATTGTATTTTTTCACTGATATTTTTATGAATTTTCTATGCATATGTCCAAATCATTGTAAATTATTTCTCTCATTATGGGTGCTACTTTTAAATTCTCTTTCATAGTTTCATTATTAATTTTATCAATTTTTGTATTTCACTCATCTACCATAACATCTTCATTTCTTTCACACTAATTTTTTAAAGATGCTTGTATTTACCGTTTAACATTCTGAATCATACATAATCGTTGGTCGTACTGTATTTTATAGAATTTTTCTGAGTTTCAACAGTATTTTACAATCATATATTTTTCCAACTGTATTTTTTCACTTTAACCATGTTGTCTTGACTCTATGAGTAATATTCTCATCAATTTTGCTATTGTCCTGAATTATTGAATCTAAATATCTAAAATGATCGACCTTTGGAATCTTTTGATCTCCAATTTTGACCGCACTATAATCTCTCTGGGTTTACTAAATTTGCAATGCATGTATTCTTTTTTGTTTCTGCTAACTTTCAAACCTTTAGACTGTAAAGATTTTCTCTATTGTTCTAACTTAGTATTAAGACCTATTCTATTTTCATAAATTAGTACCATGTCATCCCTAAATAACATATTTCAAGGTATTTCATCTTGAATATATTTTGTGAGTTTATTCATCACCAGAACAAAGAGATAAGGACTTAAAAGATGATTCTTGAAGTAAGCCTATATTAAAAGGAAATGCACAAGTATCTCCTTATTCTGTTCGAACACTAGTGACTATATCTTCATACATATCCTTAATTACCTTAATATACATATTGGAGACATGTTTCTTTTCTAACACACACCATAAAACTTCTATGGATACTCGATCATAAGCCTTTTTCAGATCTACAAATACCATATGTAAATCTTTCATGTTTTCTCTATACTTCTTGATTAATTTTCTGAGTAGATAAATAGTTTCAGTGGTTGATGGACTTGGTATAAATTCAAATTGGTTCGATTAAATGCTCATTTCATGTCTTATTATATATTCTATCACTTTCTCTCCTAAAGTTTCATACTATGACTCATAAGTTTTGTTCCTCGATAGTTCATATAACTTTAAACATTCCCTTTATTTTTATTTTTATAAATGGGCACTAAGACGCTCCTCCTCCAGTCATAAGACATTCTCTTAGTTCTTAAAATGTCTTTTTTTATTGAAACATCTAGTCTACCAATCTATCCCAAGATTTTTTAAACTTTTCCACATCTCTATAGGGATGTCATCTAACCGTGTTGTTTTGCCAATTCTATATTTCTTAGTGCTATTCTAACTTCCAAATCCCTAATTCTTCTATGAAACCTATAAATCCTATCTGAAGATAAACTAGAGAACTCTAATTTAAATTCTCCTGCGTTGTTCTTATTAACTAAACTATAAAATAACTTCTTTATTGTTCTATAATCTCTTCATCCTTGATCGGGTTTTAATAACGTCTTTGATATATCTAACAATATTTGACAGTTCTTCTGTCTCTTGAAAATTGTGATTTATGCTTCTTACATTTGCTAATCATGAAAAGTAAAATATATTTGGATTTGTAGTTTAAGAATACTAAATCAAACCAGTTACTTGTTTGCTCTTTTGTTATTGCGAAAATCCGATAAACCTAAAAATGGCTAAAAATGCATTGCCAGTTGGTGCAACTGCTCTGCAGTGCGTAAGGAGCATGCTGCAGCGCGTAAACAATAGAAAGGGTGGGAAACAGGTGCGCGCTGGTCAGAACGCAAAGAATAGAACGCGCCTTGGGCAGAAACACAAAAATAGGCTTTTTTCACTCGTTTCTTTACCGACATTCTACCGACGGGCCTGATTTGCAACCAGAAATAATAGAACACTAATAGAAACAAATAAAAAGGATTGAAAACACTAATAGAGCACTCAGAAACTACCAAATTCATAAAGAAATATATAGATAAATATCAATATATTAAATACCTCTAAACTTGAAATTTTGCTAATGCTCGAGTAAAAACACCCACACAAGACAACAAAATTATCACAACGAATTCACAAACACCAATATAAATGAAAAAAGACACAAACGAACTAAAAACAACGATGTGTAAGTCTTGAATTTCAACTAATGACTAAAAAATTCCCTTAATAGCTCTCAATCATTTCGAGTTCTAGAATAAAACCACACCATGTGATGTTCTAGAATTTCAAAATTCAATAATGGTAAATGCCATTCTAGATCTTTTCCAAGTGTATGTGCTAAGACTTTCATTATACAACCATTCAAAAATAGGATTGAATTATCCACCAACAAAGTTCATGACTAAATCGTAGAGATATAGGATTTCCATATGCCAAACCGAGTTCCATTCTCCACTAATGTAGGCTAAGAAATTCTCAGAGATCAAAAGGACTTGGGTTCAGTTTTTAACAACTGGCCAAGGGTAAAATGGGAATATAAGACAGGGATGTGTCATCAGATCAAAGATACCCAAGGCTCGACGATTGCATCGCAACCACACTTATACCCACAAAGATAAACCCGATACAACCCCGAACTTACTTGTAAAAAAACAGTACTCACTTGTCGAAGCAAAGGAAAACAAAACAACATTTTTTTTTATTACACCCCCAAAATTATTTAATTTGTACAATTTCTTGCGTGTGGAACAACGAAATATTAAGTGAGTACTAGAATACCGAACTAATCAAAAGTTCACCCAAAACACAATTGCTCACTTTAATTAGCACAAACAAATACTAATGAGATAACAACTCGACTCGTGCCTTAGGTATAACGACAATGGTTTGTTAAAAAATTAATTGGCTAGGGAATTTGATGCGTGTGCAGAATTGAAATGGCTAAAAGGCTTCGACGAGGTAATGAGAGGTAAAACATTTTACATGGTAGGCTTCAACGGCTCAAACGAACAAAACGAATGCCTAAAATCATTTCTCTTAAACTACCTCGCCTAGGATTTCGTCTCGAATTTCCCTCAATCAGGTTCTAGAATCCCTTAAATTTGTCCTGAACTTGGCTAATTGGATAATTGGCGTCAAATCATTTTGATAGCTAGTACATCGTGTTTGAGTGCTCGTGCAAATTAGGATCCACAATGACCCTTACCAAAATGAGATGTCAAGCACACATAACACACATGAATGAGTATTACGCTTAACCTCGACAGACAACTGGTGGATAATATCATCATCGGTAATGGTCATGAAGAACATAAAAACTCAACACACAATAAAGACAAGATACAGACACACTTGCACCTAAACTAAACAAAAATGCATGAAAATAACTTAACAACAATTAAACTTAAACTAACATAACCAAATAAACAGACGGAAGACAAGAAAACACACAATACAAATAGAAAATCCCCCAAACTTAAAATGGGCAGTGTCCACAATGACCCAACTTCGAATTCAACAATTGGCATGTAGTATGGTGACAAAGGGGTTTTTGAACACATACCTGGGGGGCGAGACATTTAAGTCTCACCTCCTATTGATTGTCATTATGTATTTCATCCCAATCGCCTCCATGATGGGAGGAATTTTGTGGTGGCTGCTGAGATGAATGCACAGAAGACGACCGAAGATGATCCGGGAACGGGGGTATCTGGGGATATCCGCTCATGTTGTAGCCGGTGACCATTCCGAAGTATTGGAAAGATTGATGCATCGAATGGTAGCACGACATTTGATACTCCCGGAACTCAACGTTTGTATTTCGTAACTCGGCGGTGTCATGTCGTAGAGCTTGAATTTGCTCACCTCGGTAAACCACTTGCTGATGAAGATTTTCCAGTGAGATTTTTGCTTTGCCTGGGTCCTTGGAACTTTGGGCTCTGGATGGCCCCACTTCGTCTTCCTCTTTGTTTTCATTTTCT
Organism: Eucommia ulmoides; assembly: GCA_016647705.1. Classification (NCBI taxonomy): domain Eukaryota; kingdom Viridiplantae; phylum Streptophyta; class Magnoliopsida; order Garryales; family Eucommiaceae; genus Eucommia; species Eucommia ulmoides. Next base: position 43,303,278 of record CM028332.1, on the reverse strand, counting down.
TTTGCTCCAAATCCTCTTCATGACTTTGGCATCCATAGCTCAAATGGGCTGGCACATGTTACCGTCCGCAAGTGCAACACCCACTTCTTGAAACAGCTAGGTGAGTAGATATGGGAAAGGCAGGTTGACATTGGTGTTCCGGATGGTGTAGGAGATAGAGGAACTGATGAGAAATCCAACGTTCAACGGCTGCTTTATCTCAATTTCAAAAAGAGCCAATGCCCTTTCTTTTGTCACGTCTGTCAGGTGAGCCGTCGGAAACAGTTTGGCGTAGACGAAGTGGAATTGGACTTTTGGGAATTTCTTTAAGTGCTTGGACTCAAAAATAGCCTGATCATTCTTTATAGGTATCCAACGTGCATGTCCCGAACATAAAGTCTTAATGACTTCATCAAGATCTTGTTTCGTCTCGTCCTCATTAGATTCCTCATTAGGCAATCTTAGGAGTTGGTTTATCGTTTCAATATCGAATTTCACCAAACAATTTTAGACCCTAGTCTTGTGGTTCTCGCATCCCACGACGTTTACATAGAATTTACGAACCAAGATAATGTCACCTAGGGCTGGTTGTCTACAGAAGCGCTGCCATCTCTTTTCTCTTATCACATCTGCGATTTCATCTGGAAGATCATCGATATCGGCGAAGCCACGTTCACGAATGAAATTTCGATGTTTCTCAAACTTATTGAAATACTGCTCAACCTGTTTGGAAACGAAGCGACTCAAATTGAAATCCGAGGCTAGATCTGTGGCTCGTGAACCGGACCCCTTTCCCCTTTGGCGCTTCGAAACTGATTTTGGCGGCATGATCTTAATGAGACAACACACAACAAACCCTTACCAACACAATGTGGACTTCACAAATATATCGCACGACCTCAATAGCCAAGAAATCGCAAAAAGGGAAACACAAGAGCCATAAGTTTCACACAAAAGACTACAATCTCACATTCAAACCCCAATCCATTGAGCCAACAATGATGAAATGAGAGCACACAAATGGAAAGTCCTTTGAAACAACTTATTTGAAGATTTTTGGGTGCCCAAGTCGGTTGAGATGAAATCCTCGCTGCTTGAACTCCAATCCAATGAGCCACCAACACTTGGGTTGTGGGAATAGCGAAATATTGGTGGATTTGTGGTGGGGATATAGATATTTGAGGAGGAGAAAGACGAATTTTAAGGTGGATATAGGTTTGGGAGAGAATAGAGGAGAGAACAGTTGAGATTAGGGTTAGGATTTGGGAAAAAATGGGGGTCGGCTCCTTATTATTGCAACAGGGGGCAGCGCATTGCAGCGTGCTAAGGCTAGTAGGCCTTCTGCCTTTTGGGCACTGTAGTGTGTAAACAGACACTACAGCGTGCTAAGGCCAGTAGGCCTCAGTTCCTGCTTTCTTGGATTTTTGAATGGTAGGTCACCGTTTCATTGCCGTTTCACTTTGTCTTCTTGTTCTAGATTTACTTAACATCCACGAACGTTTGTGCTCTTCCATTTACTCAACAAATTGGCACCGCGATTACTGAAACCCCCCCAGAAAATTATTTTTATTTGTTTTAGTAAAAATAGGTGATAACCATTCCCGTAGGTTGCATTTAAAAAAAAGGCGCTAAATTTAACGTCCCTAGCTGGACTCAACAACGACCCGTATTAGTTATCAACGAGGGATATACTCTCCATAACTCGTTCTTTATTTCTATAGTAATGCTTGATTCTTTCTTCGTTAACTCAGAAAATCCGTCCATCATCACCCTCCAATTCAACAGCACCGAATGGAAATACTTGTTTAATCCGGAATGGTCCGGACTACTGGGACTTCAGTTTTCTGAGAAAACGTCTCAGTCAAGAGTTGAAAAGTAACACTTGCTATCTCGGGCTGAGTTCTCTCCTAACGATGTGCTTGTCGTGCCATATCTTGGTTTTCTTCTTGTATAACTTTGCATTCTCGTATGCCTCATTTCAGAATTCCTCTTGCTCATTGAGCTGTAGAAGACGTTGTTGCCCTAAAGCATTGAGATCAAAATTTATCTTCTTAATCGCCCAATAGGCACGGTGTTTCCACTTAACCGGCAAGTGGTATACTTTTCCGAACACCAACCGATATGGAGACATTCCGATCGGTGTTTTAAACGCCGTGCGATAGGCCCACAATGCATCGTCGAGTTTCATCGCCCAATCTTTTCGGTTGGAGTGAATCGTTTTCTCTAGAATCTGTTTGATTTTTCGATTGGAAACTTCAGCTTGACCGTTTGTTTGAGGATGGTAAGCATGCACTATTGTGTGCCGAACTCCGTACTTGGTTAGTAGAGTATTAAAAATTTTGTTGCAAAAATGGGTTCCTTCATTGCTAATGACAACTCGAGGAGTTCCGAACCTTGTCAATATGTTCTTTTGAAGAAATTTTAGAACCACTTTAGCATCGTTGGTTGGCGTGGCAACAATTTCTACCCATTTTGACACGTAATCTACTGCCAACAAAATGTACTCCTGACCAAAGGATGGAGGAAACGGCCCCATGAAATCTATTCCCCAAACATCAAAGAGTTCCAACTCGAGAATAGTTGTTAAGGGAAACTCATGCCACCTCGAGATATTGCCGACCCTCTGGCACCGATAACAGGTTTTCACAATAGTATATGAGTCACGAAAAAGAGTCGGCTAGTAAAAATCTAATTGAAGCACCTTTGCGACTGTCCGTGTTGTACCAAAATGCCCCCCACACGGCGATGAGTGACAATGATGGTGAATGCTTGCAATTTCTTCTTCCCGGAACATATAATCGAATAACTTGATTGGTGCACTTCTTGAATAACATGGGGTCATCCCACATGTAACTCTTTATATCAAATAGGAATTTTTTCCTTTGAGCACTAGATAGGTCCGGGGGTAACACCTTGCACACGAGATAATTGACTATATCCACGAACCATGGAAGTTTAACTTTGATATTGAATAATTGCTCATCCAAAAAAACTTTTGTAATACAAGAATCATTACCAATATCTTCTAACACGAGTCTTGAACGATGATCAACGACCATATTTTCACTCCCCTTCCTGTCACAAATTTCGACATCGAATTCTTGAAGCAAGAGAATCCAATGGATTAAATGAGGCTTTGCGTCTTTCTTTGCAAATAAGTATCGGATGGCGGCGTGGTCCGTATAGATGATCACCCTAGACCGAATAATGTATGATCGGAACTTATCATAAGCAAAGACCACCGCCAACATCTCATTTTCCGTGGTGTTGTAATTCTCCTATGCATCATTGAGAGTCTTGCTTACATAGTAAATTGACCGGAAAATTTTCTCATTCTATTGGCCCAAAATAGCCCCAATCGCATAATCGCTCGTGTCACACATAATCTCAAACGACTCATTCCAATCGGGTGCGATTATAATCGGAGCTGAGATTAATTTTTCCTTTATTGCATTAAATGCTTCCACAATCATAAAAAATGAAGGGGGAGTCTTTTTCAAGCAAATTGCACAACGGCTTCACAGTTTTCGAAAAATCCTTGATAAATCTCCGGTAGTAGCCGGCGTGGCCTAGGAAACTCCTTACTTCCTTTACATTGATTGGAGGGGGAAGTTTCTCAATTGTCTCAATCTTCACCCGATCCACCTCAAGTCCCTTGGAAGAGATCCGATGGCCTAAGATGATGCCCTCCGTAACCATAAAATGACACTTCTCCCAATTGACAACAAGATTTTTCTCTTCATATTGCTTTAGCACAAGTGATAGATTGTGGAGGCAATGGTCAAAAGATGAACCAAAGACTGATAAATCGTCTATGAAAACTAATGTTATATCTTCCACCATATCCAAAAAGATCGTCATCATACATCATTGAAAAGTTGCTGGAGTGTTGCATAGTCCAAACGGTATACAACAATATGCAAAAGTGCCGTACGGGCAAGTGAACGTTGTCTTTTCTTGATCCTCCGGTGTAATAACTATTTTATTATAGCCTGAATATCCATCAAGAAAGCTAACAGGCTAGACGATCCAACATTTGGTCGATGAACAGGAGGAAAAATGATAATTCCTTATGGGCTTGTTCAACTTCCGATAATCAATGCACACTCTCCATCCCGTGATGGTTCATGTGGGAATTAGATCATTTATCTCATTTTTAACCATAGTCATGCCACCTTTCTTTGGAACCACTTGCACGGGGCTTACCCATTCACTGTCTGATATCGCATAAATGATTCCGACATTCAACAACTTTAAAACTTCAGCATAGACCACCTTCTTTATCGCATGGTTTAGCCTTCATTGATACTTAATTGAGGGCTTAAATTAGTCCTCCATCATAATTTTGTGCATGCAAATGGTCAGGCTTATTCCCTTGACGTCGGAAATAGACCAAGCAAATGTGGACTTGTACCTTTTTAGGATAATGAACAATTTTTCTTTTTCTTCTTGAGTCAATGAAATAATAACCAGCTCGATAGAGTTCTCCCCCAAAAATACATACTGAAGGTGATCCGATATTTTCTTGAGAACCAACCTACCGTGAGGTGGATTTGAGAGATTTGGCGAACTCTCATCTTCATCAAGAGTCTCTATTTGAACCGAATTTACTACGTCGCTAGGTATAGCTTTGAGAGATAAGATGTAATCCACAACACTTTCATTTGTGGTAGATCATTTCTCACCAAAATCCCTCATAGATAGGGAATTTGTGAGACTGTGCTCCAGAGAATCTTGGTGCACGATTTCATGAAAGAACTCCTTAACACACAAGTCCACCACTTCTACCCGATTGCAAGTCGAGCACTTTTCTGGAAATTTTATGGTATTGAAGATGTTGAACTTTACTTCCTCGTCATTGACCCTTAAAGTCAAGTTCCCATTATGCACATCTATCAATGCCTTCTCGGTTGCGAGAAAAGGCCTCCCAATTATAATTGGAATGTTTTGGTCCTCTTCCATCTCTAACACAACAAAATCCACCAGAAAGATGAATTTGTCCACCTTTACAAACACATATTCAATAATGCCTTTTGGTTAGGTTAAGGAACGGTTTGTCATTTGCAGAGAAATAGTAGTGGACTTTACTTCTCCAAGCCCCAATTTTCGAAAAACGGATGACGACATGAGATTGATACTTGTTCCAAGATTGCAAAGCACCTTCTCAAAATGAGATTTCCCAATTGTGCATGGGATGGTGAAACTTTCGGTATCTTTTAGCTTTTGTGGCAATTTTTGTTGAAGGATTTCACTACACTCCTCCGTGAGCTTGACAGTCTCGTATTCTTCTAATTTATTCTTCTTAGTCATTATGTCCTTAAAAAAATTCCCATAATTGGGCATTTTCTCCAATGCATTAGCGAACGAAATATTGATATGAATTTTCTTGAAAATTTCAAGAAACTTTGTAAATTTGCTATCCAATTTCTTTTTTTTGAAATCGTTGCGGATATGGAAAAGGTGGAGTGATCATCGGTGGATTGTCCGGAAAAGAGATGAAACCCGGATTTGCCTTTAGAACTTCCTTCTTCTTGTCATCCGAAATGGGTTTTTTTTCAACATAAATTTTCTCTTTGGACTTGTCCTCCTTTGGCTTTGTTGCTTCGATTTCCTTTCCAGTTTTCAAGGTGATAGCTTTGCAATCCCTTGGGTTAGTTTCCGTATCACTTGGGAAATTCCCCAAGGTTTGCCCTTTTATGGCACAAGTGAGCGGAATAATTTGCATTTTATGGTCGAATTGGTATTGGTGCATGTCGTCTTGATGTTGTTAAGATGCGTCTCATGTTTGTTGAGACGATTATGCGTCTCTCGCATGATATTTTGTGTCTCCTTCATAAATGAGTTGAGCAAATCTTCCAACGGTGGCTTATTTTTGTCCATCGGTGGTTGTTGCAAGGGACGACTTGGTTGCTGTGGCAGAAATCTTTGTGTTTGCGAAGAATATCCGGGAGAAGGTCGCATGGTATTATGGGAATTCGCAAAAGAGAAATTTTTGTGATTCTGAATCCCGGGATGATAGTGAGTTGGGATGTTGGTGGTGGGCCTAAAGGTATAGGCACAATTGTTAACGAAGTGACATTTATCTATCTCATTATAGCACTTGCCACATTTTCCATCTCCCAACTTGATGAGGCATTTGTGGTGGATAAAGCGACAAGCTATTCCGTGAGTTTTGAAACTTGGGCCAACAAGGTAGCTAGAGGATCGACTTCATGAATATCGGCTACCTTTCATCCCATACTCCACTCATTGGGTTATTGATAATTATTGGCCGCCATCTCTTCCAATAGCGCTTGAGTCTCGTCAAGAGTTTTAGATAACAGAGAACCTCCAGATGCGACGTCCACGATTGTTCTCGTCTGTCCATCCAACCTATTGTAGAAGAGTTAGGTTTGAAACCAATCTTGATATTCGTGTTGGAGGCATTTTCTCAACAAGTCCTTGAATCTCTCCTATGCCTCAAAGAGTGGTTCATAATATCGTTGGCGAAATTGAGCAATCTCGCCTCTCAATTGTGATGTCTTTAATGGGGGAAAGAACTTAGTGATGAACTATTGAGCTAGTTCCTCCCAAGTTGAGATACTTCTCGGTTAGACAGATTGAAACCAATCTATGGCTCGGTCTTGAAGGGATAATGGGAATAGCCTTAGCCTATTGACATGTCACACCCTACCTCGGACACCCGTCATGTGGGGCCGGCGTGACGTAGACATGACACCGCCTAATTGACTAGCCAACCCTCAAAACGTCAATAACAAAATTTAAATCTATACAACACATATAATAGTCCCATCTGATAGGGATACACCGTCCTGAATATAAATACAATCAAACAAATCCCTTGAACCTCACTTAGATTTCATTTCTGGTATTTCGCATCCAAAATTTTCCTTAAATGACTCCTTTGCGTGACTCGCATAACTCTATCTAGCGCCAGTAGGGGGACCAACCGACTCCTAGCTATTTTACCTACGAGTGTACTGCCTTCTTAGTAAAAATATTTTATAATAATAATTCATTCGACAACATCTAAATGGATCAAGCGTGAGTATAGAAACAACACGTAACTAGTAAAATTCTCCATAATATAAGCAGTGAAAATAAAACAATAAATATAAGTTCCATTCCAACCCATTTAGTAAAATAATACCAATCACCATAATAAATAATAAATCACCCAATATAAGTAAAATATCACATCTCAAACACCACTCCACCACAACACACACTGGCTAGCCATAGTGATCGTTTTAACCTCACGATCGGGAGTTGCAACGGTACCGTAACATTCATAGGAATGCCTTCCTACGAAATATCCATACTCCTTTTTGGGGAGAAATATAATCCACACCCCTTACGGGGAGAAACATCCATATCCCATGGGAAAAATTCACACCCCTTAAGGGGAGAAATATAATCCACACCCCTTTTAGGGAGAAATCACACCCCTTTCGGGGAGAACAACTATGGCATCGTTAAAATCATCAATATAGTTAAAAATCCACATCTCTTACGGGAAAAAATACATTTCCACACCACATCGTCAAAAATCCACACCCCTTATGGGGAGAATATAAACCACACCCCTTTTCGGGGAGAATTTCCAAAATCGCGTTTTTCCCTCTCCTTTTAAAAGTACCACAAATTTCAGTAAAAGAACCAGTTTTCTACCTTTGTACCACCGATTTCAGTAAAAACTATTTTTCCACCTTTGTTTTTAGAAAACCAAACATTTTTAGAAAACCATATATTTTCCACTCTCTTTCCAAAACCAGCCATATCCAACGAAAATTATTTTTTGTATCTTTCTTTTTAGAAACCAACACAATTCCCCGGAAATTCATTTTACTAACTCACCCCAAAAACCTGCTTGATCCATATCATTTATGAAATCGTACAGTGTAAATAAGCACATATGTCATCATATATATATAGAAAATAGTTTGGTAAGAAGATAGTACACTCACCTCGTTATGCGTTCTCCAAAACCTTCACTGACCATACTCTATCGGGACGCTAGTGCCTGCGCCTAATAGTGACAGAGCCTAAATTAATATCTTATGTAAAACATCCGAATCATGCAATGCAGACCCTATATTCCGAATCGTTACTATTTTATGTACCGTGTAATTAAAATTAATTAATCGTTACGAAATTATTATGATTTTAGGATTTGTAACGCTAAATAAAATTTAATTTAACGAAAATTAATAATCGATTGAAATTTCACCTGTTTCCGAATCGTTTGGCGACCACGAGATGGGTTTTTGATTTTCAGTGGGGTGGTTTGTGTAAATTCTCCATTTTTCTCTCTTTTTTTTTTTTTTTTTGGCTGCTGTTTCCTGTTGCAATTCTGGTTACAGCCCCGGCCGACTACTCCCCTTTCTCTCTCTACTATCCATTCCGGTGATCTTACTCACCGTCGGCCGCCCTACACCAACAATCACCCACACACCACGCACTCACACCATCCGACCAAACGACACACCCAAACCAAAACCCACCTTCTCTCTCTCTAACTCTCCGACCGGCTGAATTATCGACCCCACCCACCGATGACCGAACACCTATCGTCGACCAAACCTTGCTGACCAAACCTACCACGCTCATACATACACAACAATGAACACACATGACAAACACGACAACCCTCCGCCGAAATGATCACCATTCATGCCGGCGATCCATACCTAAACACACCCACACACTTACACATGTTGTCGGGCATACAAACACAGATACACACATAGACACACCCTTACCAAATGACGACCAAACACCCACACCTACTTACTAAACGAACGACGACGAACGGCACCCACCGGCAGACCTCTCTTCTTCCTCTGTTTCTGTTTAGATTCCACCGACACACACACACCCATCCGATCACCTACACATTGACGAATTCCCACATACCCACGACAGCAGCAACACACACCATCGGCCTGAACGGCGACACCCACTCTGGCGACGATCAGAATACACACCCTCACTCATGAGAGCACCGACTGAACCCTCTCTCTCCCTAGATTTTTCTGTCTTTGATTCCATATTTTTTCTCCCCTTTCACATTGCGGGCAGGAATATATGTGTGTATATATATATATATATGCATGTAATTAGTGGATGAGAATGCTCCCCATTCAAGCTACGTCGTCCACTTCTCAAAACCTCTGCCTTCCGGTTGATCTCACGGCAACGGTCAGCAATAGAGAGAATGGATTTCTATAGATTTCTAGAATCCATTTGCCTAAATTACTCTTCCCTCCCCCCTAATTTCTAAAAATCATCTTTTGAGTTCAATTTACCATTTATAAGAGTCTATTATGGTAATTTCACCCTTAACATTTTCTAAATTGCAATCTCACTCCCAAAAGTTTTAATTCAAAAGTTAAATGTAAATTTTTGGATAGATTGTTTTCTAAATTTGCAAATTGACCACTAAATTTTTAATTTGAATTTTTAATTGACCCAATTTTACCTCGATTTTTTCCCAATTGTTCTAAAATGCAACTAAAATGACGTATGTGCTAAAACGGGGTCTTACATCCTCTGAGACTCCATTGATTTTTTCGGTATCACAAATCTCCAAGAACGTCGCAAGATGGATGTTGGGATCCTCATGTAGATTCCTGTCATATTGTTTCTGTTGAACCATGTTGATCAGGGCGGGTTTCAACTCAAAATTGTTGGCTTGAATTGGTTGCCTCTAGATCCCTGAATAGTTGTCGAACATAATGGGTCTGTAGTAATCCCGAAGGACCCGCTGTTGTTGTATTTCAGGTTCCGGTGGTTGTTTCGGTAGTGGTTGAGGTACTGGCCGTTGTCGTGGTACATGGTCATTACCACTGTCGGCCATTTCTTGAGCTTGGTTTTTCCTTTCTCTTCTTGGTCTCCTTAACGTGCATTCAATTTCTAGATCAAGAACAAGGAATTCCAAACTACGGCTACGTCGCATACACTGTCAATCACTACAACCAAGGAAAAAATTAAGCAAAAACAAGTAAAACAAAAGGGTATCAAAATTAATATTGAGTTACTTGGTAGTAATATCAACTTAATTTCTAACTTTAAATTCCTAGCAACGGCGCCAAAAACTTGTTGCGATAAATTATGCACTAGGAATACTCGCAAGTGCACGAGGTCAACAAGTAATAAAGTGATAAGAAGATCAAGTATCGTCCACTGGGATTTCTCGTTAGAACAAGCGAAGTACTGCAATCAGAATAACTCAATTTCATCTAGACGATTAATGATTTGAAAGGTGTTCAAAATATTAAAATAAATTACACTAGAATACTCGGAATAAATTCGATGGGAATGGATTATCTAGGGATTAATTTCGTTCACTCATATGTGCTTGATTTTTTCTAATTTACACTAGTGGTTGTCAACCTATTCAACAATCAAGATTTCTAAAACTCACTCATTACCTCTCCCGAGTGTAAAGTGAGTGAATATGTAACCACGTCAAAGCTTGTATCTCTATCAAGAGTTTAAATGATTACATGTGTCTTGCCCCAACCTTATGAATTGCACAAGTTCTAATAATCTCCTGAAACATTAGAAATTGTGTTGTGTTTAAACCTAATCCGAATTCGGGGTTACCTCTTGATAGGTGTAAAATACCTATCTAATTCTAAACTGAATTTGCCAGTTTTTGAGTATTTTATTGTAGTTTGAATATCTTTTTAGCTGTTTTTATTAGTTAGGAGAAGGGACGTCAACAATCGGCAAACCGAACGAAAAGGTGGAGAAAAGGGTAGCCAAAAAGATGAAAAAATGAGGTTTCAAAGAACAGTGCAAATCCGCCTAGGCGAAGTATCTACCGCCTAGGTGGAAATTCACCAGAAAGTTGCAAAAGCTGAAGAATTAAATCTGCCTAGGCGAAGTTTCCACCGCCTAGGCAAAAATCCGTTAGAAGGTTGCAAGGGCTGAAGTATTGAATCCGCCTAGGCGAAGTTTCCACCACCTAGGCAAAAATCCATCAGAACGCTGGAAGTGCTGAATTGCTGGAAGAGCTGCACTGCTGTAAATCCACCTAGGCGAAGTAGCTATCGCCTAGGCAGAAATCCGTCCGAAAGAATAAGGGCCCAAGAAGTTAGTCCTCCGCCTAGGCAAAGAAACCATTGCATAGGCATAATTTTAACCGACTTAACCTCTGCCTAGGCGAAGATTCTACCGCCTAGGCGGAATCCGCAGAACAGCCCGAAATATCTGTTTAGATATTTTTGAACCCCTAGGCCTATATATACCCCTTTCCCATGTCTGAAACAGAAAGTTGACAAACCCTAACCCTAGTAGAAAGCTCTTAAGCTATATTTTGAAGATCAAGAAGGAGGTTCATCATTCGGACAAAGAATAATCACTTGTGGATCGATCATTAGCGACAGTGAACCGTTTCACTTCCAGATTTGATCGTTTCTCTCTTGTTTTTATCTTTGTAATCACTTTTTCATATCTAAGAATTTTGAATCCCTCTTATTTTGTATGGTATATGGCTAAGATCTTATAGTATTAGTTAAATGTTACTTAGGTGTAGTTGAAATCATGTAATTGTTAAGTTGAATGAATTAGTGTTACTTTAATGTGTTGTTTGTCTAAATTCGATTGTGTTTACCATTATTCTTGATATTATGCTTGTATTGATAAACCAAGAATACGGGGTTTGACATTTGGGAGAGGTAACCCTGGATTCGGACTAGGATAAATACAACGTGACGTTCTAACGACCCGGGAGGGCGTTAGAACGTATGCAATCGATGACGTTGGCTAAAGACTCACGTGACTTAGGGTCGTTAAGGTATTGAAGGGGACTTCCTCGTTGACACGAAGTCGTGTAATCCCCCGTCTTACACTCGGGAGAGGTAGCGGATGAGTTATCGATAGAGAGATTATCGGACTAGATAGAAAACGATTATAGCTAACTTAATGACTTCGATTATGCATTACATGAAAGAAATCAATACCTAAGTAATTAGTGTAATTAAAACTAACTTTATAGTTGTCGTTTATCTTAGTATATTAATTAGAAAACAAACAAAATTTGATTAGTCGAGATAATATGAAACTATTGAAATCGCAAGTATTCAACCGAATTACCTGTCTTCTCAGTGGAACGATATCCGATCTTACAAGATCCATTATATTAAAACTAGACCTCGTATAGTTGCGAGTAGTCCAATTACTGCGAGGAGGAAAAGGTTGTGAATCCTCGCGCGTAACAAGTTTTTGGCGCCGTTGCCGGGGACGGCAATGTGTTTTTCAATTAAGTTGATATTGTGATTAAGTAGTTGAATGTTAATCACGATAATTCTTTTGCTTTTAAATTTTATTCAATTCATTTATTTATTTTATTTATCTATTGAATTTGAGCAGTGCATGCGGCGTAGTAAACGTATTGCTAAACAGAAAGAAGAAAAAGCTACAGCAATGGCCGGGGGACGTGAAAACATTCCGCAACCACCGGAGCCGCAAGCACTCCAGCCTCCGGAGCATGAGAGGCCACAACGAGTCCTTCGGGACTATTATCGGCCACTCATGTTGGACAATTATTCTGGGATTTGGAGGCAGTCGATCCAAGCTAATAACTTCGAATTGAAGCCCGTCCTAATCAACATGGTTCAACAAAACCAATATGGCGGGAACCTTCACGAAGACCCGAACGTACACTTAGCAACCTTTCTTGAGATTTGTGACACCGTCAAGATTAACGGAGTTGCCGAAGATGTTATAAGGTTGAGGTTATTTCCGTTCTCCTTACGAGACAGAGCAAGGGGATGGTTTCAATTGATTCAACTGGGGAGCATTAACACTAGAGAGGACCTTGCACAAAGGTTCCTCACTAAGTTCTTCTCACCCTCGAAGACTTATCAACTCCGAGGCGAGATTGTGCAGTTTCGCTAGAGAGATTTCGAGCCGTTATTTGAGACATGTGAGAGATTTAAAGACTTATTGAGAAGGTGCCCCCAACACGGTTATCAAGATTGGTTTTAAACCCAATTGTTTTATAACGGGTTGGATGGCCAGACAAGAACAATAGTCGATGCAGCCTCAGGGGGATCGTTGTTATCCAAAACCCCTACCGAAGCAAATGCATTATTGGAAGAGATGGCGGCTAATAACTATCAATGGCCGAATGAGAGGAACACGGGAAGACGGGTTGCTTCTATTCAAGAATCTGACCATATTTCAACGTTATCGGCCCAAGTGTCCAAGCTCGCGGACCAATTAGTCGCCTTGTCTACAAAAGGAGCTTTGTTGAGTCAAGGGGAGGAGATAGCGGCAAGTAGTTCTCAATCCGGATTGGATAAGGAGTTCGAGGAATGCCATTTGCTGAACAACCATGCCTATACTTTCAGGTCGGCTACCAACATTCCGACTCATTACAATCCTGGACTTCATAACCATGAGAACTTCTCATATGCGAATAATTAGAACGCTTTGCGGCCACTTCCGAGTTATGGAAATCAAGCTTCGAGATATCCAATGCAATCTAATCGTACAATGCAACAACCACCAATGCACAATCCAAAGTCAAATTTGGATGAGATTTTGGGTTCATTTATGAAGGAGACAGATTATGATGCGTGAGACGCATAATCGGCTGAATAAACATGAATCACGGATGGACTCTATTGATACCACTTGTACAAACACTAATGCCACGGTGAAGGATTTTGAGACTCAAATCGCTGCTTGCTAGGGCCATTCAAGAACAGCAAAAGGAAAGTTTCCAAGCAACACGGAAACCAACCCTCGAGAATGCAAGACGATTAAGTTGAGGAGCGGAAGAGACGTGGAAGTGAGAAGGGCTATGAAAACTGAGCCGGGAGTGAGTCGTGAGTTTTCGGATGATGAACCAAGAACTAGTGTGGAGGAGGAAGTTGAAGCAAAAATCGATGAAGGAAAGGAGAAGCCGAGTGAAGACGTGAATGGGGATAATAGCAAGGAGAAAGTCGAGGAGAGAAAAAAAGATGAAAGGGTGATACCGGGCTAAGTAATATTTTCAGAGAATCCACCAATTCTAACAACCCCATTCCCATATCCTCAAAGATTCCAAAAGAGGAAGTTGGATGCCCAATTTGAGAAATTTCTTGAAATCTTCCAGAAAATCCACATCAACATACCTTTTGTGGATGCATTGGAACAAATGCCCAACTATGGCAAGTTTTTGAAGGACATCATGACAAAGAAGAGGAAGTTGGAGGATTATGAAACGGTGAAGCTAACTGAGGAGTGTAGTGCAATACTACAAAGAAAGTTACCTACCAAATTGAAGGATCCCGGTAGTTTCACAATTCTGTGTACTATCGGGAAATCTCATTTTAATAAGGCACTTTGTGATCTTGGGGCGAGTATCAATTTGATGCCTTCTTCCGTTTATCGAATTTTAGGACTTGGAAGTGCAAAGCCGACAACGATCTCTCTTCAAATGGCGGATCGTTCATTAACCTATCCGAAAGGTATCATTGAGGATGTGCTAGTGAAGGTAGATAAATTCATATTTCCGATGGATTTCGTTGTGCTTGAAATGGAAGAAGATAGAGAAATCCTGATCATCCTAGGAAGACCTTTCCTTGCAACGGGAAAGGCCTTGATTGATATGCATAATGGAAATCTAATGTTGAGAGTCAATGATGAAGAAATAAGGTTTAACATCTTTAGAACTATGAACTTTCCGAATGAACCTCTCAATTGCAATCGAGTTGATGTTGTGGACTCTTGCATGAGGGAGTTCTTTCTTGCAACTATGGAGATGGATTCATTAGAGCATACACTCACCAATTCCTTATCTATGGGGGATCTTGGTGAAGAAGGCTCTACCACGGAACTTGAGATTGTGGACTACGTGTTGACTTTGGATGCTCATTCTAAAGACGTAGAAGATCCTATTCATGTGGCGAAGATTGAAGAAGTTGAAGACTCTCCCGAGGAATCAAGTCCGCCTCACGGTGGGTTATTACTCAAGCAATTACCGAAACACCTTCGGTATATCTTTCTGGGAGAGAATTTGACCGATCCTGTTATAATTTCATCAACTCTGATAGAAGATGAGGAGAGTAAGTTGCTAAGAATCTTGAAGAGACACTGATCCGCTTTTGCTTGGTCTATTTCGGATATCAAGGGAATTAGCCCCTCAGTTTGTATGCATAAGATTTTGATGGAGGATGAGTTCAAACCCTCCATTGAACATCAACGGTGGCTAAATTCGGCTATAAAAGAAGTGGTGAGAGCGGAGGTGTTGAAGCTCTTAAATGCAGGGATTATATACGCTATATCCGATAGTGACTGGGTTAGCCTGGTGCAAGTGGTGCCCAAGAAAGGAGGTATGACGGTGGTGAAAATAAGAAGGACGACCTCATTCCTACACGAACCATCACGGGATGGCGTGTATGCATTGATTATAGAAGATTGAATAAGGCGACGAGAAATGATCATTTTCCTCTTCCTTTCATTGACCAAATGCTAGATCGATTAGCCGGATATGAGTACTATTGCTTTCTTGATTGCTATTCAGGTTACAATCAAATAGCCATTGCACCGGAGGACCAAGAGAAGACTACTTTCACATGCCCATATGGAACGTTTACTTATCGACGTATGCCGTTTGGCCTTTGCAATGCACCGGCAACTTTCCAATGGTGTATGATGGCGATATTTTCTGATATGGTAGAGGAGAAAATAGAAATCTTCATGGATAACTTCTCAGTCTTTGGGTCGTCCTTTGATCACTATCTCTACAATCTGGCGCTTGTTCTCGACCGATGTGAGGAGAAGAATTTGGTTCTAAATTAGAAGAAGTGCCACTTTATGGTTAAAGAGGGGATCGTCTTAGGTCATCGAGTCTCTGCCAAGGGGCTTGAGATGGACCGAGCAAAGATTGAAACGATTGAGGAGCTTCCGCCACCGATTAATGTGAAAGGAGTTCGAAGTTTCTTGGGGCATGCCGACTTTTACCGGTGCTTTGTTAAGGACTTCTTGAAGACGGTGAAGCCGTTATGTCACCTTCTTCAGAAGGATGCCTTATTTGAATTCAATGAGGCTTGCATGGAGGCTTTCAAGGTGATAAAGGAGAAGTTGATCATGGCTCCAATAATGGTCGCTCCGGATTGGGAAATGCCATTTGAGATAATGTGTGATGTGAGTGACTATGCCGTTGGCGCGGTGTTAGGCCAACGGAAGGAGAAGATCTTCCGATCAATCTATTATACAAGTAAGACATTGAATGATGCCCAGGAGAATTACACCACGACTGAGAAAGAAATGCTAGCGGTGGTCTTTGCTTGTGATAAGTTCCGGTCTTATATCATTGGGTCAAAAGTGATCGTCTACACGGATCACGCGGCTATCCGGTACTTATTTGCAAAGAAAGATGCCAAGCTGAGATTGATAAGGTGGATTATTCTATTACAAGAGTTTGATGCTAAAATCAGGGACAAAAAGGGGAGTGAGAACGTTGTTGCCGACCATTTGTCGAGGTTGATCCAAGAAGACGTTGGTGAGGAGTCTAACATCACGGAAGTGTTCCCTGACGAACAACTATTTTCAGTGGACAATACACTTCCGTGGTATACGGACATTGTTAATTATCTTGTATGTGACGTGTTACCACCTGAGTTGACGGGAGCCCAAAGGAAGAAATTTCTTTTTGATGCTAAGTATTATCTGTGGGACGAGCCATTGCTATTCAAGAAATGTGCTGATCAGGTGATCCGGAGATGTGTTCCGGAGGAGGAAATGGCTAGTATTCTCTACCATTCCATTCATCACCTTGTGGCGGCCATTTTGGTGCAATTCGTACAGCATCGAAAGTACTTCAATCAGGTTTTTACTAGCCTTTTTTGTTTAAAGATTCATATACACTTGTGAAAACCTGTGATAGATGTCAAAGGGTGGGTAACATATCGAGAAGGCATGAATTGCCACTGACGTCAATTCTTGAGCTTGAGTTATTTGATGTGTGGGGCGTAGACTTCATGGGACCATTTCCACTGTCATTTGGTAAGGAGTATATTCTGTTAGCGGTGGACTATGTGTCTAAATGGGTTGAGGCCGTAGCAACACGTACAAATGATGCCAAAGTGGTTTTGAAGTTCCTTCAACACAATGTCATGACACGGTTCGGGACATCTCGAGCCTTAATCAGTGATGAGGGAACCCACTTTTATAACAAAATACTAAACGCTTTGTTGGCAAAGTATGGGGTTAGACACAAGGTGGCGCTACCATACTACCCACAGACAAATGGCCAAGCTGAAGTTTCAAACTTAGAAATCAAGCTAATTCTGGAGAAAACAGTTCATACTAATCGCAAGGATTGGGCGGTGAAGCTTGATGATGCTTTATGGGCTTATCGCACGGCTTTTAAGACATCGATCGGCATGTCTCCGTATCGATTGGTGTTTGGGAAAGCGTGTCATTTACCCGTTGAATTGGAGCACCGTGCATTCTAAGCGATTAAGAAACTCAATTTTGACATAAAATCTTCTGGTGTGTAACGTCTCCTCCAATTGAATGAAATGGAGGAATTCCGGCATGAGGCTTATGAGAATGCCAAGCTCTACAAAGATAAAATGAAGAGGTGGCATGATAAAATGATAGTCCAGAGGGAGTTCAGTCCGGGCCAACAGGTTTTATTGTTTAATTCAAGGCTGAGACTCTTTCTTAGAAAGTTAAAGTCCTAATGGTCTAGACCGTTCTGGATAAAGCATATTTATCCATTTGGTGCTATCGAGCTAGAAGGTGAAGACGGACGAACTTTCCGAGTCAACGGGGAGCGGATCAAGCACTACTTCAAGGATGAAGAGCGAGTTGTGGAGAACATCTCCCTCGTTGAAGGATAGAGCCGGAATTCATCAACGTCTATGCTAGGGACGTAAAACCAAGCAACATATTTTGATATATCATCGAGAGTAACAAATATTCCCAACTTTTATATATAAATTACTTTTTGGAGATCGCATTGATCTCATAATACTATTTTTTGTGGTGAATTGATGAGGCTAGACACTTAGGATTGATTTGCATGCTAAAACTCATTTGAGGAATGAAAAGGAAATAAGAGGTGTAGAGAAACAATGTGAAAACCTGAAGGAATCTAGCTTAAGTCCACACTGGCAAAAATTCGCCTAGGCGGAAATAGGAAGCAAAAAGCTTGAATTTTTACATAGCCGTAAATTCGCCCAGGCGGTAAAATCATCGCCTAAGCGGAAAATTGAAAAAAAGCTGAGTTTCACACTAGTGTAAACTCGCTCAGGCGGAAAACCCACCGCCTAAGCGGATTTACACGAAGTCAGGGGTTTCATACTGGTGTAAACTCGCCCCGGCGAAAAAACCACCGCCTAGGCAGATTCACACCAGAAGGTTTTTAAAAAGAAAAAGGAACTATTTCATCTAGGCGAAAAAACCACTGCCTAGGCGGATTTACGCGAACCCTGTTTTAAAACGCACAGTCCACTTCGCAAACGACATTTTCCTTCTAAAAATTTCAAGAAACCTCTCAACTTCACCATCCCAAGTTCCTTCCACCCTTTAAAGATTCATTCTATAGCGCTAAAAACTTGGATTTGCACCAAGAATCTTCGCCCAAAACATGGAATTCCTCTTCCCATTCTCGAAAATTAGGGTTCGAACAATGAAACAGTGCGAAATCGCCATTCTCCACTGATTTGATCAAATGTGTCAACAAGTAAGTGTCAATGATCCTATTTTTCATTTAGTTGTTGAATTATTTGCTTCATTTGCTCATTTATTTAAAAAATCATTGGATTTGATTGGAACCCTAAACCTCTTTAAACCCTAAGTCGCGATTTTCATGCTATTTGGGATTGAGGAATGATAAATGGTAAACCCTATCATGTTTTTGTGTTGATATACAATGTGAATCATTTAGTTTGTGCTACATTGCAACAAAAATGTGATTTGGTTATGGTTGGTAGGATATCTTGTGAGATTTGTATTATTTGGCTTTGATTGGCATATGTTTGATAAAATAGGGCATTTTGTGTTCGCTGACAAGGGTTTGAGTTGCTTGTTCTATTGTTATTATTGTGGTTGGTGTTGTGATTTTGATTTTCAGGGAAAATGGCAAAGTGCTGTGCTGCCAAGCAACCAAGAACAAACGAACCTCCGCTTGTTTCGGACTTTAATTCCCTCAAATTTGTTTCTAAGCAGGCTGAGGATCGGTACAAGGAGCATGAGAGTAAGTGGCCAGGCATCCGTCAGTGGGGGTTCGGACCTTTGAATGAACTCCCGGAGGAAATCAGAACTGTTATCGTACAAAGACGATGGGAACAGTTCTGTGCTCCACCCCCGACAGGAGAATTAGCCTTTGTGCGAGAATTTTATGCAAACATTGCGGAGGCCACGGGGTTTCAAACACGGGTCCAAAACATTCCTGTCCTATTTAGTGTCGATCATTTTAATGAATTGCTAGGATTGACGGGGCCTGAAGCCTCAAGAGATCTATCCGACGCCGCCACACCGTCTATGAGTGCGGTGATTCAAACCCTGACAACGGGAAATGCCCAGTGGACGAACACATGGAAAGGTTAGGCGATCTTCAAGTCTCGGTTTCTAAAACCGATCCCAAAGATTTGGCATTCATTTATCTGCGCCAATCTCTCCCGACCACCCATGTGTCCGATGTGTCCAAAGAGCGAGCGTTTATGCTCTACGACATTGATAGAGGGACGCCCGTAAACATCGGATGGCATATTTATTCGTCCATAATTCATACTGCCAAGACGAAGAAGGGTGGCCTTCCTTTTCCCTCATTCCTCACCGCGCTCTTTCAACGAGCCAAAGTTCGTATCACGTCCACGAGCCCCTTTCCACCTGTAAAGCCACTGGATCTTGCAATGATTAATAGGGTATGGAAAGCCAGACCAGAAGAAGGAGACGAGGGTTAGGAAGAGGAAGAAGCCGGCCCTTCAGAGCCACCGACGCCTACAACCAGCCGCGGCCAAATCATCCCGATTTCACGAGACGTCCGTAGTCTCCAGTCCGATGTAAGCCAACTTCAAGCTAATCTAGCTCGGATGGAGAACTGAATGGAGTCCTTCATCCAGCAACAAGATCAAAACCAAAAAGTAATATTTGAACATCTCGGAATCGACATGGCGCGTTATACGCCGGTGCCGCTGTCCGAGACAAATGAGCCGCCACCACCAGTTTTCTATACATATTTGTCTATTCTGCTATTGGGTTCGCTGCTAGGTAGTGAGGACACTGCCTCGTTCAAGTTTGGGGGTATATATGCTATGCAACGCAAGCAAGTAGTTTTTTATTTTTTTTTTGGGGGGGGATATGAATGATGAAAAATTTTTGAAGTAAAAAGGGACAAAAATTCTTTTTGTGTACAAATTGTAGTTTATAATGATATTAATGTTAAATTTTTTTGTAAATTTTGAAATTCTTTTTGTTATGCATATGTAATGTTTAGCTATGCATGTGTAAGGATAATTAGCATAGATAATGTTAGTTTGTAGAATTAGAGTAGATTTGTTAATGAATATAGTTGTACGCGCATGTTGAGTTTTTGAGTTCGTCCGAAACATTTCCCGATGATGAAACTTACCCCCTAAATTGCATTTTGAGGTCGGGGGTAATGCCATTCACGTGTGTTTTGTGTGCTTAGCATGTCGATTAGGTGAAAATTGTTTTGATCCTAAATCGCACGATAGCATAAACTCATTGTATAACTAGTTGAACGATTTGACGCCGATTATTCAGTAATCAGTTCATGACAGAAATGAGGAATTTAGAACTTGACTGGGGGAGGCTTGAGGCGAAATTATAGGTAAGGTAATTCCGGAGGCATGATATAGGCCTTGATTTTCATCGCTTGAACCGTTTGAAACTAACTTGAAAAGTTATTCCCTCGTTCTCCTGTCGAAGCCATAAAATTTTTTCACTTCTGAACTTGTTCCTATACTTTAACCAAGTAAATCTTTTAGAACCATTGTCGCTAGGAATAAAAGTGAAAATTGAGTGAAAACAAGTAGCATTAGATTATGCTAACTTGAAGTGGGCAATCGGGGTTTCAGTTTAAAATACTTTTGGTTAAGTATAGGAGTATTCACTTGTCAATCCTTTAGTGTTATTAACATGCCCCTAAAATTGTATAAATTTGAATAAGTTTGGGGGTATGTGTAAAAAAAAAAACAAAAAAACAAAACAAAAAACAAACAAACAAACCTATGTGAATATAGTGTTTAAATTTGGTTGTTATGACAAGTGAATACAAGTTTACTAAATCTTGTTCAGGGTAATATCTTCAAAGATAAGGGGGTTATGAGAGAGAAGTAGCGACAAACGTTTGTACCTCGGGTATCATTATAATTATAACGAGTTTCTATTTCTACAATACCCTTGGCCGTTCTCCAAAGCCAAACCAAGCCCTATTGACCTCGGTAAATGTCCGAACCTACATTAGTGGATAGTTGAGCCCAGTCAAGCATATGGCTTTCCTGAATGTTTTAACAAGTTTAAGTCATGACCTTATTCATTGAATAATCCAATCCGGCGTTTGATTTGTTATATATCCGAGTTCTCACACACACACACATTTCAATAGGATCTAAAATGATTTTAACTGATATTGAGTGTTGAAAATCTGGAACACCACGTGGTGTGTGTTATTCCTTAACCAGATCTGATTACGGGTTGTTGAGGGAAGAATAGCATGGTTTCTTTGACTAAACTTACATCTCACAGGTGTGTACTTCTTATTTGTTAATGATTACATATCTGTAGTTTAGGATGTAGCTAATTAGTGTAGTTAGTGTTATTTAGCATTAGGGTGTTTTGCTCGAGGACTAGCAAAATTACAAGTTTGGGGGTATTTGATAGGTGTAAAATACCTATCTAATTCTAAATCGAATTTTCCAGTTTTCGAGTATTTTATTATAGTTTGAATACCTTTTTAGCTGTTTTTATTAGTTAGGAGAAGGGATGTCAACAATCGGCAAACCGAGCGAAAAGGTAGAGAAAAGGGTAGCCAAAAAGATGAAAAAATGGGGTTTCAAAGAACAATGCAAATCCTCCTTGGCGAAGTATCCACCGCTTAGGCGAAAATTCACCACAAAGTTGCAAAAGTTGAAGAATTGAATCCGCCTAGGCGAAGTTTCCACCGCCTAGGCGGAAATCTGTCAGACGGTTGCGAGGGCTGACGTATTAAATCCGCTTAGGTGAAGTTTCCATTGCCTAGGCAAAAATCCATCAGAACCCTAGAAGTGTTGAACTGTTGGAAGAGCTGCACTGCTGTAAATCTGCCTAGGCGAAGTAGCTACCGCTTAGGCAGAAATCCGTAAAAAAGAATAGGGTCCCAAGAAGTTAGTCCTCCGCCTAGGCGAAGAAACCATTGCCTAGGCAGAATTTTAACCGACTTAACCTCCGCCTAGGAGAAGATTCTACTGCCTAGGCAGAATCCGCAGAACAGCCCAAAATATCTGTTTAGATATTTTTAAACCCCTAGGCCTATATATACCCCTTTCCCACGTCTGAAACAGAGAGTTGACAAACCCTAACCCTAGTAGAAATCTCTTAAGCTATATTTTGAAGATCAAGAAGGAGGTTCATCATTCGGACAAAGAAGAATCACTTGTGGATCGATCATTAGCGACAGTGAACCGTTTCACTTCCAGATTTGATCGTTTCTCTCTTGTTTTTATCTTTGTAATCATTTTTTCATATCTAAGAATGTTGAATCCCTCTTATTTTGTTTGGTATATGGCTAAGATCTTATAGTATTAGTTAAATGTTACTTAGGTGTAGTTGAAATCATGTAATTGTTAAGTTGAATGAATTAGTGTTACTTTAATGTGTTGTTTATCTAAATTCGATTGTGTTTACCATTATTCTTGATATTATGGTTGTATTGATAAACCGAGAATACGGGATTTCACACTTGGGAGAGGTAACCCTGGATTCGGACTAGGGTAAATACAACGTTACGTTCTAACGACCCGGGAGGGCGTTAGAACGTATGCAATTGATGACGTTGGCTAAAGACTCACGTGACCTAGGGTCGTTACGGTATTGAAGGGGACTTCCTCGTTGACACGAAGTCGTGTAATCCCCCGTCTTACACTCGGGAGAGGTAACAGAGGAGTTATCGATAGAGAGATTGTCGGACTAGATAGAAAACGATTATAGCTAACTTAATGACTTCGATTTTGCATTATGTGAAAGAAATCAATGCCTAAGTAATTAGTGTAATTAAAACTAACTTTATAGTTGTCGTTTATCTTAGTATATTAATTAGAAAACAAACAAAATTTGATTAGTCGAGATAATATGAAACTATTGAAATCGCAAGTATTCAACCGAATTACCTGCCTTCTCAGTGGAACGACATCTGATCTTTCAAGATCCATTATATTAAAAGTAGACCTCGTATACTTGCGAGTAGTCCAATTACTACGAGGAGGAAAAGGTTGTGAATCCTCGCGCGTAACAAGTTTTTGGCGTTGTTGCCGGGGACGGCAATGTGTTTTTCAATTAAGTTGATATTGTGATTAAGTAGTTGAATGTTAATCACGATAATTCTTTTGCTTTTAAATTTTATTCAATTCATTTATTTATTTTATTTATTTATTGAATTTGAGCAGTGCATGCGGCGTAGTAAACGTATTGCTAAACAGAAAGAAGAAAAAGCTACAGTAATGGCCGGGGGACGTGAGAACATTCCGCAACCACCGGAGCCGCAAGCACTCCAGCCTCCGGAGCATGAGAGGCCACAACGAGTCCTTCGGAACTATTATCGGCCACTCATGTTGGACAATTATTCTGGGATTCGGAGGCAGCTGATCCAAGCTAAAGTGTGCTGTAGCACGCCCTAGGCTATGGTCAGGTGCGCGTTGCAGCGCGCTATGGTCAGAATGCAAAGAATAGGTGTGCTGTAGTACGCCCTGGGCTGAAACATAAAAATAGGCATTTTCACTCGTTTATTCACCGATGAGCCTGATTTGCAACCTTTTTCGCCCAAAACACCTTATCAGCATAAAAACAAATAAAAAGGACTGAAAACACTAATAGAACACTCGGAAACTACCAAATTCGTAAGGAAATATATAGATAAATATAAATCTATCAAATATGCATAAATAAAACAATTGTTTTTGGTGTTACACAGACCAGATTCAGTAGAAATAAATGTTTTAGGGTCAGGATGGGTAACCAGAGTAATTGTTTGAAGTATCCTACAATTTAATGGTAGTGGCTAATTTTTATCTATATTAAAAATGATTTAATGAAAATCAACTTTAATAAATTCATTGTAGACCCCTCAAATTATGGGAATTTTGAGGTTGATCCAAAACTTTTACTTAACTGTATTTTGTTAAATTTATCAGTTTTGTATTTTTCTTATGTTTTTTTTGTTTTTTTGTATATTACATAGTTTGATCTCAGGTTGAAATTCATTCCATTTAAACCTAAGTTTAAAATTTGTTTGAACTTGTACTTGATTTGACACTGACTGGGCGGGATAAAATGCAGTGTCTACAATTGTCCATCTTTGTCATGCGAGTTTACTCATAATGAAAAAGAAGAAGACACTAACATTTTGTTCCAAAAGATATAAAATATAAAGACAGGTATCTAAATCTATCGTAAAGTATGAAGCCATACTTGATCCCGGAGAATTCTACACGGATTACGGTTGATAACTTCTACCATTGTGTACCTCGAAGGATGGCAAACAATCAACCTTGAAATACTACTGTTGGAAGGATGGTGACACATCTGGCTCATGTCTATCTGCATTCCTGAAGGATGGTGATATATCTAATCTTATAGGGCGTGGTGAGAATGACAATTTGTGCAAGCCCTCCCAAGCATTATATTATTATATTATACTATTAATTGGCTAGAATTATAAAATACATCTACACTACTGGTTGTTATTACACTACTGGTTGCTATTACACTGCTACACTCCCGAAGGATGATGTGCGGTCTATCCTATATGAGGCGAAGAAGATGACACTCGGTCAATTGACTCTTGGTTGTGACTGTACCCCAAAGGGTTTTCCTACATATCTCAAGTTAATGAGAATCAGGTCACATGTAGTTCTAACAGGTAAAGTAAATTCTACTACTACATTATACTATTGTCCAAAATCTGTAAAATATTGTCTGGTTGGTTGTCTACTTTACACTACGAAATTAAAATGAACTGGCTATTTGCATTACACTACAAAATTAAAATACACTGGCTATCTGCATTGCACTACGAAAATAAAATACACTGGTTATCTGCATTGCACTACAAAATTAAAATACACTGGCTATCTGCATAAAACTAAGAAATTAAAATACTACTCCTAAAGGATGGTGCACGGTCTATCCTATAGGAGGTGGGGAAGATGACACTCGGTTAATTGGCTCCTAGTTGTGACCGTACCCCAAAGGGTTTTCCTACATATCTGAAATTAATGAGAATCAGGTCACATGTAGTGCTAGCATATAAAGTAAATTCTACTACTACACTATACTATTGTTTGGAATTCGTAAAATACAATTAGCTACTGGTTGTGATCATACACCAAAGAGTTTTCCTAGATATCTCAAATTGAAGAGAATCAAGTCACATGTAGTTCTAGCATGTAAAGTAAATTCAAGATTGGGTGGAATGGCTCTGGGTTAGAGAAACTGATTCTGGGGTATCTAGCCAGTCTGAGACCGAGCTAGACAGTATTCCTAAATACTAATTTTCGTAAGATGGCATGACCGAACCCCCATGGGGATGCCTACGTATCTCAGACCTAACTGAGAATCAGGTCAAATATAGTTTGGACTGGTAAAGTATATCAATATGTACTGGAACAGGTTCTTGGTTAGAGAAACAAATTCCTGGGTCATCATATCAATACAAGATTGAAAATGACTAAGAGAATTCACAACGAGCAAAGACCTTCAGGAAACTCAACACCTCGTGGATTTTCTTGGCTATATCCCACCTGGGATTACCTAATGACGACTAGAAAACTTTTTGGAAAAAAATTAACCTCGGATAAAATGTGCCCCAATTATAGACCGGGGCTTGACGATGCTTATTCCTTTTCTAATATTATAATTTCAGTTGGTGACTGGGTGCGGGTCTTATATCAAGAAACCTTACAGGGAGAAGATATGATATAATGTGGCCTAACTCTAGGTGGGGTGACTTTTATCACATAATCTTAACGGAGAAACTGGATATAATTTTCCCCCAGCTCTAGCTGGGGCGAGTCCCATCTTAGATTCTAAATGAAGAAACCAGATACAATGTGGCCCAGCTCAAGTTGGGGCACGAGACTATCTCCTAAGCATTCAAAGGATGCGATAGAGCCCACATGGATTACCTATCCTAAATTGGGCACGTGATTGTAACGTTTGTTTTAGTCTGGAAATCCCCGTTGGGCTATTTATGTATTTTTGGTATTATTGTTCTGTGCTATCTCAGATTGTCAATCGTACCCACAAGAGCTTCCCCAGTACCTTGGTAATCTATTAAGGATTAGGTTGATGTGTAGTTTGAGCAAAGGTATCATTTGTTGTTTATTTAATTAAAGGATTAGAAATCAACATTCTTAAGAAAGTCAGGGGCTTCTCAAGAGATGTGCCCTGATACAGGGTTGGGAGAATGTCATAATGTGGACATCTCTCTAACTTCGATCAGACCCACTTGGGTCTCCTATGTACCTTGGTGATCTACCAAGGGAAAGTCAAAGCCCAGTCTGCTGGGGATGGAGGAATTTTGTTAAAGGTGATGACCCATTCTATAAAGGTTTCACTAATCCTAGCATTTACTTGAACTCAGGTTGAAACCTAATTCCTCCTTGGCTTGTTAATAGTTGATATGGTTAAATCTGGATTAGTGATCTTTATATTTGATATGGTTGAATTCCAATTGAATGGGGGATTTATTATCGAGCAACTCTATAGAGATTTTATTGTTCGTCATGATTCAATCTTGATTGCTGTGGGATTTTTGTTAACGGAGACCAAAGAAGGCTTCTTATGAATCTTGGTAATCTACCAAGAATCGGGTCGAAATAGTAGTTCGACGCCTATTGGTTTTTTAACAAAACCCACAAGGGTTTCCTATATATCTTGGGCATCATTGGGAATTAGCTTGATGCATAGTTCTGGGTTAAGCATATGGCTTTTCTCAGGAGAGTCAAAGGACTATTCCTAGATATGCGCCCTGGTCTAGGGCTGAGGGAGCGTCATAAAGATGATACCTCTTCCTTTTTTTTTTCCCAACCAAACCCACTTGGGTTTCTTACATACCTTGATGATCTACCAAGGATCTGGTCACAATGTTACTAGGTACTTGTTAGTTGTCAACCGAACTTTGTAAAGGTTTCCTACGGTTCATAGGTTTTCCTGTTTTCACAGGAAATCTCCTTGACACCAGTTTAATGTGCATGAATGGTTTTTATTTTAAAGGGCGCGATTGAACCTTATAAAGGTTGCCTATGTATCTCATATAACTGAGAATTAGGTCGACATGTGGTATATCGCATATGGTTGAGTTTAAGTTTGTCAGCCAAACCCCAAGAGTTTTCTATGTATCCTGGGCTTCGCCGAGAATCTGGCTAACACGTAGTTCCTACTTAATTGATGATTATAAATTGGTCAACCAAACCTGAGGGCTTCTTATATATCCCGGGCTTTTCGGGGAATCAGACTGACACGTAGTTCCTATGTCTTTGGTTTAATGAAATTAGTTAAGTTCATTATGATTTAAGGATTTCATTTTACGTCATGAGATGAAATGAACGTTGTTTCCATCAGGAAAACATGGACATAATGGAATATGCCCTAGTCGTAGACTGGGGTAGCGACTGAATAAGTTCCTTTGGGAAATCTAATCCGTCACTTCCTATTTTGCGATTCGTGATTATTAATAGTGTAAAATTTGTCCCAGCCGGTGGACTGGGGAGGAGACTGATTAGCTACAAGATTATAAATTTAAATCAATTCATCTTTCTATTTGTTAGGGTGATGAAAAATGAATTCAGGTTTTAAATGATTTAAAATCCTGAATATAATTGCCGACGGGTTCATTATTATATTCATGTATTCTTTGAGAGTCATGGATATCATCTTTCATTTCACCGGATTGAAAATGTAATTTAATTAGTTTTGTCTCTTGTCTAACATTGTTTCTCTTATAGTGGTGTATTTGTTTAGTATTTTAATGTTTCTCCAAATTGAGATGGGTTTGTAAATTTTGGTATATCGCACTTTTAAGGGCAGGGGTCTTCGACTCGATTTTCTTGATTATACTTTGATTTTAGTAATAAATAACACATACTTAAACTAAAGAAGGTAGAATCGCTATCGTTGCTCTCATAGGGATGAACTCAATCCCTTGCCCCTAATGATTGGCTAGTGATGGATCGCTAGACATTAATCATGGTCACTCACGATTGGTTTTATAGAATAACGGCAACAATGAGTCGAACATGTTTTCTAAAAGTCACGTAATAATACTAAAAATTCCAACTTGTACCCTTAAGTTGAAACCCTAGTGATAAAACTTTGACTTTTCTTTTTAGAGGACACAATGTCAAGCATTGGTTGTTCGGGTGATGGTGCCCATTGTCATTCCCATTCTTGTGGGAAGGGCAAAGCCCCTAAGATCTCGATCAGAGGGAGAGCTTCAAAGCGCTCCCGAGGTCGACCCAAGACATTAGCAATTAGGATTTCTAATGACGTACCTATCTTTTCCACTTCTACTACTGAAGAGACTTTCAGAGCGTTTAGAGTCGACAACTCGACGATGACTGGTCCATCAAACGCTCCTATGGTTTATGATTCTGCTGCTTCTGTTACAACTGAAATGGCAGCAGATTCTAACTATGTCCCTCTCGAGGATGAGATGCCTGAGTGGGACATTCTTAATGATTTCCCAGGAGACGATTTTGAGTCGGGGGATCCTATTCCTAGTCCATTTGGAGATAGATCCCTTACCTTAGATGCGGTACAGCTTCATCCCATTGAGCTTGAGGATCAGACACTAGTAGGAGATCTTCAAGATCATCCTTCTATTTTCTTCTATTCTATTAAGGTTTGCTATTGAAACCTTTGTTAATTCACCCTTTTTTTTCTAAAAGAGAAAAGTCTTATATTTTCATGGGTAAATTTTTATAGGTCGACCCCTGTTGTAACAGGAACTTCGGGGGGGTCTTGGTTGACTTTCTATACCCTATATACAAGAAGGATGCGCCCCGACTACCACTTATTCCTCCAGGGATGTAGGTTCAAGGATTTTCTTAGTATTCATGTATCTCACATGGATCATGGGTATCCTAATGCCATGATTGAGCTCTGGTTCCTAATGATGAATTCTTTTCAAATAGTTTGCGGAGATTTGGTACCGGTGCCCCTTAATTGGGCGATGATTATTGGAGTTTGCTTCTGAGGGCGGACCGTTCCCCTAAGGGAGACATCCTGGGATGAGGTAGAGAGGCTCCTGGGTAGGATACCGGCAGAGGCGAGGACCGGAGCACGTATATGATAGAGCAACTTAGTGCATGAGTCGGTCTTCACCCTCCCGCCTTTAGAGGACTCGATGGCGAGGGATTGATGCTATCGTGTTTTAGTGCTTCAGTTCCTTAGTGGGACTTTTATGGCTTTGTCTAGTTCCACCATACCTCTCCATTTCGTATGGACTCTAAGCAACTTGGCCAGCTTGGCAGAGCTTGACTGTGGTAGCTTCTCCTTCGTAGTTGGCTTAGCGGGGATGCAGTCTCGCGTATTAGCTCGAGTCGGTAGCGTTACGGGGTTCTAGTAGTTCTTACCCATGAGTTCATTTTAAATCTTTTATCTTTCTTTGTATTCTTCATTTCTATTACTTAGCTTCTTTTCCTTTCTCATTTTTTCTTGTAGTACTGGGCATATGTGTACCTTCTCTCATGTCGACCTTATTCTATTGTCGAGGATTGTTTTCCCTAAGGGGCGAAATGGAATCACTCTGTCCTAGAGGAGGGATCCTTCTTAGATTACGTGGTGGCCTGTACTCAGTTAGAGTTCCTAGCGCGTAGAGACATCTTCTAGAAGCCATACCATCGTGACACTCATTGGGCGAACATGTTTCCCGAGAGGATACTGTCAACAGCATCGCATCTTCAAAGGTCCATCTTCTTGGGAGTTGTACATTAGCGAGAGAGCGACTCCTCTAATTTTTGGTATATTGTGTTGGCCCCCTGCTCCTATGATGGTGCGGTTTGGACCCTATACTGATGTTGATCTTGAAATACTCAACCCAGCGGTTCTAGCAGACGTACTAGCTATTCTCCCGGTCTCTGAGGATGAGTACCTCCAGTGGTTCTCACATTTGTCGATTGGTCCTCAGATAGATAGAGCATACCTAGTGGGCGGTACCTTGTTAGGTTACAGGGTGCTGACCTTTTGGGTTAGTTGCAGCAAGGAGGAGGTGGTTCTGACTTCTGAGCTTGCTACTATCAGAGTCGAGAGAGATACTTTTAGAGAGGAGTGCGATCACTGTCATTGGTATGGTGAGGACTTGTAGGGAGAAATCCATAGACTTCACAGACTATCCTTTGATCACTAGACTCTGGCTCCTCCTTCTGAGGCTTGTACAGCTACTTCGGGTACAATAGAGTTCATGTATGACCTAGAGGCTTCCATCCTGTTTTTTACACCGACCCCACCGACTTGGGGTTCTGGAGCGAGTATGGACTAACCTACATCAAATCCTTGACAGGCGTAGATATTGTTTTTTTTTTGGATTAGATTGTATAGTTGTATCTTTTTGAAGATATGTATTGTAGTGGACAAATTTTGTACATCTATTTATTATTGGAGATGTATCATTTGTTTTGGGTATGTATTATTATTGATGTACGTATCATGGCGATTACAATTGTATATGTATTGGTATGGATATATATGTATTTCCCTTTCTTAATGCATACTTCTCCCTTTTGTTATTGTATTTGTTCATGAGATATATATGTGTTGTTTTAGTTTTCTATGTTTATTATCAGTGGGATTTCATGTTGGTAGCGCCGATACTTAAAACTTATCTTCAGTTATTAGCATGTAGTTCTTCAAACATATTATGCTAACGTAAACCTAATCATGATAGCAAATTTTTGCACAAATTGTTATTATCATATCAGGATATTATGTTTGGTTGCGTTGGACGTCGCTCTTCTTCTTGGGCGAGGGGGAAAATATCAACTCACCTTTCTACCCAAAAGTGCTGGTTGCTTGATCATACTGTCTCTTCCTCGGAGGTGGGGAGACCTAGCGATAGCATAACTTAGTTTGGATAGGTAGGATTACTTTAATTTTTTTATGCAACAGATATATGTGACATACCTCGTTTGTTTGGCATATATGTGAATGATATTTTCTTTGAGTGGACTTTTTTTTATTTTTTATTTTTAGAGTGGCTCCTCTAGAGTTATTTGTCTCAAGTATTTATTTCATCAGCTGAGCTACTTTCCTTTATTCGATTGGGTAGAGTCGTTGACTTCGGATGAGTTGGCACTCCTACGGTCTACACTCGGACACATCACAGAGATTTGTTAAGTGACTGTGAACAGGCCATTTATCAAGTTTGGTACGAATTTGGGTACCAATCTCTTTGTGCTTCCATTTCTGGGTGACCGAGCTGACTCCATGTCTAGAAGAGATATCCTTTCTGCTAGGACTTACTTTGACAGGAGATATCCCTCATCTTCCATTATTGTCTTCGAAAAGTCGGTTAAAATAGGTCCTAGGAGTGAAGTGCAAACATCTACCATTTCTCCAGAATGTCGGCAATGATTCCCCAGAGTTCAACACGCTCTAGAGGTGGTTTTTGGATATCCATGGATATCAGGGATTTGGGGACATGTGGAGCAGCTATATAGACTGGCGCGGGCATTGGATGATCATATTAGTTGCTCTGTTGTTGTAGGAGGCACTGTTCCCTAGGAAGAAAAGTGATTTCTCGGGCTGGACAATCCTCCTGGCAGAGAGGATGCTTGATGATTCATCTTGCTTGATAGTACCTCTTGTACTAGCAAAGTTGTACTGATCGTTGACTACTTATCGGGCAGGTGACCACTACTTCTTTGGGAGCTACGTGCTACTACAAATATGGATTATCTTTTATCTGATCAGGCTACCCATGGCGGCTTGGTGTTCGGAGGATCCGATAGTAGACTAGCTATGTTCTCTATTTTCTCAGATCACGTAGCGTCTCAATTACCTACTAGACTGGGTGACACTTTTGGTGGAGATGGTTCGCTCTGAGGTAGTATGGATTATGAGGCATAATGTCGACTGATATTTATTTGGATTGCATGGACTTGTCTCTCATCCCTCTGTTAGGATTCCGAGGCTGCGTTCCCCACATTCCCAGTTGAGTACTTCGTTAGTTTGGTAAGACTCAGCATATTCCGTTGGTTGATGACACGATTGTTGCTCGTTATACATTTTAGTTCGGGGACATGGCTAGAGATATGGTGGCTTATGCTCTATGGGAGCATTGTCGCTTGACATCTCATGGGATTCCCTTCTCAGTACATCCATCGGTGGCGACAGAGTACATGATCTGGATGGACCCTTGCTATCGTCCCATGGTCTCACAATCCGTTGAGATATTTATGAACAAGGCTCCTTCTTCGCTGGTGGAAGATGCTCCATCTACCTCAGACTACCCCTTCGCTTTCATGGAGGAGGAGTTAGCCGGGATATGTTCTTGCGTAGAGTGTCCGGATTATGTGCGATTCCTGCACTCATCCCTTACTCTCTGATTGTATCGCATCGACTTCTTTTGATTGGTCTATTTGTTATTTAGCTTTGGGTTGTACTTAAAACACTAGTAGTTTTGTTTAGTACTTGGTGTGTGACGTTTTATTTTTATTTTTTATCTTATGTTTGTCTTATGTAAAAGTTTTAGATGGTAATATTTGTCTGGGAATTATTATGTTATTATTGTATATGAATTATTGTTATATTTTGTGATTCTACTTTTAGAGAAATTTTAAGTGCCCTTTTGCCTTTAGATATCTTAAAGTAACTTTCGCTGTAAGATGGAAAAGTGAAAGGTCATCGACGTTTACTTGGGCTTTCCGCTAAAAATTTTTCGTAACGGGAACGCCTATCTTCCTTTAGATGATATAAACTTGGCTTCGTCATTACGTTTCCTTCTTCTAGTGTTCTTTTCTCTCTTTGTCTGATTCTCTAATCATAGAGGTAGTAGATCATCTTAG
Organism: Eucommia ulmoides; assembly: GCA_016647705.1. Classification (NCBI taxonomy): domain Eukaryota; kingdom Viridiplantae; phylum Streptophyta; class Magnoliopsida; order Garryales; family Eucommiaceae; genus Eucommia; species Eucommia ulmoides. Next base: position 43,270,069 of record CM028332.1, on the reverse strand, counting down.
GTTGACTTCTATCCTTTTCGTTATCGTAGATCGCCTTGAATTAAAATTTTGGTGTCTTGAATTGTAGTCCTTATCACGCCTTTGTATATATCCCTCTTCATCTTTTACATGATTATTTAGTTAAAGTATGCTTTCTAATTTCCATATTCTGGTATTCAAAAGTTGGTCTGCTATCATAATCTCTTACACCGGAAAGATTTTGGAATATGGTAAGTATAGTTTTAACATGAATTTGGAACAGTCACCTTAGTAGTTTGTTATCCAACATTATCTAATCCAATACCATCAAGTTTCGATATTTTAAATTATCTAAGATTGCTATTTGGATTACCTAGGCCCTGAATGCTACCCGAGGTTTCTCCAATGACTCTAATTGACTTCTTTTGCCTTGGACTGAGGGTAAAAGGACTAAGCCTTCCCGAGATGACTGAGAGGAGAGAGAATAGAAGTGACGGAGAAATAAGTGTTAGTTATTAACTACTAACAAATTTTTTTTTTTTTTGTTCGGGTAGTGTTAAGAGAATTTTCTATTATTTTTCTTCACTCCAACAAATAGGGAGTCGTACTTCCAATATAATCCATACAACGAGCTTTGTGTAGTGATCTCGGTCTAGTTGGCCCAAGTCACTAGGTGTTGAGACACCCCTAAGACTTAATACTCGGATCATATAGAGAGCGTGATTCACCTAATGGATTTCTTGTGAGCACTCAGTGTTTAGAAACTTTCTTAAACTGGTCTATCTTCTTCTTTCTATTTTTATTTTTATTTATCTTAACACTTACTTTCAGGATTTTACATTTTAATGGATTAGGGTAATTTGAGTTGGTCTCGAGGTCTTTGTTGGTTTCGTCCTTATCCTGACTACTTTCCCCGTTTGCCCGATATGACTTATTGTTTTCTTCTAATCTTAAATGTCTTCAGTTATGCGAGGTTCTTCCTATTTTTGTTTTGTTTTTTAAGTAGGATTTTCACAGTGTCTCTGAATTGGTTATGTCTAGATAAAGTTTTAGCTTATATTAGTGAGTCTTCATTTGCTCAGCTACCCGATCTTTCAAGAATATTTCTCGGATGGGCTTAGGCTCTAAGACTTTATCTATAATTTTTTGTGTCGTAAGTCTTCGAGATATTTCTTCCTTCGTTCCGGTTGAGGAAGTCTTCTGTATTTCTTCAAGGTTACTTGGATACTCCCAGGTTGAAACATGTGTAGTGATTCCATAATCAAGGTTCCTAGGTTTTCCTCTTAACTTTCTCAGAATTTATTATCAATATCTCACCATCATTTGGTTAAAGTAAGGCTTTTCCTTTTTATTTATACTTTGGGTTATGTTACATTTAGATGTTACAACTATTTTTAACATAGCCTTAGTTTTTTTATAGTGTTTAAGTTATGATAGACATGTTAACTGTTGAAAGCTGGAAATGGAGATTGGAGTCAAGCTTTAACTAGATAATACTGTACTTTATAATAGTAGGGTTATGCCTTAGTCACTTATGGACATCATCTAAACACCAAAATTCCCTACTTGAGGCAAGCTAGCAAAAATCAAAAGGTCGATAGATACCAAAATACGTTAGAGCTTACTACACCCCTACCCTGGCTTAGTTTATGATTTCGTCGAAGCTGATTGCTCAATACTGAATGAGGTCCTCGATGTGGTTTAGCATAGTGTAACATTGATTGGTATGATGACCTAATCCTATGGAATGATGCTCGCAGAAGGTGTTTGGGTTGAATTGTAGGGAATGCGATTTGGGTCTGTGGGGGAAGAAGTGGTGTAAGTAGGTTATCTATGAGGCATTTGTGGTATATCTAGGAGAGAGGAGCGGGAAGTGGGAAGTAGAGTGAAGAATCTGCACTCCTGAGAGGCTTGAGTGTTGGCAAAATGAGGCCCAGTCATTTCCTAAGTATTTTTCATCATCAGTGTCTCCTTCGTACTCGTCTTCTTACTTGATAGCAGTGTTGTTAACTTGTTTCATCAGATCAGAATAGGTTACCAAGTAGGCTTTCTCGCATATTCCCGAGGCGATCCATTCTCCGTGTTGGGATTTAGGGTTACTTCTCCAGACTCCTAGGTTACCGAAGTTATTTATGGGTATCATTTCTTCTATAAAGCTGGGAGATTCGTCATGGTAGGTCCTAGATGTGGATCTGGGTTCTTCCTTGATTCTCCCGAGAAGTGGTGTTGGGTCTTTTTGCTTGCGGATTTCTTCAAGACAACTACTGACTCTTGCATCTTGTTGTGATGAAGTGACATCGATCCCATCTTAATGTCTCTAGCGTATGAGCTTTAGGATAGCCATTTGACAGGGGATATTCTCCAGTTGTTTATTCTGAGGTGGTTTTTATTTATTTATTTAAAAGCGAAGATACAGGTGATTTTGTGATGGTATGTTTTAAGTGAATTATTATGGATGCAATGGGAATTATTAATTTGATGTTTATGTTTGATGGTTTATTGGGTTAGGTAGAATAAAGATTCTTGTTCTTTTCTGCAGCTTGCTCCGTATTTAATTTTTTTGAGTACGTTTTTTCAATACTGAGCAAGCTAGCAATGCATGGGATAGAACTAGAATTCTTACATGGATTATTATACCCCTTCTTGTCCTAGAATATTATTCTGTATACCTAGTATAATAGTAATGTAAATAGTTGTACAAAAATTGGCATCTCCTTTCATGACAGGTGTCCTAAGTAGATCAGGGTTTTGGTTATCCACTATCCTAGGCTCACTATATGTGGTTTTGGATTTTCTTCTAGAGTATCCTAAAAGTAGCTCGGTTCCCAGACTTTTAAATCTTCGGCGTCCTCCTTAGGGGAACATCCATCTTAGGTTGGTGGTTTGAGCAAGAAGAGGTTCGTAGCCGGATCTCGGGGGAGGAACCCCCTCAGCCTTTCTTCACTAACTTGCCTTTCTAACTTAAGGGTTTCCAGACTTATTATTATTATTGTTGTTGTTGTTGTTGTTATTGTTGTTGTTGTTGTTAAGGAATTGTTTATGCTTGACATTAAATACATAATGCTTGGATGTTATTAACATTGAATATGGATTTAGACTCCAACTAGGTCTGACTCACTTATGAAGTCCCCAGTAGAGTAGTTAGCTGACGGACCTTGTATTTCGATAGCGAAAGAAGTAGAGAATCGGGAAGAGGATGAAAACAAGTTTCATCCCTTCCTTTCTAAGTCGTCCAAATTCGTTCATTTTGAAAATAATTTTTCAAGGTGTTGATCCTAAGATTTTGATGGACAATTAAATGTTGATTTTTTGGTGGAACTAACTATTTTATTAAGTGTTTCAGTTTATTAGTTCTAGTGTTGAAAATGATCATGAAGATATTGTGACAATACTAAAGATGATGACAAAGATGATGGAAGATTAAGAATTTGAAGAAATTGAAGAACCTAGGAAAAACAACTCAGGTTAAATTTTAACTCTTAATGTATCCCGGTTAGGATCACACACGACACAAAATGTTTTTCAAAATTATGTGTGTTTTTATAGGATCCTAATTAGTTAAATTATTTGCTCCTATGTGTAATTGAAAAATAAATAAAGATAATTGACTAAAATTGAATTTAAGATTTAAGTGGAGCCAACCGAGAAAAGAAATCGGTTAAAGAGGTGAAAACGTCGAAGAAAATGAATTAAAATTGGATTAAGGAGAGGATTCCAACATTGATCAGTCAACTTATGCAAGATAAGTGAAGTTACTGAATCTCTCGGTCGACAGGTAGGTTGACCTGAGCTTAAATGGTGAAATCTCTTAATCGGTCGGTCGACAGGTAGGTCGACCTATGGCCAAAAGAGAAAGTCTCTGAATTTTTCGGTCGATAGGTGAGTCGACCTGTGAAACATCTTGAATTGTCCGATCGATAGATGAAGTATGGGCGGTTGATCGATGGATGAATTTTTTTGGCTTCGCTACATCCTGAATTGGGTGGTCGACTGATGGGTCTTGGTCGGTCGACAAATGGATCAGTTTCAGGATTTATGGAATTTCGAATTTTATTTAAACAGTAACCGTTATTAGCCGTTTATGGTTAATATATGCGGGATATCTTAGGGATTTGATATGTTTTGAGTTATTTAATGAATATTTAAATATCCCTATAGATATGGTTCAAGTAATTTTGATATTTCTCAATTTGGTACATGTAATTCTTTCTATCTTATCTAATTAAGATTGAGTAAAAGTTTGAGGGACTTAATTGAATATTTTAAGAGATATTTTAAGTGAATTATACTAGGAATGAATCATTATGATATAGAGGGTCTATTGGTGTAATTAAATGTCATGTTTTATAGGAACTAGCCGTTATAGGGCTTGTTTCAAGTGGTTTTAAATAGACCTGCGGATTTCACATGTTAATTGAGAGATAAAAATATAAAATCAAGATAATCCCAATCATTCTGAGTTATTCAGCTCTCGTGCTTTCTAAGAGTAATCATACTAAGTATATTGTGAGGTTTTTCTTGAGATTTGTTCTTGAGAAATATTTGTTGTGGATTATAGCTACTACCGATATGAAGTGTCATTGCTTTTCTAATCATTATTCTTTTGGTGGAATCCTGGTGAGATCATTCCAAATTACTTACTATTAATTGTTACTTGATTATATTATTTATTATTTGGAATTTGATCTTTGAAATTGTTTTCCAAATTTTTTATTAAAAATTATTTTTGAAACAATTTCTTTAGAAAATTTGATTACGTGCTTAACTGCTTGCTACCCATCTTTATTTATCAGATTTTGAAATTCTCACTTTTCTATCACTAGTATCAGGACATTAATTGAATTTGAATTTATCTAGGGTGGTAGAAGCTCCGAGTGGGAAAATCACTTATCAATTGTTTGTAATTGGTGAGTTGAGTGTCCGATTAGGTACAACTGAGAGTGTCTAATTAAGGGTAGCTGGTTTTAATCTATTCTGGTAAAGAGATTGAGATTTTGATATTTGCCTAGAGGATAAAAAGATTAGGTTTTAATTCTTTCTTTATAGAATTGTGAGTGAATTGTAACGGTTCAATCCTTACCAGGTAAAAGGATATTTGGAGCGTGTTTGTGTGAGGTTTAATTCTTGAGCCTAAGGTATAAAAAGGATTAGGTCGTGATTCTCCCTGTAATAGAATTAGGTTAATATTTCGTCTAGTAAAAAGATAGAAGTTATTCCTTATATTGTGTAAAAAATTTGTAAAGGTTGATTCTAAGCTTGTGAAAAGAATCTTTGTGAGAGTTTGGTTCCTACTTTTAAAAGGATCTTGAGTTTAGTGGGTGCGACTCGTCGCGGAGCTCAGGGGACTGGATTAGTCAAGAGTAGTTTGGTGAAACAGTATATATTTCTGTGTGCTTCATTATTTATATTATTTATATTTTGGGTGTACACCTAGTTGATAACACATATCCACTGCTATAAAGATAATAATTAATTTTAGGATAAAATTAATTGTTTGATTTTTGAAGTGTTATATTCTGATAATTTTTAATACTACCCAATTCACCCCCTTTCTTCGGTAGCTCACTAGGCTAACACAAGGGCTTTTTTAGGCGTTGGTTTTGAAAAATTTCTTGGGCTAATATTTTTGTTAAAAATAGAGTTGCCACCTAGCATGGGATAAATGGTGTGCTAGGTCACCGGGATTTTGAAAATTCATATTTTCCTTTTAAAATGGCTCGTATTTTGACTTCCATAGGTTTATGTACCAGAGATATTCTTGAAGTTTGGGAGTCGGTTATGCTCAGAGAATGTGTTAGACACCCCAAGACATCTGTCCGAAGATGGTACCTCTGTCTAAATAGATATTCATTGTTAAACACTATCCAAGTTGTTTTCTTTGATTTACTTAAACAAGAATATTTTATTTTTTATTTTTTTAAGTTTTCCTCTTTTTATGTATTGTATTATGATGTAATGAAAAATAGGTAAATACTATAAGTACTACTAGTCAACGACACCCAATAACAGTTTATATACAGACGGAAAATATAAATATGGAAGCTGTACTAAATGAAATGCAAACTAAGACTAAATTGTTTTGATATATGATCGAACCCGCACGTGGGTTGCCTACGTAACTTGAATGAGAATCAGGTCTTTACGTAGTTCGTTTTGGTTAGGGTAAAGTATATGGTTTATTATTAAAGGTGTGACCGAACCCTTATGGGTTGCCTACATACTTTGGGTGGTTACCAACGATTAGGTTAGAAGTGGGTCATCCTTATTAAGTTGAAAGCTAAGTCAGGTTTTTATTTGATTTTAGTTGATTATTAGTTGGTTTTGGTTGTGACAACCTGAATCACAACCTTAGTTAGTTATTATTAACAATTTTTAAAGTTGTGAACAACCTGAATCACAACCTTAATTAGGTTTATTATTAATTACTTTTAAGTTTTGAACAACTTGAATCACAACATGATATGTACATAACACACTTCGATTTTGTCAAGAACACTACAAACAAACTATTTTGTTTTGGTTAGTTTAGTGTTAGTGTGTGATTTGTTTAGTTAAAAAGACAAGAAATGCGATGTTCTTGAGACAATCGTAGAGACTACGCACAACTTATGGTGTGATAGATGTTTTATTTGAATCTTCACATGTTCTTAACATGATCTCAGATAATTTGATGTTCTTGAAAGTTTTTGAATGTTCTTGATATGCTTGGAATGATTTTGTATGATTTGAACGATTTGGTTAATATAGCAAAATTAAGTGTTTATTTGGTTGTTCTTGACAAAATCAAGTGTTTGTTTGGTTGTTTATGAGTTTTATATGTTATGTACATGAACTTAAAGTGTGTTATCTACATGATTATGCTATATACAAGTAATATACACAAGTTTAAACCAAAATCATAGGGGGTTTTGAAGGAACATACCTACTTAGGGGATGTGGTCTTCCCTAAGTGTTTACCTCTATTTCCTCCTTGATCTTCTTGGTAAGTGGATGATCAATGATTGTTATTTCCTCAAGTTCTTAGCCAAGAACCCAAAAACACGCTACTTAGGGGATGTGGTCATCCCTAAGTAGCTAATCTCTTTTCCCTCCTTACTCCTCTTGGCTCGGTGTTGATTGGTGGTTGTCGATACTTCGAGTTCTTGTTCCAAGAAATTCAAGAACACCTACCAGGATCGAATTTCAGTAGAATAACGGCGTGTTATTTGAGAAATATGCTCAGGAGGTCTAAGACCGTAGAGAGTTGCTCGAGTTTAGAGAGAGAAACTAAGCCTTCAAGACTTGCAGAAATGAGAGAAGAGACCTTATATTTATAGGCTTAGGGGCCTGCACATTAGCCTATGCCAAGCCATTCTAGGTTATTGGGGGGAAGGGGGGCGTTTGGGCTAAGGGACTAGTTGTCTTGTCCTGGTGTTGTTTGTCGTGGAACGAATTTGGAATTGAAGGTTGGATTCTCAAGGATTTGGTAATCATTACTAAATCTTTTCAAAGATTTGGTAATATTTGCAATCATTACTAATGATAGGAAATCATTAGCCATACCCCAATCAAATTCCTTGTACATGGGTGAATTTATGACTTGATGTGACGCATTCGGTTCTGTTTAGTGGCTAAGTGTTGGTTAGTTTCAATATTTCGGTTTGGTTTCCATCAATGCTTCTAAGGTGCTTTGAACCTAGTCTTGAGCTATCACTTTTAATTTAATTCTAGGTTATGAGTCATTGCTTGATGAGCACTCCTACGATTGGGTTTGGATGGAATCGAGTTAACTTGCCTTGTAATCGACTTTTGATTTCCAAGTTCTTAGTTAACTCTAAGATATTTTGGTGAAACTATCTACATCCTTTGAACCTAGACATTCCATGTAATCCAAGAATTTATTTCTTGACGGGATGGACATTCAATGCTCATTGAATGCTTAACTTAGGTGGTGAATCGAATCGGTTTGGTTTCGATAACGGTTGGTTGTACCCTAGGTGTTTGGGTTCCCTTCTTTAGCCATTTGGTTGGAAACTTCTAGGAAGGTTCATCAATCATTAAATACCTTTATGTGGGAATTAAATTATGGCTAGGCTCTTAATCCATTGGCCTAGGGTGGTTTGTCAAGACTAACTTGAATTTGGTGTAAATCCAAATCAAGCCCGGCTCGTTAATCACTCTTGTGATTTAGGGCTTTGTCATGACCTTTCCAAGCCTTGATTAAGGTCTCTTGGATTTTTTGAGTTCTTAACCAAATAAATATATATTAAAAATTTAATTTTTGAAAACAGTGTAGTCTAAACTTATTTATGGGTTCAGTGTAAAACGCAATACCGATTTGCGTTTTTCGAAAAACGCATTTTGGAAATGCGTTTTTGAAGAGTGAACTGTTCCACTTAAAAACCCAAAAAAAAAAAAAGAAGTAAAAACGCAAAATAAAAAAGTAAAAACGCAAAACCGATTTGCGTTTTTAAAGAAACACAAATCGGTTTTGCGTTTCTTAAAACCAAAAAAAAAATTAGTCTGAAAAGTAAAAACGCAGAAGTGTTCTGCGTTTTTTAAAAACGCAGAACACTTTTGCGTTTTTCAGTTACAGCACCACCACCGACATCTTCTTCTTCCTCATTTTCACTGCCGTTTTCACTACGGGTAAAAACACAGAAGAAGAAGAAGAGAAACAGTGAACTGCCGCTCAGCCGATCTGCCGCCGTCGCTTCTCCGGCCGTCCGGTCGTTGTCTGTCGGGTATGTGTGTGTATACGAGATACGGTTTTTTTTTTGTTCGGTTGCTTTTTTTTTTTTTTTTTTTTTTTTTGTTTTTGGAAATGTAGATATATCGGCCCTCCGTCGCCGTCACCCACTCTTCTGCCGCCGATCTAGCTCCTTCACTGCTGTTCGTCTTATTTTGGTAAGTAAACCAATTTTTTTTTTTTTTTTTTTTCAGTTTTTTCGTAATGTAGATCTAGATTTATATAATTTGAAAATAGTTTTTTCGTAATGTAAATCTAGATCTAGAAATGTAGATGTAAAACAATTTTTTTCTTTTAGGGGTTTCGGTTTTTTTTTTTTTTTTCCTGATTTTTTTGGTTTTATTTTGTGTGTATGTGTGTGTGTATATATATATATAAGGATTTCGGTTTTTATGAGGTAGATTGGACAATTTAATTTTTTTTAGTAATATAATTGATAATCATAATAATACGTTACATGTTTTATTTTGATTTGTGAAATTGTAGTTGTTTGAAATGGAGAATGTTACATTATATTTGTATTGGGGTGGAAAGATATTGGAAGGAACTGAGTTTGGAGTGTCATATAGCATGTCTACGGTCAAATCGTTGGATGTTTGTCGGGGGATTACGTTAAACGAATTAATTGCGATGTTACGACCATATATCTTCGAGGATGGAGTTGATGGAACTTTAAAGTTACAATGTAGGTTGTCGATAGCTACTATTGGTCCTAGGAATTATAGACACATGTTGTATTCAATCGATGACGATGCGGCATTAGACCATGTGCTTCAATTACCTCTTAGGGTGCCCTCACTACTTGGTGTTGAGGTGTATGTAGAGGTAGAACGAGCTTTTAATCACGCTCCAATATTTTCTTCTCAACCTGGTCTTTTTACCCAATTTTTAAGTCAAAATTCCAATCCTCATGTTACCGCATTATCTCCTATGTTTGACCCTCAAGTTGTTTAATCTAGTTACACTCACCGATCGCCTTACATTCCTGAAGAATATCATCCCCACATAGTGATTGATCATGATTCAGGCACCAGTTCTACCGCTCCACCGCACGAGAATGTGGAGGGTGAGACGAATACAGTCGATAGTTTTCACGATATTGAACAAACAGAATTAGATGGTGCTTTTGCGTTAGAGGAAGATAAGAATGGTGGGGATGAAGATGAAGATATGGATGTCGAGCCGACAATGGATGGGAGTGAACAATTACCGTTACACAAGGTTCCTTCATTCTATAATCAGTTGGAATGGGGTGATGATGATGATATGGCAAAGTATGAGCCAAAGTTGCGAAAGAATTTTTGGACCCTGGAAATGGACGAATTTAATTGTGGCATGGTCTTTAAGGACAAGAAACATATTCAGAATGCCGTGAAATATTATCATGTTATGAAAAATAAAGAGTATCGTGTGGTAGAGACGAACCAGAAAATTTGGTCGATTAAATGCAAGCATGGTTGTGGGTGGCGGATGCGGGCGACTCTAAAACAGAGTCACGGAATGTTCCAGATTACGCAGTACAACGGGCGACACACGTGTTTCTATAATCATACGACATTGGATCATGGAAACTTGGATTCGGGTGTCATTTCTGACATGATACTTGGACAGGTCGAAGAGGATCCAGAAGTGAAGATGGGTGTTATCATTGCATCCGTAAAAGAGTCTCGGGGATTCACTATCTCCTACCGAAAGGCTTGGTTGGCTAGATCTAAAGCCATCGAGACCTTGTTCGGCGATTGGGATGACTCGTATCGAAAGTTGCCGAAATTCATGTCGGCATTGCAGCACTTTAATCCTGGGACAATTGTCGAATGGAGTATTGTTCCGACTACTGTAGTTGTTTATTCGACATTCGACATGGTCTTTTGGGTATTCGAACCTTCTGTGGTCGGATGGAGATATTGTCGACCTATCCTCACGATTGACGGGACCCATCTGTATGGTAAGTACGAAGGAAAGATCTTGATCACTATTGGGATGACACCGTCCAATAAGTGTTATCCTATGGCGTTCGCGGTGGTACCGACGGAGGACCACCGCTGTTGGTCCTGGTTTATTTTAATGCTGAAGCGCCATATTGTTAAAGACCGGCTGGAGGTCACGTTGATATCTGACAGATAGACCGGCATTCTTAGTGCAGTAAGAACTTTATGGCTTAATCAACCGAACGAGCCCGCTCGGTATCATCGATTTTGTTTGTGGCATCTTTGTAGTAATTTTAATAACATCTTTAAAAATCAACAACTAAAAGATCTTGCGTGGAATGCGGGTGCTGCAATACAAGTTCGAAAGTACAACGCTATCATGGAAGAGATTGCGAAAATAAAAATGGGGGCGTATACATGGTTGGATAATGTAGCCAAAGATAAATGGACCAGGTCACACGATAATGGTAAACGTTGGGGCGTGTTGACAACCAATTATGCCGAAGTATTCAACAATTGTTTGAAAGGTGCAAGGAATGTCCCAATTACAGCTGCCGTTTCAATAACTTTCTATAGGTTGGTCAAATACTTTGATCTCGGTTGACATGAAGCTCTAAAGGATATGGGCATGGGTTTGGGATACGTAAAACATATTGTTGAGAAAATTCAGAAATCTCAAGCGAAGTCTAAAACATACGACGTCCAAATATTCAATCGGTAAGGTTTTTTAACTTGCAATTTATTAATTAGTAATATATATTTTTTAACTGATCATCTAATTTGATTTATAAATATATTTAATAATAGGGAGAATGCACGTTACCACGTGAAAACGAGAAAGACGTTGTCCGGTGGTATTGTTACACACAAAGTTACTTTAGGTGATAACCCTGATTGTACTTGTGGGAAATATAAGACTTTCAGATATCCATGCTCACACATGCTTGCGGTGATGGAGTATTGTGGCACAGATGCGTTTTGCTACATCGCTGATGAGTACACAATAGCAAACTTGCTGAAAGTTTGGGAGTCATCATTTGAACCGATAATTCACGAGGACTATTGGCCGATGGTTAACTTTCTGATCCTTCTTCCTAACAAGAATAGACTTCGAGTTGTGAAGCGTGGACGACCTAAATCCACTTGCATTCGAAACAAAATGGATGTGTCGCAGCGGACAATGACAAATCGGTGTGGGTTGTGTTCTCAAACTGACCATGATAAGCGAACATGTCCATCCCGACCCCAATGAGATAACAATTGTAATGGAGATAACAATTTTTATTTTTTATTTTTAATTTACTTTATGGTTGGAACAACTTTAGTATATTGTGTTGTATTATATTGTCGTTTAGTATATTGTTGTTTAGTATACTGTCGTTTAGTATATTGTGTTGTAATATATTTCGTATATTATTACTTCATATTTTAGTTTCAGATTATTGCTGCTATGGCTGAGCTTGGTCCCGTCGATCAGTTGTTGCTTTATTTGCAGAGAGACCACAGATCTGGGACTGTCTGGGAAGAACGCGGAGTGCAGGTCATATTAAAAAAATATTTACCCAGTCTATTCAATTTTTTTTTTTATTTAGTAATTTTAAATTAATTGTCTTTTAATTTATATTTCAGCATTCTTCTCGGCTTGACTGCTCCGGAGCAGGACGGTTTCCAGGGGAATGGACGAACCATGTACCTGGTCGTGTGGTATAATTAATAGAAGCTATCGGACTTTATGGAGCCTTTCGGCTAAAGAAAAAGCAGTTAGACCACGCATTGATTACGGCATTAGTTGAGAGATGACGTCAAGAGACGCATACGTTTCATCTGCCGATTGGTGAGATGATAGTGACACTGCAAGACGTAGCAGTGTTATTTGGGCTGCCCGTGAACGGACGACCAGTTACCGGGTCTGATGACACATTACCGACCGTACGTTGGCAAGAACTTTTCCAAATCCTACTCGGTCACACACCGCCGGAGGACAAAATCAAAGGAGGTTGTTTGAAACTGAAATGGTTACAGTCCACTTTCGATCGAGTACCCGCCGACGCCGATGAGGACATTATGCAGTGTTACGCTAGGGCGTACTGCCTGATATTGATCGGGACAATATTGATGCCTGATAAATCTAATAATTTGGTTAAGTTAGCATACTTACCACTGTTGCGCGATATGTCTGGGTCGCATCAGTATAGTTGGGACAGTGCAACTTTAGCGGTACTGTATCGAGAGTTGTGCAAGGGATGTCGTAAGGAGACGAAAAAAATTTCAGGCCCCTTATTTTTATTACAGTGTTGGGCATGGGAACAACTCCCGAGACTACGACACGTCTCTCTCTCTACTACCGACGATTGGATGGGTGACCTACAAATAGGGGACATGAGGTTCCCAAGCACCCCTTGGGGGTCTCGGTACGTTATTATATAATAAATGTTTACACAATTCAAATATTTCATTTCATGTAGTAATAATTAATTTTTATGGCTGCATACAGTTGCAAAGTATCATTCAATTTAGATAGCGAGCCGATGCACGTATTGATTGTGTATCGTGATCAGTTAGATCGTCTACAAAATTATGAGGTCAGTTATAGATTTACGTAAGATGTTACTGATGTTTTATATATGATTATATTTATTATTTAATTAATTTATTTGTATGTTGTTTGCAAGGTTATTTGGATGCCATATCTAACTGACCTCTTGAACCAATTACCACAATATTGTCGTGATGGCGAAGAAATTTGGATGGTGTCTGTGCCCCTGATATACTACGAAATTGTAGAGTATCATTACCCCCATCGCACACTACGACAGTTTGGTTTTTGCCAAAGAATTCCCTGGCTGAGCGACACATATAAAGATATGCATTTCAATAGCCGGAGGGAAAAATTTGGCACAAACTGGTCGATAGTACACGGGGCACATATACGAGCATGGGATAGCCGGCGACCACCAGATTTAAGTAACCTTCAGGTTGGTACAGATGTATTTGATGATTACATGCCTTGGTATTGGGGAGTCACAAGGCGGTTCATAGTGAACCCATCTTACCGACCGAACTTCGGCTATTATGCAGTAGGAGGTCGTCCGACGATAGAGGTATAATTTAATTAGAACATATATTTATTATTTTGTATAATGTTCATTTACTTAGGTGTAATTAACTTTATGTTGCAGGAACCCGATATTTCAAACCTAATGCGAATGAGTGAACTTGCAATTCAAACAAGACAACCAGGAGATTTTGAATGGGTTACATACTTATCGCGCGACATTTGTTCTCGTGCCTATCGTCGGCAGTTGCCACACCAGATGCCTAGTCCGGGACACCAGATGCCGAGTCCGCCGTTGGATACTTTAGATCCGCCGTTGGATGACGACGCCAGTGCCGAACCATCTACTTACGGGATGGATAATTTCTTTTCAGATTATGGTACCGAATTGGGCGTCAGTTCCGGATGGTCAGTGGGTAACACATTTGTCACCCCGAAGATGGATGTTCTATCATCGAGCTCAGTATCTGTTCCTCGTGTGACACATGGTGTACCGAGAGGAATTGGAAGATTCGTGTCACCGGTCCCATGGGAGCGAAATGATGAATATTTGTTGCCCATCGTGGAGGAACCAACATATCCATTTACTATGGACTTGGGACACATTACTCAAGTTGATCATCTCCAGACAGAGGACACCGAAGAACTTCCACTTCCTTTACGGCGGCAACGGAGAAACATCAGACGTAGGGGGTGTGGTACATAGAAACTCAATGACGACATGTATTATAATTTGTAAAAATATATTATATATTCACATGTAATTTTATTTTAATTTTAATTAGTGTAATTTTTTTTAAAAAAACGCATATATTATTTTCGTTTTTTTTGGAATCATTTCACACTAATCACAAAATGGTTCTTCTAAGCCAAATATGAATGAGGAAAATGGTGGGAAAATGGTGAAAAAAAACAAAACGCTCTTGAAAAAAAAAAAAAAAAAGCAAGCTCTTGAAAAAAAAAAAATGCTTTCAAAACAGAAAAAAAAAAATTGCATCTCGCACTGACTCTGCTAAAGAAAAAAAAAACCACACTGCTGCGACCGTTACTCTCTTTTTTGTTTTGAAAAACACAGAAGCTTTCTGCGTTTTTCAAACGTTTTTTTTTTTTTTGTTTTGGAAAAACGCAGAAAGCTTCTGCGTTTTTCAAACATTTTTTTTTATTTCTGTTTTGAAAAACGCAAAACCGATTTGCGTTTCTTTAAAAACGCAAATCGGTTTTGCGTTTTTACTTTTTTATTTTCCGTTTTTACTTTTTTTTTTTTTGGGTTTTGAAAAACGCAAAACTGATTTGCGTTTCTTTAAAAACGCAAATCGGTTTTGCGTTTTTAACCGAAACAGTACCCCATTCGAAAACGTATTTTCAAAATACGTTTTTCGAAAAACACAAATTGGTATTGCGTTTTACACTGATCCCGTAAATAAGTTTGGACTACACTGTTTTCAAAAATTAATTTTTTAATATACATTTATTTGGTTAAGAACTCTGGATTTTTTCTTGGTGGTATGTTAAGTAACATGAATAAATAAAACAATTATTTTGGTGTTAAACATACAAGATTTAGTAGAAGTAAATGTTTCAAAGTCAAGGTGGGTAACTAGAGTAATTGTTTGAAATGACCTATAATTTAAGGGTAGTGGCTAATTTTTATATATATTAAAGATGATTTAATGAAAATTGTTGGCCTAGTAATCTATGCAAGAGGGGGGGCGAATTGGGTAGTCATAAAAGTTAAAACAAATTCTTATATTTCAACAGTTAAATATTCAAATAATTAATTTAATCCTAAATTAATTATTATCTTTATATAGAAGTATATAAGTGTATAAATCTAGGTGCACACCCAAACAACAAGAAATAAAGAAAATCAACAATGCAGTACACCACGATATATCCTAGTTCACCACTTGTCTACTACTGGGACATATCAGCTTATCGCTTGCTGAAAGGTGTGACATCTAAGTCTGCATTGATTACGTATAGCATATCGTTAATGATAAACTTAATCTTTTGGTGTAGCAACAAAGGTACTGCATCGGCACTGTGGTTCCACGACCTCCCAAGTAGTAGATTGTACAAATCGGGTACGTTTAGCATTTGAAACTTGTCGTTGAACTGAATTGGGCCAATTTGAATTGGCAGATCAATTTTTCTGATACTATACCTCTAAGTCCCATCGAAAGCCCTGATAATTGTATTCGACAGTTGAACCTTGGATAAGTTGATTCCCATTTCTTCCAAGGTTGGTACCAGGGCAGATATTTAATGCCGACCCAATGTTAATCAATACTCGAGTTATGAACATCCCGTGGCTTTCGACCGTAATATTTAGGGACTTATTGTGCCCTGTTCCGTCTTCATCGATGTTATCGTCGATGAAAAAGATGGTGTTGGATCCTAAGACCTGCTCGACTAGGGTGACAAATTTCTCTAGAGGGATTGTGCTTGGCAATTGAGCTTCGTTTAGGACTTTCAACAGTACTTGTCTGTGTACCTCTAAAGGCAGGAGCAACGAGAGCGTTGAGATTTGTGCTGGTGATTTGCTGGATTTCTTAACTATCTTGTAGTTCGCGTTCTTCAGTGCCCTTAGGTAGTCATGAGCATGTTGCTCTGACATTGGCTTTTTTAGGGCCCCTCTTGACTCTTTTATGGGAACCTTGATTAAATATTGTGGGAGTATATACCCTACCAGATCGAGTGATTCCACTAGTTTCTTCTGTGAAGATCGACAATTTCTCTTATTCGGTCCTAGCGATGATCTTGTAGTTCTACGGAACATTGTTCAAACTTTTCACTGGATTTTGAATTGGAAAAAATAGCACCAATGATTTATCCAACTTTTTAGCCACCTTCTCTGGATACAACTCGAATTCCCCTTTGAGGACCTCAGGGTACAGGCAAATACCATCGCTATAAATCATATCTACTTCTTTCTCAACCTTATTTGTGGAAATTAGATTGACTCTATCTTCCGGGCAATGCTTCGGTAATGGATTTTGCTGATAGTTTGGCATAATAGACTAGGTCTTTTTTTGGGAATATGATGGTCCCTGTTCGAATGAATTCCTAGATTTTGTCCTTCAAGTGATAGTATTGCTCGGTTGTATGCCCTATGGCTCCTGAATGGTATTCACAAAAAACATTCGAAGAAGCGACTCTACTCCCGGGGAATGGAAGAGGCACTAACATCCTCTGCTTCAAATAGTTTCGAAACAACTCAGTGATGGAGACCAAAAGATCTAGCAATTCTTTATCATAATTTTGAAAGTGCCCCCCAACAGTATGAGGTGGATAATCATGATGGTATTGGGTCCTTGGTTTTAGGTTATCGTTAAGGATTTGAGGTGGGTAATTTTGGTTTGGTTAATATGGAGGCACTTGGTAATTGGGTGCTTGGGCACAAGGGGACTCAAATTTCTCCTCAGGTTTTAGCAAAATTATACTTGTACCTTAACATATAAAAAAATCAATTAATTCCTTAATTTTTTTTTTTTTTTCAATTTCTAGATCTACCTTTGTCTATCATAATAAAAAAATATGAACATTCAGAGACAGATGTAATAAAAAGTTTGAATAAAGTTACAAGTAATTTGTTTTAGTTGAGACCAGGAGGGGTAAGTTGGTAAAAGAAGTAACCCGAAAAGAAAATAATTACCCATCCCCAATAATCTTTTTAATATTAGGGGACGCGAGTGTAATTTAGTTTTATTATTTTCTTGTTTATTAGGCCGCACAAGGCTATTTGGGAAATATCATGGTTAGTATGTGTAAATTTTTCTTTGTAACTTTTTTTTTTTTTTTTGTTCGATTTGGCCAAACGGGTCATATTGTAAGGGACTCCTATATTTGCTGGAACAAAGTTGGCAACAAAATCTCTTAATAAACTACATTACAATTATATGTCGTAACTCATGTCTCAAATGTCAATATTATTATTTGTTGTAGATTGTCTAACATTCATCACCTAATATCTGTTTGTAATTTTGGATTTTTTTCCCAATAAAGTGTATTGTTAATTGGCAACTCAATTTCTCAGTCAATTATAATTAATTTGTGATCTTTATCTCTTAATAAATTAGATTACTGTTATATGTATATTTGAGTTATGTCTCAAATTTCATTATTATTATTCGTTGTAGAAATCTAATACTCAACACCCAAAATCTCTGTTTATAATTTTGGTTGCTTTCTAATAAAATAAAATGCTAATTTGTAAATCAATTCCCCAGTCTAATTTATATATGATCTTTATAAACTAGATTACATGTACGTTGTGAATAATGTTGCCAATATTATTATGGGAAAATTACCTATTAATCCCAAAAAGAGAAATTATTTATCATTTACTCCCATCGATTTTTCTTTGCACCGATTAGTCCCGTCAACACGTTTTTTTTGCACCAATTAGTCCCATCAACACCTTTCCTTACACCAATTACTCCCATTTTCAAAAAATGGTCAGGATTGAGTTTACCGAAATACCCTCCTGTGAGTTTCATATTGAGAAGGAAGGTCGTCAAATTGGTGTACCACCGCTGTCAGCTGCCTGCTGCCGCCGGTCGCCGGTCACCGCCGCCGCCGGTAGCCGGTCGCCGCTGTAGCCATAAATTACAGCTTTACCCCAATTTTTATAACTTTTTGTCACTTTTATATGTTCCAAAAAAAATAAAAAAATCTTGATTTTAGGATAAAATCGTTACTAAACATAACGTAAAATAAGATAATAATTGATATTATATTCAACATTTACAGGTGTTGAATGTAACATTCACAGGTGTTCAATGTAATATCATATGTATTTTACTCTGTATACAAAAATAAGAGAATAATGGATGTTACATTCAACATCCACAAGTGTTGAATGTTACATTCAACATCCACATGAGGGATATTTTGGTCAGAAAAAAATAACATCATTAAAAAAAAAAAAAAAAAAAACAGTTGATGTTACATTCAACATCCACATGAGGGGTATTCAACATCCACATAAGGGGCATTTTGATCAGAAAAAAATAACATTAAAAAAAAAAAACCCACAGTTGATATTACATTCAACACTCACAAGTGTTAAATGTTACATTCAACATCCACATGAGGGGTATTTTGGTCAGAAAAAAATAGCATTAAAAAAAAAACAAAAAAAAATAAAAATTGATGTTACATTCAACATCCACGTAAAGGGTATTTTGGTCAGAAAAAAATAGCATAAAAAAAAAAATAAAAAAAATAAAAAAAATTAATAATTTTGATGTTACATTCAACATCCATGTGAGGAGTATTTTGGTCAGAAAAAAACAAAAGGATTTATTGGTTAAAAAAAAAAAAAATGATGAAAATAATTGGTAATTTTTTTTTGTATCCTAGGACTAAATGGTGCATGCCTCTATTATTATTCATTGTAGACTAATGATATTATTATCTTAACACTCCACCTAATCTGTTTTTGTAAGCTTGGTTTCTTTATTGGCAACCCAAATTCTTATTCTACGATTATAATTTATATGCGATCTTTATCTCTTTAAGACAAGGAGTTGTAGGTTCTAGTTCTATCCAAAATTGGGTCCACAATTCACGCACTTTTGCCCTTTCCCTTTCTTCCAAAACTTTCTTGGTTATTCCGGCATCCCTAGCAAGCACTATCTCAACTTTTGCCTCGTCCGATTCTGTTCTCTTTTCTTCAAGTTAACATCTTACCTGAATGGTTCAGGTATTTTCTTGTTGTTCCAGTGTTTGTTCTCACCGGGAAGTAATTTGTGGGTTTTTCATAAATACTCCGATTTGGGGAAATCAACGGATTTTGGCATCTGGATTTGCGAGATTTCTGTAGTTTGCCAAGTGGGTTTTGCTTCTCGTGGATCAATTTCAGCTGGAAAGGCTTTCCCCCAACTTGGTAGGTTGTGTGTTCTTGAGCAACAAACTCATTTCCTTATGAGAAGTGGCGATTTTGGTGTTTAAACACTTGATGTTCAACTGGGTTTTGCATTTTGATGTATGATTCTTGTGAAATTGGTGTTTTCTCAGCAAAGAACTGATTTCTGATATCAAAGTTTGTTCATCTTTGATCTTGAGCTGGTATATCTATTTATTTTCGAATTTTGAGGGTTGTTTCATCTAAGTTGGGTGGGGGTGTTTGTGTTGAAATTGAAGAAGAGTGAGAAAGGAGAAGTTGGAGAGAGAAGATGAAGAGAGGGAAAGATGAAGATAAAATTATGGGACCTATGTTCCCAAGGCTTCATGTTAATGACACAGAGAAAGGAGGTCCCAGGGCACCTCCAAGAAACAAGATGGCTCTATATGAACAGCTAAGTATCCCTTCACAAAGATTCAATTCTGGCATCTCAACCCTTAACCCAAATAACACAGCCAAATTGATCCCCCCTGCATCATCTAGCCTGGTGAGTTAGTTATATACTCCCATATCTATATAGATATTGGTATTTCTGTAAGTGGGATTTCTTTAGTTTGATCATTCAGTTCTTTTAGTACAACTTTATGCAAGTGCGTCTAGTGGAGTGGTTCCTGTATTTAGAACCTATGTTCTGTATTTGAGTTTTCGATTACTTCTAGATATCAGTTTATGCAAGAGAGATGGCTTTTGTTTTAGTTCATTTGTGTGTACCAATTATGGGAAGAATTTACCACATTTGTTTTCCAATTAGGGGAAGAATTTGTGTGTTTTCTTCTCTGGGCTTGGGAGATTCGGAGTGTATTTGAGTGAGTTATTTGAAGAAGAAATTTATTTAAAAAATAAGATTTGTAAATTTTTTTGTAAGAAAATTCTTTAGGTAGCGTTTGGAAGCATGGAATTGGAATACGTACAATCACATAATTCATGCCAATTAATGACTTCTCAAATTGATGTCATCACTCCTTTCATATTCGTGTTTGATCATTTAATCTTTTCGAATGCTCGTCTGCTTTTGTTTGCATTGGAGCTTACATCAGAATATGAATTCTCTTCCTGATTGGTATCAACACCATATTGATATGGTTTGCAGGGTATTGCACAAGAAAGGGGTACGCTATTTCCACTCCAACAACCTCCACCATCTCGTGAAGGTGGAAATTCGCGTAATCGCTCTTCTGATTTGAACTCTCAGCAGGTGCCTCTTGAGCAAAATAAGAGGCTGGAAGAAGATGATTTTAGGGTTCCTATTTTTGTTCAGTCCGGGATTGGTCAAGATCGGAATATTATCAATAGAGCAAATCGTTCTTCCTTAGGTCCAGCTTATCCAAGTGCTGCTTTGAAAAATCAAGGCGAAAATAATAAAGAGCCAAAACGAACTAGCACCATTGGGCTAAATTTGAGACGAGAACGTACAAACTTGAACAAAGAAAACTCGAGGGAGCTTGAGTCGGGTAGGGAGAAATCGGTAAATTCCGCATCAAATCTACTCTCCAGAGAAAAAATGAAAGGACAAAAGAGAGCCAATACTTCAATACATGACCGAGATGATGATAGCCGTGACATGAATTTTAACATGTCAAATAATTCTATTAAGGGGGGTGTAGTTGCTAATGGGGATTCTTCTGTTCAGCTTCGATATGAGCAGGCGGAGGAGCAGAGAAACCATGACGATCCTATTCCTATTAACGATACTGACGATCCTATTCCTATTAACGATACTGAATCTCATCAAGATGAAACCTTTAGATCATTGCAGACGGGAAAATTGGAGAGAGGAGGTGATGATGTGTCTGAGACTTCCATGGTGGACTCTATATCGGATTTGGATATTTCTCCTGATGATGTTGTGGGAATAATCGGTCAGAAACATTTTTGGAAAGCCAGAAGAGCTATTGTCAAGTAAGTATATTTCTCGGAAATGTTATCCATATGGTCTTTATCTAGTGTTAGTTTCAAGTAGTTCAAAGTTTGAATGGTTTAGTAACTACAAATGAAATGTAAAGAGACTTGAATTTTTTTTGAAATTATAGTTTAATCTCTCTCTATCTATACGTAACACATCATTTAGAAATTGTTTTTTTTTAGTTTCACGTTTGTTATCGTTGCGTTTTGCACCAGCAAATTTGTAGATGATTAAGCCATAGCCTTATGAGTTAACTTCTCATTTGATGGCAAAGAGTAGCTGGTGGACGACTTCTAAAATCTTTGTTCAATTATGAATTGTTTTCCTGTTAGTTGGGCTTTGCCTTTGTGGTCAGTTTGGTAGGAAGGATGGAAAATTGGAAGGAAAGAAACATGGATGAATAAGTTTTCCATACTTAATGGATGGGAAGTAGGTTTTTCTCATCCTCGTATCCTTGTTTTATATGGTGGATGGAAAATGAGAATGGATTTAATTATTTTTATTATTTAATAGTTGTGGAAGAGATCAAGTAAGATAATGATTATATCAAATAATTTACTATTTTTCCCTTTAAAAGTGATGTAACAAAATATTTAATATTCAAAGTGAGGATATCATGGTAAATTTAATGTTTTCCTTTCACTTTTCCTCCCATTGTTGGAAAGATGAGGTTTTCTTTCATTTTTCCATCCGAATTGTCCATCATGTTTCTTCATATCCAAACAAATGAAACTCAATTTCCATTTTCCATCCACCTCTTTCCTTCTTCCCACTTTTCCATTCTACCATAATACCGTTAGATTATATCACTAGCTTTCAACACGCTACCATGGGACATTTTCAGATTTCTTTTGCTGTTTTTTACAATGCACTCCTCACAAAAAGAACATTTTCTATGCACTTAATTCGAAACTTTTTATTTCTCTATGGTCGTGCCACGTCCCAATCAATTTCATAATTAATTCATGTATGTGAATATCTTTGTACTTACCCTATTTTGGTTTGTCTCTCTTCTGCATGCTTGCGTGCATAAATTGGGGAATGTATTATGATGACCCTTTTCAACCACGAAATAAAAAAAGACTCCTTGTGGCATGGCACTTTATTATTGTAAGTTGTTTGCCTGCTCTATGTTCATACGTGCTTTAGTTTTGATTGCTTCTCTCCCTCTTTCAAACATGCCCACATGGATATGCACACAAGGCTTTAGGCTATTGTATGATTCCACCTTAATTGATTCTTGGCCTTTGTATTTGCTGTGGCTGGTTAAAGTTTCAATCCTACGGGCTGAGAAGAGCTAAGGAATAATAATTATATTTATCGATGTCAGTTGTACTCGATAAGTCACATTTGAATTTGTAGGTTTTTTTCTTTTTTCTTTTTAGAAGATGTATTTTATGGGACAAAGGCTTAATTATTATTGTAGAAGATGTATTTTTTTGCACGAGAAAATATATTGTCATCTTATGTAGAATCTAGAAGTTAAATTTGATTGTTGAAGGCAAACTTTAAGCACTGATTCATTATTTGTATTAATTAAGCGGAAATTTTAGTAAATTTGGTTGGGCAATATCTTGGCGTGGAGGTTGATGGTTCCCTCCGAATTGATTCTTTCATGTAAGTGGCTATTGAAGGATTTTGATGGTGGGACCATCTAAATGGTGTAACTTTGCGAGGTGAGCTAATGGATAGTACCTCATTCTTCATTCCTTCTCTATTCTGTTTGCCCGTTTTGAATTAATTGATATTTGTTGGGGGGAGTTTTTTTTTCTTTTTCCTTTTTTTTTTAAAACTTTTTTTTGTTTGTGGTTAGGACTGACATCTTTTTCTTTGTTCGTACAAAAATTCCTTTGCCCGAGTGTGTTTATCTCACCTGTACATGTCTATATCTAATTTTCACTTCTTTTGCTTCTTTTCTCGAACTTTCAATTGTAAATTTAATTTATGCTTTTGATTTTTGATGTTCAGCCGTAGCGTAAAGCTTTTCATTGTGTGATCGTATCCACATGTTTTGATTTCAAAAATTGCTCTTATTTAGTATCTGTTTTTTGCATGAATCATTTCAAAACATGATCTTAGAGTTAACAGGAGATGGTTCGTGGTGATTAGGCGTATATTCAATAGAGCTTTAGCCCGGCTCAGGGTTTGGCCTTAGATATTGTCCTTGATCCTGGTATGTAATTCGATCAGAAAAAATGTTGCGGATTTTATGTCCCCTTTACTTCACATTCTGAAGATAATTTATTTAAGCAATGAGACACGAATCTATATAATTCTGTAAGTGTATTCTTTATTCATTCAAGATTTTTTTATCATATGTTATTACATTGACGTACATTAGTGCATAGCTTCTTGTTGCCTGCGGTCTGAAATGCCCTCTTGTGGATTTCTTGATCTCTTTTATAATGCGTCATATTTTTTCGAAAGTTAAATTTGTTGAATTTTATGCTAGATTTGGTTTTCTTTTGTTTTCCTCACAATTTTCTCTTACTGTTCACAGCCAACAAAGGGTGTTTGCGGTTCAAGTATTTGAGTTGCATAGGTTAATTAAGGTAAGGCGCTGGTTTTTAGGTTAAGTGGGTTCTATTGTCCCCTAAGATTCGGTTTGATATATATATATATATATATTTTTTTTTTTTTTTCTGTTTTCAGAAAACTTGGAACAGAAACAGAAAAGCATAAACGAAAAAGAATCGGTTTTTGTTATGATCCTAAAAATTTGTTCTTAAATTTGCAATCAAAACGAAATGGATTTCATATAAACAGTTATTTCTGTTGTTTCTTCTTTGTTCCAACTTCTATTAGGATGGAAACAAAAAGGAATAAAGACAGGAACTCTTTAACCAAACGAGACCTAAAATACACATATTATTCTTGATATTGAAATAGGTTCAAAGATTATTTGCTGGATCTCCAAATATATTGGTTGAAGATAATGCTTTCTTGGGGAAACCTCTAAAGAGTTCTTCTGCAAAGAAACTTCCTTTGGATTTGGAATTCATCGTAAAAGCACCCACAACTACAAACACCAAACACAAAGATGATTCCCGAAAGCCAACTAATAAAATGGAAGGCTCTGCCGAGAATGCCGTTGGTAGAACCTCTGTCTCTTCCGTCCAAAACGGGCCTTTCTCCGGAAACCTGTCACAGTCCGCGGACCCTAAAACAGGCCCTTGGTGTTACCATCAACCGCCCGGGCATCAATGGTTGATCCCTGTAATGTCTCCTTCTGAAGGGCTTGTCTACAAGCCATACCCTGGGCCTGAATTCAGCAACCAGATCTGCGGTTGTTCTGGGCAGCCGGGCCCGAATCCGATGATGGGTAACTTCTTAAGCCCAAGCTATGGTGTTCCAGGCCCTTATCATCAGTATCAGGGTATGGGAATCCCCCCGTTTACCCCTCCACCCAGTCATGGCTATTTCCCTCCTTATGGCATGCCGGTGATGAACCCTTCTTATTCGGGCTCGGTGACCGAACAAATGAACCATTTTGCCCGGCCTGGACCGAACCCTCAGTTATCAGGCGGGGGAGCGGATTTCAACACAAGATCGCATAATGGGCCTGGCCCGAAGAATGGCACAAAGGTGGTGCGATCGTCTAAAGAGAGCGAATTGCAATTCAGTACGGCGAGTAGTCCTAGTGAGAAAGCACAAGCAACTGTGGTAGGACGAAGCGCTCTTCCACTTTTCCCTACCTCTCCCATCGTTAACGCCTCCACCGATGGGGGCCCGGCCCAAACTCCAGAGGCGGAGCAGCCCACTCGGGTGATTAGAGTCGTGCCACGAAACGCTCGTAACGCAACTGTGTTCGCAGCCCGGATTTTCCAATCTATACAAGAAGAGAGGAAGCAGTACGACTCGGTTTAAGCTGAAGGTTGTCAAATGACCATTTTGGCCTTGTCTAAACTGGTATGTGCTTCTTTGTAATTTTTTGTGTGTACTGTTATGTAACTGTTGTATCGATATATTATAGGTGTTGCAGTTGTAGATATATATACACACACACACACATATATATATATATCTGAATATTGTATAACATCAATGTTATATTCTAGGTGTTGTCAAATTTAGCATAACGTGTCTAATAGTTATGAATAGAGTAATACTCAAATATGTTTTCATCATGACGCAGTACCAAGTTTCATATATTTTTTATTTATTTATTTTAAGGGTGTTAAAGTGTAAAAACCTTATGGTCCTTTACTACTAGAGGTTCTTATTCTGTGGTCATTTATTTTTGATTTTTTTTAAATGTTTTTGCTTTTTGTAGAGCACTTATTGTTTTAGTGCTAACCAATATTTTAGTTGATTTTAGCTATATGATATTGAATACAAATTCAACATGTAGTTGATATCAACCTGATAAATTCAACCTAGTTAATATCAACCAGCTGAAGGATTTCAAACTTGTTTAAAGGACTAAAAAGTGAAGAGAAAATGGAAATGAATTATTTCAAGGATAATACACTTATATTTCTTTATAATTAAGGGCAGTTAGGGTTTCTACCGGGGCCACCATAGAAGAACTCGGAATCTTCAACATAATCAGTTGACAAGAAAACCCCATAGCACTCAAACTCATCCGTGTAGCTGTTGACCCATTCCGGAAATCTTAGCTCCATCGAATTCTCGAGAACCCTAATCCTCTTCACGGATCCCGAGTTGCCGAAAGCGGCATCAGGAAACTGCCCGTTTCCCATCTCGGTGGCGGTGTGGGGCCCATCGACTCCTCCAACCCTCCCGCTATAGACTTTGCCACCCCACTGCACGGTCTCTGTGTGATGACTTAGCGCCTTGAACAGGTGAGGCGGCCAATACCCGATGTTTAGCCTCTCCGTATTGCACCCACCGGTTGTTTGTACTCGGATCCTGATTTTTTATTTTTTAGGGAGAAAATAAATAAAAAAATTGATATATTTATATAAATATTTATATAAATATTTATTTTCTATCGGTGACCTGATAGATGTATATATAGATGTATATAGTTATCTGATATTGAAGGCCGGGAGGAAGTGAGACAGGATAGATTGCAGCTCCAAGAGCTATCTCCCTGTTTGTTTGAACGAAACCGGGGCATGTGAGATCAAAGCAACCTGTGCTCCTGGAACCATCAACCTAGTACACACACACACACACACATATATATATATATGCAAGAATAAAATTACATTTGTGAGAAAAAGTTTAATTCAGGGTTATCTGTGTAAATTAGTTTCAATTAGAAATTTAGAAGCAAATAAAACTTACAGTCCAGTACACAAATAATCTTGTCTGCCTGTCCCCATAAACACCTGGATTTACCTGAAATTGTTATTACAATGTTTGATGAATAAAACTGTTTGTAATTAAAAGAATACAGAGGGTCTCATAAATTCAAACGAAGGCTAGTTTAGTGAATTAGATACTTTGCGCCCGTTAATATTTGTGCTGCATCTCTATTTGGTCCGTGTGGTTTCAATTTGAGTACACCTTTTGCAGGAGTAAATGAACCTCTTCTGCAGTTTCTACCTCAAACTGCAGGGCCGATACGTTGTCAATTGAAACCAAAATGGACCCAAGTGAGATGCCATCCATACGTAAGGGGTAGAAATTGTAAAAAACCCTAATCTTATTTTCCAAAAAGAAAAAGGGATTACTCGAAGACAGTATTATTATTATTGTTAATAATACTTACAGCCCATCCAGCTTCGACAGCTTCATAATTGAAATAAGGGCCAGTCTTGAGAGAAATCTGAGAAGTGCTGTACTCTTCGTCTGACTCAACACGAGGGTTCCAAACCTTAATGTCTCCTTTTGCTCCCAAATAACTCTTACCCTATGTATGTACCATTGCCAACTATCCACATCACCCAAAAATATGTCAATGTATATATATATATGGATCTTGGCCCAATATGAATGCTAGTTTCACTAGGAAAACCAAACCTTAACCCTAGGAGGATAACCCAATTCACTCTCTACTATATATCAATGCAGAAGCATATAGGGTTAAACCCTAGTCTCACTAGGAAAACTAAACCATATTCCTACCATGGTAACCCTAGTCACTCTTTATATAGACTCGCTGTATATCACTGTAGAAATATTTTTCTCATGTATCAATACAATTCTCTCTATATTCTGGTTCTCAGTTATTCTAACACACACATATAGAGAGAGCGAGATTTGAATTGCGCTTTGAAAATTTATAATTAATGTTTTTGAAGCCGAAGCCCTCCAGGTTTCTAGTTGGAGTGTTTCTGTTCAAAATTCAGGGTTCAAAACTGGAACATTTTCTTAGTTCTGTTCTTCTGTTTATTTTCCAACTTTTCTGGGAGCAGAAACACTTATGTAATAAGAGGTGACTTCCAAGTTAGGGAACATACAGAATGGTTTATTTGTTGAAGGAACATTTTTTTGCTTTCATTGAAGTTGTTTCCATGATAAGAGAAGGTAGGTTGCTTCTTCCCATATCGGTCACCAGGACTTGAGTTAATCATATCATTGTGTTGTACCCTTCTCATAGGGATTGTACCTTCTGGACATCTTCCTCTTCTCTGCCAGAGCTGTTTCCTCAATTTAGAGACTTCTTTTCCTTTTATTGCCATTTCTTCTTTTGGTTCGTGGCTGGGTGTCATCTGAAAAGGGGGTGAAAATCGCTTCAATGTGAAGGTGAAGGTCATTTTGGGACGAATTGTGTTTTGTTAATGTTTTTGTTTCTGATATTTTCTTTTGTTCCGGTAAAACTTGGAATAGAAACGAATGAACAAAAACAAAAAACATTTTTTCCTCTGATCCAAAAGAATTGTTCTAAACATTGGGTCCTTTTTTTTTTCTTTTTTTTTTTTTTTTTACTTTACGAATTGTGTTTTGTTAATGTTTTTGTTTCTGATATATTCTTTTGTTCCCGTAAAACTTGGAATAGAAACGGATAAACAAAAACAAAACAAAACATTTTTTCCTCTGATCCAAAAGAATTGTTCTAAACATTGGGTCTTTTTTTTGGGTTCTGTTTTTATTCCTACTTTTTTCGGGAACAGAAATAAAAACACCAACCAAAGAACACCGTAGTGTAGAGAAGAAGGGGAGACCTGGATGGTGTGATTCTTTAGGGCTGGGTGATCAAAAGCTGGCTGCTGGTAGATTTCTACGCAATCAATTATATCTCCATCTTCACTCTTACCAATAAAATCAAGAAAATTACATGTTTGATGCGATATTTTGACAGTAATCTGTTTGGGGATTAAATCTTATTATTTTCTGATGGCTAAACTGCACTTTGTACCCTTGAAATCTGGGTATGGTTGCACATTGCATCGATTTTAAAAAAGAAAAAGAAAATTTGATTTACATTTTTCTTTGTTAAAAACTGCCATAAGAAATCAATAATTTGTTATATGTGTTGGTAGAATTTCACTAAATGGCAATTAATGAGTCATGCGAGGGTTTAACAGTAAAAATTGCAATTAAACAAAAATAAAATTAAATTATATTCCCATTTTCGCTCAATCAAAATAAACAAAAAAAATTAGGATTTATTTTTTGGAAAATAATTTTGAAATTCCCAAATCCTGGTTTCAAATAGTATTTACTGATCACTTGTTTGATCAAACGTCTAGTTTTCTTCGGTTTGATGTCTTTTTGATTAAATTACACTTCGCTCCCTTATAATTTTGGTGTTATTGCACTTTGGTTATTGATGCTTTTTTTTTTTTTTTTGTTTTTTTCAATTTCTCTTTAAAGTTAGTTTTTCGTATCAAATTGACCTATCTTTTGCATGGGTGAATTTGAAATAAAGCTTTTGATCCTGAAATTCAGTGGAAGATATGTTGTTTGGACTTTGGACAGGTACTAGTATTACTCATTGAATTCAAATAAATAAAAAAGAAAAACAAGAGACCATTAAAGGCCGGTATACTTATATAAAAAAAAATTCGATTACTAAATACGCTTTTGTTTTCGAAATGAGAGTATTACTTGAATTCTTTAACGCTACGTTTGGTACGTTGGAATGGAATGAAAAGGAATGGAATGACAATAGGATTGAAATTAATATGGTAATGGAATGGAATGGTTATTTTCATTCCTGTGTTTGGTGACGAAATGGATTACATGTGGTATTGGAATAACAACAAAGGGTAAAATAGTAATTTAATTGAATTTTCAAATAGTATAATAGTTAATTTAATTAAATTTCATTCGAATTAAAATATTTGTTTTGTATTTGGTCTCATTTTTTTGTCAATTATTGATTAAAACTTAATCTCATGTAATTGGGATTAACCAATACCAAGTTTAACTTGGTATTGGTTAATCCCATGCTTTGTGGGATTATGGATTCCTTAGTAATAGAAATGGAATTAAATCTCATGTACCAAACATAGGAATGGAATGACCATTCCAATGGTCATTTCAATCCCATTTTGAATCCCGCGTACCAAACGTCACCCAAGAGTGAGAAAAAAAAATATTAATTTCTATTCACTCTCACAAAACTATTCCTACCATCCTGCCCGCCGACCACTACCGTCACATTAGCTAAGAAATTTGTATATTTATTCTCATATATTAAAAAAATAAAAAATAAAAAAATCCCTAATGTTGCAATTAAATTTGTTTTTGTTTTTATTCTCATAAATTAAAAGAAACAATTTTAAAATAATGGTCGTTACTAAATATATTTTTATTTCCAAAATATTTTTAGAGGAGAAACATAACTCTTGCCAGTTTATCAGAAAAAAAGAAAAGAAAAGCAGAAACACTATCCAAATGCGACCTAAATAGATAGAAATGAGAAGTGGGGATTAAGACATACCTTAATCCTTTTGACTATATGTTTCTTGATTTTGCTGCCGATTGAATTTGAACCACTGTTTTCATGTCCAAAACTAACACCACCACTAAGACTTACTCCAAACAAAACAAATATCAATAATTTCACCTTCATAATAATAATAATAGAAGTTTATAATTTGTTCTTGTTGGAAATCTAGCAATTTATATGAGACATATCAAAATGATTATTTCAAAATTATTGTATATTACCTATATAGGAGGCGAGAGAGAACATTGAATTTGTTTGATTTACCTTCTCATCATCCAAATGCCATTCGCACTTGCAAATTGGAGCCTGTTTGGGTAAATCTGATCTCATGTATTGGTTTTAGATATTGACTTTGTAGGAAGGATAAATTGATAGTTTTGAATGTCTGCTAAAATACCAAGCAAAAATTCAGAGGTAACAGTGATAAATCTGAAAGAACCAATAAGGCGACGTTTGATACGTGAGATTCAATTAAGGAATGAAACAGTTTGAAGAATGATAATTCCATTCCCATGTTTGGTAGGTGAGACTTGTTTTCATTCTCATTTCTAGACTTCTTTTCATTCCCATTTCTAGTTGCTCATTAATCCCACAAATCATAAGATAAGTCAATCTCAAGTAAAAGGTGGTATTACTTAATTTAAGGATTAGAGAAGTAAAAAAGGTGGTTCTGATCATTTGGTTTAGGTTTAATATTGATTTCATTTTGTTTATGTTTAAATATTCTCTATTGATTTATTCTTAATACTAACCAAATATTGGAATGAGAATGATCATTCCAATACTACATTTAATCCCTTTTGTTATCAAATATAGGAATGGTAACGACTCTTCCATTTCAATACCACAGTCATTACAATCATTTCGTCATTTTATTCCATTCCATTCCATTTCAACGTACTAAACGCAGCGTAAGAAAATTAATAATTCGTTATCTGGGTTGGTGGAATTTCACAAAATTTCAGTTAATGAGAATCACACTAGAGTTTACTTGTTAAAGGGTTTCAATATAAATTTCTTTGGAGATTCATCTGATGATTATTTTTCTTCTACTATTTTCATCAAAAACCCTTGGTTCTTGGAAAACTCTGGGAGAATATCAAAAAGAATTCGTACTCTTTAGGTTAAAAATAGGGGAGGGCTTAGTTCACTCACTCGATCCATAGGAGGAAAGGAAGCCTTCTTGATGCGCATGGTGATTCGATTTGGGTGAATTTGATCAAGATGTCAGCAGCTGAATAGAACATATTTAAATTCCATGGAAGGATGACCGAAGATCGCTTGAAATAGATCAACCAAGGAGTAGATAGGGGAACAAGAGACCATCTTGACTAGCAAGCAAGAAATGACTAGCTGACAAACCAACACCACCAAACCCCCCTAAAATAAATAAATAAACGGCTCTGAAACAGATAAAAATGTATGTGCCGCAATTACGAAGGGCTACAAATGATAAATACTCAATTGCGGATTGTAGACCCTTCTGACGGCAAGGGTAGAGTCTCATTATGAAAAAGAAATTAATGTATTCTTCCACCTACTATTTCATATTGCTCAACATAGCGGAATAGACCTCACTCCATGAGGAAATGAAAGGTCCAAAAATGGCCTATATTCACGTCTGCCAATGAACAACATGAACAACATTTCTCCGCCTTACACTATTTAGAAGTTCTCCCTGCGACTACTATGGAGCCTAAGGCATATCCTGTGTTGCTTTTCTTTCTTTTATTCTGTGCATCTCGGCTAGGTGATCGAGAGTTTAGGGGCACTGTAGCGTCTCCATCCTTCGGTAGGATGCATCTAATGCCAGATGGATGAACTTAAAGCAAGCAACCAAAGTGACAGACAAGAAAATGCATATCTTACCTGGTTTTTCTTTCATACTGATACATAATAATAGTATCTTTGGGACATGTATGAAAATTCTTTTACTTCAGTTTTCTTGGTTCTTCCTTTATTTTTTTATTCCCCGTTCTTCCAAATTCTTTACTTCAGTTTTTCTGGTTCTTCTTCTTCTTCTTTATTTATTTATTTATTTAAAAAAAATAATTCCCCATTCTTCCTATTTTGTGTGTAGTTACTAGTTTACATTCAACATCAAAGCGCAAACATATCATCGAGCCATTTTTTGGTAACATAATTACATCGAGCCTTTATTGCAACTTGTGCTACTGAATCAATTGTTGTCTACAACAACAAAAACACCTTTTACTGTTTCACATACTAGGGATTTTACATGAAAAAGAAAATGTCCACATAGAAGAGTTTGCAAATCTTAGGTCACTACTACCAGCCGCTTGTTATAGTTTGTTGTGTTCGTCCCTTCCTCTAACTTAGACTCATCGGGTTATGTTAACTCTAAGCGATATAGTCAATGAGGCTATGAGCTCTATGTCTCTCTTGTACCATTGTACCTACTTGAAATTGGAACACATGCCATTTAGACAAAACATACTAGGGATCCTCTATTTTTATAATACTTTCTTTTTCTAGACTTGAGTGAACGATCGGGGGCCAGGGGCCAGAAGGACAACCTACCAAAAACAAATCCATTTTGTAGACATCTTGCTTTACCGTGAAACATCAGCTTCGATCGAACTCCACTGTACTCCCATTTCAGTGCGATCACCAAAAAAATGCTTACACACTAAACAAATGTCTTATATAGACTTGCTACAAGACTGACTTTCATTTCAATTATTTAGGACAACGTGAAACTAAGAAATAGAGGTATGCCTAAGGCCACATGTAAGCAAACTATGCACACCAAGTGAAGAGTAAAGATGTTCGCAATGACTACCACAAGAAAGTCGACCCCTATCTATGTGTAAGTGACACATCACTTAGTTTGTACCATTTTGGCTTCTTCTAACTAAGTTGATTTACAACCTTGTCACCCTGTTGAGAAGCAAAGCACTTGAAAACGAGCTAATAACGTTGCTTTTGTCAGCCTTTCTACACAATAGCCCACCGGTAGCGGAAGATGGTATTGCATGTCACGCAACACAAGGTGTCCTGTTCTTATCGAAGCTCTTCCATACCAGTTAAGTAGCACAATAGCTGTTTTTTCTCAACTAGACGGACAATTAGAAAAGTGGTTCAGAAATTAATTAAATAATTAATTATTTAATTAATTATAAAGAAGAATTTTGAGAAATAAAAATAAAATAAATCATCATCATTGCTAAAAAACATATCAAATTGACAAATTGCAACATAAAATGACAGAATTGAAATTTTTGTTATAGTGTATTGACAAAATACTTAATGTAAAACAGGAATAGGACACTTAATGTATAACCGAACAGAAACAAAAAACAAAATACCAGAAAGAAGAAGATTGAGGTAATCATTTGACAATTTCTCCTTAAGTATATTTTCCTTCATTATGGTGCTTACAGTTTTGATTGAGCGTTTGTCTCTTAGAATACAACGATCTGCAACTACTGGTACTAGTATTGGAAACCAAAAACTCAATGAACAAAAAAGTATTAAAACTCTCTCAAAAACTCTAATGAAAAACATGAATGCAAGATTAAGATTGGATGCCTATATGTTGAAGAATGTTTGCCCTTTTATAGGGAGCATAAACAATAAATGAAGATAATAAGGAGACCAGCTTTGTAACTCTTGAATTAAGAACCATGAATTCTGTAACTCCTACTAGTTACACACATGAACAACTTCCAGATTTGTAACTCTCTATAGTTACGAACCTGAACAGTTAGGCTTTGTTTGGGATTAATTTAATTTTTAGATTAGTTTTGTCTAAAGGGACAAGACCAAGCAAAGCATTCCCAATGACACAATCCCACGACCAAACCCATGCCTTAGACTCGGGCCCAAGCCCAAACTCAAGCTCGATCTTGAGCCCGGGCCATTTGGGTAGCTGATCAATTGGTTGAAGGCAATGGCGGCGTGCACGCGTGACTTTATTTATGTTATAGCTGTTAGGTTACTTTTTGTCCATATCAATTCAACGCCTTAGGGGGCTTACCTTCAAAAGGTAACCCGAGTATTAATAAATGACTCTTCATATTCTTTACAGTGGCTAATGTAGGATAATCCACATGACACATCAATCAATAACTTTAAGTGGGTACTTCAAGAAACAATTTTAATTTTCATCTAAATAATTTTTCAGAAATAAATATATCACATTTATTTTCTCACAGAGGAAAATATATTGGTATATTCATATGTCCCAATTTAAGATTGGATCCCACAATTAATTAGGTCATAAAATGCACAAAAATCATTTTCATACAACAGTCCCCATAAATGAAAATTGATTGGATAAACATGCATATGTAATGTTGACTTACAAGAGAGAGAGAGAGATATAGAAAAAGAGAGAAAGAAAGAGAAAGACAAAGCTCAGAAGAAAATAAATACATCAAGACATATAGTTTTTTGCCTTGAACATTCCCTAATAAGAATCTATTGTGGATTTACTCAGCCAAACAATGAACATGATGTCCATAACTGTTCAGTCTTTTATGTAAACCAAGATAATATATACTACACATTTATTTTCTAGACACGTTCTATTCTATGGGTGCATTCTTTTTGGCCCTGAATACCCTGGTACTTTATGAGTGCTTGTAGAATGTTAAACATTTTTATTTTCTTAGAACCGGCCCAATTCTCACTCATATATGTGATTTTCTATAAAGAGTATCATACTATACCCCACTTGAAATTTTCAAGATATAGAAATCATTAAAAGTCATACTTATTGTTAACCTTATTGCAGTTATCACTATTATATCATAGGAATGGCCCGTAGATTTTGTTTACTCAATGATACACTCACAATCACCTTCATAATTTGGTTATCCATTTGAACCTAGATGTTGGAATTTTCAGTCAATTATGTTGGGTTTCCATTTTGATGATTATTTCGTAATAGGTTTTAAGCTTATTCTCCTCGATAATTTGTTTACTATATCTTGTGTAAGAGCCTTACAACAGATATGCAATGTTATTTTTTGACTTAATATAGTCAATTGAGATAACTCCATGAGAAAGTAACTGTCTCACGGTATTATGCCTTTGACATATGTGTGAAGACTTCCTATTATACATACTATACTATGCTCTTCTAATCGCAGATTGGCCATCGCAATGTATGTAGATAACTGACATAGGCTTAGACCACATTGGAATATCTTCTA
Organism: Eucommia ulmoides; assembly: GCA_016647705.1. NCBI lineage: Eukaryota > Viridiplantae > Streptophyta > Magnoliopsida > Garryales > Eucommiaceae > Eucommia > Eucommia ulmoides. Next base: position 43,234,600 of record CM028332.1, on the reverse strand, counting down.
AGAATTATCGAAGCCACTTTGCTTCTTCTCCTACTTTATCTAAAGTAATAAATTCAGATTCAATTGTGCATCTGGTAGTACACATTTGCTTAGAGGATTTCCATGACATGGTAACTCTTCTTGATATAAAGACATATTTGCTCGTGGATTTGTTGTCTTTAGTATTAGATACCAATTTGTTGCACAATACCCTTCAAATACTATTGGATATCTCGTGCAATTCAAACCATAATTTTGACTATATTTTAAATATTGCAAAAGTCTTACTATAACTTTTCAGTGTTTTCTACCTTTTTTACTAGTGAATCTGCTTAATTTACTTACTGTATATGCAATATCAAATCTTGTATAATTCATAATAATCTTTGAATTTTTTAAATGATCTATAAGTTATTCCAAGATCTTCCTACCTCGATTCTCATGTTTGAACATTACATAGCTATTTTTAATGGTTTAAAATGATTTTTAAATATTGAAAATATATTTTAAAAGATTGTATTGAAAAATATTATTTAGCTTTATTTCCAGATTTTTGTGATCGTTTTCAGCAAAACTTATTTCTATACTTTTTGGGGCTAAGATCTAAATATTTTCGGGGTTGAATTTAAATATTTTCATAGGCTGAATTATGGTCAAACTAGACATTGTAAGCTAGATTAAAATAAGGGGTCTATAAGAGTGATTTTTGACAATATCTTTTGAAAAATAGCCATTATAGTATATCTTTGAAATCCCTATATACTAACTTGAGAATTTTAAGTTTAATATATCAAGATATATCAGAATTTCAAAAGAGAAAAGTAATATCTTCTAAAGAATATATTCAAGAAAATATTTGTGTGAAGTTCTTGATCGTGAAAAGACTGATTTCAAAAACCAAAGATATTGAGTTCTTGTTCTATTAATTCTTGAAGAAATCTAGGTGAGATCATTTTGATATGGGAGAAACTCCCGCCCACAATTAAATATAGGCTTGGAAACCTTGATGGGTAGGATCAGGTTAATTATCCGACCTAGAAGAAGTAACCAAGTAATCATTCCAGGTTGAACACACCAGCCCACTAGGGATGAGGTCAGTTCATAATGAGCGACCCGATACATGAATAGAAGAAGGCCCTATAAAGAGGCCCAATCGAGGATAAATAAAATTCACAATAGAAGGCCAATTAAAGGTAAAGCCCAAGAACCCCACGACCTCCATGCATGAGGAATTTCGCAACTAACTAACCATACATAAGTGAGATCACTGCCAAATCCCATGTAAATTGGAGAGGATCATGGAAAGGGAGACATCACCAATAAAACGACACAAATTTAGAAGTCTATATAAAGAGAAGGTATCAACATGTTATTTTGACTCTCAAGTACTTGATCTCTCACTCAAAACAGCCTTACTTATTCTTATGCCATAAATTCTTTGGCCGACATCACACCGGTGTCCCTTTCAGCTAATCGATTTTGCAGGTTATAGTAGCAGGTTGTGAAGGTCTTTGGCACGTGGTAGATATTTTGCACGTGCTAGGGATTTTTGGCAATATCATTTGGCATTGTCAGCGGAAAATTTGAATGCAAAGCTTATCATCATAGCGATAAGGCTGTTACGAGCAAGAGAAGTAGGTTCAAGCCAAAGTAGCGACGTTTTGCCACTAGTCAGTGTTGTAGTTCCTATAGAAGCATCAGGAGAAGTTCACACTGATCCTCTGCCAAAGGTGCAAACCACTGATTCATGGATCGATACTCTAACAAGGAAAATTATGTGGATGGTACAATAGATCGCCAACAATGCACAACAGCCCCCTTTTGTTGACAACGATTTAGGAGAAGAAGCGAAATCCCCAGAATTTTTTAAACCACCATCACAGGAAGAACGGGTTGTCCAGGGAGATTCAAGTGACTACCCAATAGAAAGAAGAGTGCTTAGCCAGATTGAGATCGTTAATTCCCATCAGCAGCCCAAAAATAGGGAGGAGAGAGATCTATCCCTAGATGAACTGGAAACACTGCTGAAAGGAACTGAGATGTTGTTCACCTCTGACCTATTAGAGGTGCTACTCTCGGATAAGTTCGACCCGATGAAGTTTGAAAAATATGATCGAAAGACAAACCCAGTTGACCATATTTACCTGTTCAAACATATCATGGTGCTGTATAAGGTAGGAAACTCTACGTTGTATAGGGCATTTGCCACTGATTTGAAAGGATCTGCTTTAGAATATTTGCACAAGCTACCATCTGATTCTATCTTATCATTCATAGACTTTGGAAAACAATTGATCAGTCGCTTCATAACCTGCCAAAGGTTGATGAAGGGGCTCGATTACCTATTTGCTCTACAACAAGAAAAAGGGAAGTCCTTGTACCAGTACGTGAACCATTTTAATACAGAGCTGATGTATATTAAGGGTAATGACACAAACCTCATAATAGATACGTTTACTTCGGGGTTACGCTATGGTCGATTCCAAGAATCCCTCACCAAGCACAATCCAAAAAGTGTGATTGAACTGATAGAGAGGGTCAAACCCTACATGAAGTTGGAGGATGTCAGATTCGCGAGAGAGGGAAGGGTATCACCCAAAGATAACCCTCGGCAAAGCGAGAAAGACAACATCAGAACAAATGATAGTAGTTCGGACATGTATAAAGATCGTCCAAGGAGCTTAGAATCGAGACTAGATTCATGTCAGGAACCATACCTCCCAGGGCTATAGATGCCAATTTTCAAGATTCTGCATGAAATCCGTTCATTCGAGGTAATTTACTGGCCACCCAAGATCCATGCAAAGTCCAATAGGAAGAGCAAGATGAGTTATTGAGAATTCCACAAGGACCATAACCATGACACAAATAACTGCTGGGATCTAAAAAAGGAGATTAAATAACTAATTAACATGGGTTAGTTGCATAGCTATTTGTAGGAGCGAATAAGGGACAAAAGGAGGTCCAAGAGTGAAAGTCGACACGAAAATCGTGATAAAGAGCAAAAAGATGATGGTCCTAATAGAAATTGTGAAGTCATTGATATAATAAACACTGTTGGACCTGCCACTAGAGAAACTAACTATGAACGGCAGAAACAAAATCTAAGAAGAAGCGTTGGAACGCAATTATGAAGAAGTAATGTCAGTAACTATGAAACCAGGGCCGATCATTATGTTCACTGCTGAAGATTGCAAGAGAATAGTGCATCTCTATGAAAATGCACTGGTTATAACACTCTGGATCTCTAATTTCGAAGTAAGGAGAATCTTGATTGATACAGACAGTTCTGCCAACATTATCTTCGGGAAAACGCTGAAATAAATAGGGTTGCCCAACTTAGATGTTGGTTCAATCCAGACTATTATGGTAGGATTTAATGGTGATCTCAGCTCTGCCAAAGAAAGATTACCTTATCAGTCACAGAAAATAAGGAAGGCCACAGAGTTCATGGTAATGGACTCCACATCTCCATATTATGCGATATTGGGACGACTATGCCTATATGAAATAGGAGCCATGGTATCTATGTTTCACCAGTGCATCAAATATGCAAAAGATAGCACAATAGCTGTTATACGTGGAGGCCAGGTGACATTTGGTAGTGCTTCTCAATAGCTATGAAGGGGAGGAAGAAAACCTAATTGCAATTAAAGATGAAGCAAGAAGAAGCTCCATTAAATAGCTCAGCTTAGGAAATAGACGACTTCAGATAGCACCCCAGTGTTCTTTAACCTGCTGAGCAAATAAGAGGGATAACCTTTGAGAAAGAAGCAAAGAAATTGATGATAGGCATATCTCTAAGCTATGAGACATGGAAGAGATCAACCCCGATGTGGAAATCCACTAGCTTGACATCTCCAGGTCTTACCCATCGGTCAGGTAAAAGAGAAGGACATTCAGCCTAGAGAAAGAGAAGTGATCGAATTCGAGGTACATAGATTTCTCAGAATAGGCCACATAAAGGAGGTGATATATCTGAAATGGTTACCTAACCCTGTGCTTGTAAAAAAGAAAAATGGAAAGTAAAGAATGTGCGTAGACTTCACTGACCTTAACCAAGTATGCCCAAATTACTGCTACCTAATGCCAAGGATAGATCAAATGGTGGATGTAGCAGCAGGGTATGAACTATAGACAATGATGGATGCCTATTCAAGTGATAACCAAATCTGAATGGACAAATAGGATGAAGAAAGAACAACGTTTATCACTCCAAGAGGTACTTTCTATTAAAAGGTAATACCCTTTGGTTTGGGAAATGCAGGGGCGACTTATCAGCGACTAGTGAACTGCATATTCTAAGAGAAAATTTGAACAACCATGGAGATCTATATAGATGATATGCTGGTCAAAAGATCCAATCTCTTGACTATCTTCTTGTCATGCCACCTCTTCGTCTTGTCTTTGTAGAGCTTGGCATTTTCATACGCTTCATTCCAAAATTCTTCAATTTCATTAAGTTGGAGGAGACATTGTTCACCTGAAGCTTTTAGATCGAAGTTCAATTTCTTTACTGCCCAAAAGTCATGGTGCTCCAACTTGACAGGAAAGTGACACGCTTTTCCAAACACCAACCGATAGAGTGACATACCGATCAGTGTCTTAAAAGCCGTGCGATATGCCCATAGTACATCATCCAATTTCACCTCCAAATCCTTGCAATTAGAATGAATTATTTTCTCCAAAATTTGCTTGATCTCCCTGTTTGACACTTCAACTTGGCCGTTTGTCTGCAGATGGTATGGCAGCGCCACCTTATGCCTCACCCCGTACTTTGTCAACAAAGTATTGAACATTCTGTTACAAAAGTGGGTTCCTTTATCACTAATTATGGCCCGAGGTGTTCGAAACCACTTCATGATATTTCTCTAAAGGAACTTAAGAACCATTTTGGTATCATTAGAAGGCGTCGCCATAACTTCGACCCACTCAGACACGTAGTCCACCCCCAGTAGAATATACTCCTGACCGAATGACAACGGAAATGATCCCATGAAGTTTATACCCCATACATCAAACAACTCTAATTCAAGAATAGACGTCAGCAGCAATTCATGCCTTCTTGAAATGTTACCCACCCGTTAGCATCGATCACAAGTTTTCACAAAAGTATAAGCATCTCTAAATAATGACGGCTGGTAAAAACCTAACTGAAGCACTTTTACGGCCGTTCAAGTCATTCCAAAGTGGCCACCAAAAGGTGATGAATGACAGTGATAAAGAATACTTGCCATATCTTCCTCCAGAACACATCGTCAGATCACCTGATCAGCATACTTCTTGAATAGCAACAGCTCGTCCCACATATAGTGCCTCGAATTGAACAAGAATGTCTTCCTTTAGGCACTTGTAAGATCTGATGGTAACACTTTGCAGGCTATAAAATTGATGATATCTGCAAACCAAGGAAGTGTAGTGTTAATTTTGAACAACTGCTCATCAGGGAACACCTCCATAATACAGGACTCATTACCGATGTCCTCTTGCACCAGCCGTGACAAATGATAAGCAACAACATTTTGCTCCCTTTATTGTCTCTTATCTCCACATCAAACTCTTGTAACAAGAGAATCCACCTGATTAGACGTGGCTTGGCATCTTTCTTCGCGAATAAGTATTGAATGGCAGCGTGATCCGTATAGACGATCACCTTGGATCCTATAATGTAAGATTGGAACTTATCGCATGCAAAAATAACTGTCAGCGTCTCTTTCTCGGTTTTAGTGTAATTCTCCTGTGCATTTTTCAAAGTCTTGCTTGCATAATAAATAGATCGGAATATATTCTCCTTGCGTTGGCCTAAAATCGCTCTAACAGGATAGTCACTAGCATCGCACATTATTTCAAATGGCTCGTTCCAATCCGAAGCAACTATTATGGGAGTTGTGATTAACTTTTCCTTCATTGCATTAAAAGTTTTCAAGCAAGCTTCGTCAAATTCAAATGGGGTTTCCTTCTCGAGTAAGTGACACAACGACTTCACCTTCTTTGAAAAGTCTTCGATAAAGCACCGGTAGAAGCTGACAAATCCCAAGAAACTAGGAACTCCCTTCACATTTATCGGAGGTGGAAGTTTCTCAATTGTTTCAATCTTGGCTCGATCTACCTCGAGCCCCTTCGAAGAGACTCGATGGCCTAAGACTATTTATTCTTTAACCATAAAATGACACTTCTCCCAATTGAGAACCAAGTGTTTCTATTCACAACAATCAAGAACAAACGCCAAGTTGTACAAGTAATGATCAAATGATGAACCAAAAATTGAAAATTCATCCATGAAAACCTCCATAATGTCTTCCACCATATCTGAGAATATCGCCATCATACACCATTGGAATGTGGTCGGTGCATTGCATAAACCAAACGGCATACATCGGCAGGAAAACGTTTTATACGGGCATGTAAAGGTAGTTTTCTCCTAGTCTTCCGGTGCTATGGCTATTTGATTATATCCCGAGTAGCCATCAAGAAAGCAGTAATGATCATAGCTGGCAAGACGATCAAGCATTTGATCAATGAATGAAAGTGAAAAATAATCGTTTGTTGTTGCCTTGTTTGATCTTCGATAATCAATACACACTCGCCTTCCAGTGATGGTTCGTGTCAAAATAAGATCATTCTTCTCATTTTTCACAACCGTCATGCTGCCTTTGTCCGGCACCACCTGCACCAGATTAACTCACTCGCTATCGGATATAGTATAAATAATCCCAGCTTTCAAGAGCTTCATTACTCCATTCTAATGACTTCTTTCATTGCCAGATTTAGTCTCCGTTGATGATCAATAAAAGGTTTAAATGAATCATCCATTAAGATCTTGTGCATGCATATCGTTGGGCTAATTCCTTTAATGTCAGATATAGACCACACAAAGGTAGATCTATGCCGTTTCAGAATTTTCAGCAACTTGTACTCTTCCTCTTCCATCAAGAATGATAATATTATCACCATATTGATTAAATTCTCCCCCAAAAAGGTATATCAGAGATGATCCGATAATTACTTGAGTATTAATCCACCGTGACGAGGATTGGATAGTTCGGGAGAATTAACTTCTTCTTCAATCATAGACACATGTATCAAATCCTCTATATCTTTAGAATGAGCCTCCATAGTAAGCACGTAGTCCACTATACCAACTTTCGTGGTTGAGCCCTCTTAACCAAAATCCCCCATAGATAAGGAATTTGTGAGTGTATACTCCAGTCGATCCATATCCACATTTTCATGAAAGAATTCTCTCACACATGAGTCAACAACATCTACTCAGTTACATTTAGGACATTTATTTGGAAAGTTCATAGTTTTGAAAATGTTGAACTTTACCTCATCTTCGTTTACTCGCAACGTCAAGTTGCCATTATGTACATCAATTAAAGCCTTTCTCGTTGCAAGAAAAGACCTTCCAAAGATGATTGGAATCTCCCAATCCTTCTTTATTTCTAGCACGAAAAAGTCCACCGAGAAGATGAACTTGTCTACCTTCACCAAGACATCTTCAATAATTCCTTTCGGATAAGTCAACGATCGATCTTCCATTTGAAGGGAAATTGTGGTTGGCTTTGCATTACCGAGTCCCAACTTCCGGTAGATGGAAGATGGCATCAGGTTAATACTAGCACTAAGATCACATAGTTCTTTGTCAAAATGATATTTCCCGATAGTACACGGAATCGTGAAACTATCGGGATCTTTTAGCTTTTCAGGCAATTTCCTTTGCAGCATAGCACTAGATTCCTTCGTCATTTTTATCGTCTCATATTCCTCCAACTTTTTTCTTCGTCATTATGTCTTTGAAGAAATTGCCATAGTTGGGCATTTGTTCTAACGCATCTGCAAAAGGTATGTTTTTTTTGTATTTTCTTGAAGATGTTAAGAAATTTTGCGAATTAAGAATCCAACTTCTTCTTTTGGAATTTTTGCGGATAAGGTACAGGTGTGCTTAGAATCAGTGGATTTTCTGGGAATGTAATTCTCCCCGGAATCACCCTTTGATCTTCTCTCTTATCTTCTCTTCAACTTTATTTTCTTTCTTCTTCTCATTTTTCTCCTCTATCTTGTCTTCATTCTTCTCCTCCTTTTTCTCAGCAACTTTTTCATTAACTTCCGCATCTACATGTCTCTTTGGTTCATTATAGTTAACATCATGACTTATCCTTAGCTCTTCTTCCATCGGCTTACTTGCTTCAACCTCTTTCCCGCTTCTCAACGTTATAGCCTTACATTCCCTCGGGTTAGGTTCCGTGTTGCTGGGAAACTTCCCCTTAGTCTGCTCTTGGATCGCACTTGCAAGTTTTTCGATCTGAGTTTCCAATGATTTCACAATAGCATTTGTGTTTGTACATGTGGTCTCAATCGAGTCAAGCCTCGTTTCATGCTTGTTAAGCCTGTTATGCATCTCACACATAATTGTCTGATTTTTCTTCATGAAAGAACCCAAAATTTCTTCCTAGTTCGAATTTTGATTTTGAATCCGAGGTTGTTGTATTTGGAGGTTTTGTTGCACAGGATAACCTTGAGCATGTGTTCCATAACTGAGAGGTGGCTGCAACGTGTTCTGATTGTTCGCATATGAAAAATTTTCATGATTGCGAAGTCCCGGATAATAGTGAGTTGGAATATTGTTGGCGGGCCTGAAAGTATAAGCCCTATTGTTGATGAAATGACATTCTTCGAATGCACTATCCACTCTAGGTTGAGAACTGCTTGCAACATTCTCCGCTTCACGACTGGACGAAGCATCTTTAGTAGAAAAGGCGACCAATTATTCTGAGAGTTTTGAAACTTGGGCCGATAAGGTAGCAATATGATCGACTTCCTGAATTGAAGCTATCATTCATCCCATATTCCTCTTGTTTCGCCATTGGTAATTATTGGCCTCTATTTTCTCCAGTAACGCATTTGCTTCAGCAGGTATTTTTTACAACAATGATCCTCCCGAGGTATCATCAACTATGGTTCTTGTTTGGCCATCCAACCTATTGTAGAAGAGTTAGGTTTGAAACCAATCTTGATATCCGTGTTGGGGGCACCGACGTAATAGATCCTTAAACCTTTCTCACGCTTCAAATAGTGGATTGAAGTCCGTCTGGCGAAATTACGCTATTTCACCTCTGAGTTGAGAAATCTTCGAAGGCGGGAAAAACTTAGTAAGGAACCTTTGAGTAAGGTCCTCCTAAGTGTTGATACTTCCCATTAGGATTGATTGGAACTAATCCCGTGCTCGGTCTCGAAGTAAGAATGGAAATAACCTCAACCGAATTACGTCCTCAGCAACATCGTTTATTTTGACCGTATCACAAATCTTAAGAAATGTAGCGAAATGAACATTGGGGTCCTCGTCCAGATTTTCTCCGTAGTAATTCTGTTGCACCATATTAATGAGGGAGGGTTTTAGTTCAAAATTGTTGGAATGAATTGGCTGCCTCCGAATTCCATAGAAATTATCCAACATCATTGGCCGATAATAGTCCCTAAGGACTCGTTGTGGATTCTAGGGCTCCGGAGGTTGCTGAGGTAGTGCCTGCGGTACCGACGATTATTGAGGCATGTTTGGCATGTATTCTTCTCCTCCTGTCAAAGTTTTATCTTGGTTGTTTCTCTTTCTCCTTATCATTTTCAAGGTTCGCTCGATCTCAGGATCCATAGTGAAAAATTCGAAGCTTTTACTATGTCGCATGCATTGCTCAATCAAAATAAATAAAAAAAATGAATTGAAAGAAAAGAAAACAAAAGAAATTGTCTGGATTAATATTCAAACACTTGGTCACAAGATCAATCAAATCAAAACAACGTGTCCCCAACAACGGCGCCAAAAACTTGAACGCCTGATAGGTGTAAATTACTTATCTATTTTCTAACGAAACATTATTAGTTTTTTAGTATGTTTAGTACGTTTTTAACATGTTTTTATTCTTTTTGGTATAAATTAAGTGTGTGGGGGTGAAAAGGTATAAAATCGGAGCGTAAACGATCAGATCGGACCAAGAACGGTTGAAGAATGGCGAAAAAACAAGCACGAGCGCAAAATTCTGGAAACCAGCTTATAGGTGTGAAAAACCTATCTATTTCTAAATTGGATTTGTTAGTTTTCAAGTGTTTTAGTTATATTTAATTGTGTTTTAGTGTGTTTTAGTGTAGAACAGGGAAAGAAAGTCAAAGGGCGAGAAACAAGTGAAAACGATGGAGAAACGGTGAAGTAAATATACAAAATAGGGTTTCGGTGAATGAAGATCATCGCCTAAGCGGAAGTTCCACCGCCTAGGCAAAAAAGAGACAGAATGTTGGAGTGCTGAAGGGCTGAACCACCGCCTAGGCGAGAAAATCACTGCCTAGGCAAGAAAAGATCAGAATGATATGCCAATAGCCACTGCCTAGGTGGAAAAACCACCGCCTAGGCAAAGTTACCGACAGAAGTTTAACCGACTTAAGTCTACCGCCAAAGCGGTGAACCACCGCTTAGGCGGTGATACTCTGCACAGAAATATCTATTTTTAGATATTTTGAAGATATTTCCAAACCTTACCTATTTAACCCTTTTCTCCACCAAACCTCACAAAAGCTTTAGATGTAAGAGGAGGCTCTGGTTGACATCTTGAGAGCTCTCCTTCCACCTTATTAAAGTTTAGGTAACTTAGGAAGTAGATTATATTAGTTTAAAAGGTGTTCTTAGCCAATCCAAAAAGAGCCAGAAGAGGAAGTTCATCAACGGAGAAGAGGAAGCTCGGGAGAATTGTTCTTTGGTGAAAGTGGACTACTCCACTTTAAGATTTGGCTTTTCTTCCCTTGTTTCCATCTTTGTATTTAATGTTTATTGTTGATGATGATGATCTCCTCTTGATTTATTATTGTATTGGCTAAGAACATGTTAGTGTAATTTAGAGATTAGTTAGGGAAAGATGTAGTTGTGTAAATACTCGTTTGGTTTAATATACATTTCTTTAACGGTTGTTGCTTTTAAGTCTGATTGTGTTTATCATTTGATGACGATCTTAGTATGATTGTTAAGGTATTAGGGTTAGATTTGAGAATCTAGGGTTTGACACTCGGGAGAGGTAACCCTGGATTCGGACTAGGGTAAACACATCGTTACGACCTAACGACCCGGGAGGGCGTTAGTTAGTGTGCAATTGATGACGTTGGGTCAAGACTCACGCGGTCTTGAGTCATTAAGACATTGAGGGGAACCTCTTCGTCGACACGAAGTCATGTATTCCCCCGTCTTACACTCGGAAGAGGTGCGGAGGAGTTTACGAACCAAGATTGTCGGATACCTAAACTCCATTATTGTTAACTAAACGAAATCAAACGTGTATTAAGTGAACAAAATCAATCCCTAATTAATCAACCTAGTTAGAATTAACCCACTAATTGTAGTTTAGCTTAGTTTAATTTCAATTCATGTCTTCCGTCTTTAGGATAACACGAGACTACGTCAATTGTGGTATTCAATTAAATTATTCACACTTTTCTTTGTGGGAACGATATCCAATCTTCAAAGATCCGCTATATTAAAACTTTAGACATCGTATACTTGCGAGTGTAAGTAGGCGTGCACAAATGTGCCCCTACCACCAGATCATCGCCAAGGCAGTGAAAATATAGAGAAGGGCCTATAGATGTTGTAAACTTACCGCCTAGGCAGTGAAACTGCAGGATGGTCCCTGAATCCACCGTCTTCTCCACTGCTGCGGCGATCACTGAACCGATATACCCGCTGCCTAGGCAGTCACTCTGCACATTGGATTAGATATGTTTTGATATTTTGAGCCTTATAAATGCCCTCCTCTCCTCATCTCTTCCGATTTTTATCACCCCCTAAGGCCCTTAGAATATAGTTAGGGTGAGTTTGAGAGATTTTTTAGGGATAGCTCACAAACCGAGGTGGAAGAACAAGAAGAAAGTGATCATTCAACGGTTTTAATGCCAAAACTTTGGATATCGGCTAAGTCCTTCATTTCTTTCCTTTATTTTCTTCATTTCGGTAGTTGCTGAGTGCGTTTAGTCCATTGGCTAAACATGGGTTGTTTAGGGATTAACACTATATTTATGAATATGTTATTTGGTTGAGTTTATGTTTCGTTAGCAGTTGTTCTTCGTTGTTTTAATTGTATTTATCGGTTTGTCATGATTATATGCTTGGATAGATATATTGAGAATACGAGATTTGACACTCGGGAGAGGTAACCCCAGATTCAAACTAGGTTAAACACAACACGACGATCCAATAACCTAGGAGGGAGTTGGAGAGTGTACAATCGATGACGTTGAGGCAAGGCTCACATGACCTAGGGTCGTTAAGATGTTGAGGGGGATTTATTCGTTGACACGAAGTCGCGTATTCTCTCGTCTTACACTCGAGAGAGGTGACGAGGGAGTTTACGAATTGAGATTGTTGGATACACGAATGCCATTAACGTAAACTAAAACGAAACCAAGCATGTATTCGTAAACGAAGTTAATCCCTAGAGAATCTATTCCCTCAAAACTATCTCAATATAGTATTAGTATAGTTAAATTAGTATTTTAGTATTAGTATTGAATTTTATATTCTATTTTTAGCGCCTGGATAAAATTAAATTATGATAATCGCGGTAATCAATAATAATCACAACCAATCCTTGTGGACACGATAATGTTGAATCTTCCGATCTATACTAAAACTTGATCCGTACACTTGCAATGAAAGTGATGATGCGTAATTGCGGCCATCAGCGCCTTTTTTACATCTTAATTTAACACACAAGTGCACGAGGTCAAGTTTTAATACAGTGGACCTTTCGATCGGATATCGTCCACAGGGAAACGTGTTTGATTAATTGAATACCGTAATTTGTATAGTCTTATATTATCTGGATGGTTCAAGAATTGTTTGAAGTTGAATATTTAAAAACTAAGTTAAACTAACAACTATTGGGTTAATTCTAATTAAGTGGATTACCTAGGGATTGATTTTATTCACTTAATAAATGTTTGACTTTGTTTAGTTAACAATAATGGTGTTTATATTATCCTTTAATCTTAGTAGCGTAAACTCGCTCACTACCTCTCTCGAGTGTAAAGTGAGCAAATATGTGATTTCGCGTCAACGCCGAAGTCTCTCTCAATGTCTATACGACCCTTAGTCACATGAGTCTTGACCCAACCTCATGGATTGCACACTTTCTAACGCCCTCCCCGGTCGTTAGATCGTCGTGATGTGTTTAACCCTAGTCTGAATCCGGGATTACCTCTCCTAAGTGTCAAACCTCGTATTCTTAAAACCAACCCTAATAACTTGACAAGCATATTAAGATTGTAATAAAATGGTAAACACAATTGGATTTAGATAAACAACCATTAAAAAAATAAATATTCAATCAAACATATATTTACATAAACTACATCGATCTCTAGATAATATTTATCTAGCCTACCATGATATTAGCCATACAAATATTAAAATAAAAGGGATTCATCATCATTCACAATAAAATGTTAAGTTACAAAGATAGAAACAAAGAAATAAAGATAAAATCTTAGAGTGGAGTGGTCCACTGTCGCCAAAGATCGATCTGGAAGTGTTTCCTCTTCTCCAAAATGTGAATCTCCTCTTTGAGATCTCAAAATAGGTTTAAGATCATGTATCAAATGTTAGGGAACATTTTTTACAAATGAAAGAACAAGGGGCTTAATTACAAGACTTCAAAATATCTAGAAAAATATATATTTTTCTGTGCAGAGTGACTGCTGCGGCGGTGAGTATGTCGGTTAAATTTACCGCTGCGGTGGTGAAGATAGCCCTAAGCTCTCTGGACTTTCACCACCGCGACGGTGAGACTTCTACAATTCTCCCAACATCTCCACCGTCGAAGTGGTAGACTGACCGCTGCGGCGGTGGGTTTGCTGTCTTGAAGCCTTGTTTCTTTTATCGTTTCTTCATTGTTTTCCCACCGTGCCACTTGTTTAATACTTGATTACGTCCCTACACTTTATTTAAATAAAAACAAACAACAATGCAATAAAATATTACTAAAACACTCGAAAACTACCAAATTCGATTTAGAAGTAGATAAGTATTTTTAACCTATCAGTACTGTAACCTGTACAACTGTGCCATCTAAGATGTCTCTCAGTGCTAGGGCCATTTAATATCTCCAATGGTAAGAGCAATCACCCTGCAGGATTTGCCTGACAGGTAACAACATATATCAACCCTGCAGGACTTGCCTTACAGGTAACAATATATATCTATCATGCAGGATTTGCTTGACAGGCAACAACATATATTCACATCTTACAGGGCATCCCTTTTTGACGAGAAGACAACTATGGCATAACAGGATAATAAAAATCATTTTTCACCTTTTAAAATTTTACTTGACCCATTAATCATCCTAAAAATTTCTATTTTCATCAACACTTTGTTTTTCACAATTTAATATGAAAATAAAATTTGATAATTTACATAGAAGACAATACACTCACCTCGACTTTTGCGCTACTAAAAACACTATCTTTAGAATGCTACTAGGCAGAATCGCTTGTGAACCTAATAACCAAAGGACCTAAATTAAGAATTTATTTAAAATAATTCTAATATGCAATGCGTGACCCTAAAATAGACTATTTCCCATTCTCTATTTTTTGATTACACGGAATTATTTGTCGCCTAATTTTTTAAGTTAATATTAGTTGTACAAAAATTATTATAGCAACGATTACGAAATTTTTTTTATTAATAATTTAATCTGCAGAAAAATATTAATTGACTGTTAAAATTTTTATTAGTCCATGAAATACTAAAAATTGTTGTTTTGATAAAATTTACCATTTTTTTTGTTTTTAAATTGTATTCTTCGCAAATTAGATATATTTGTACTTACTATATTTCTCGAATCCACGTATATATTTTTGACATATAACTATACATATATACATGTCCGTACATATAATCCTATAAATTAAACGTGATAAATATTTTATGTTACCAATATATATATATATATATATATATATATATATATATATATATATATATATATATATATGTGTGTGTGTGTGTGTGTGTGTGTGTGTGTGTGTGTGTGTGAAATCCAAAGGACCACTGTCTCACATTTTTCTTTCTTTTTTATTTTTTATTTTTTATTTTTTTAATTTTTATTTTTTTTAAAAAAAAGTTGACGTGTGTCATCTTTACACAATTCTAACCATTTCATGGTTAGAATTTGTTTTCTTCCCTTGGAAGGAAACAAATTCTATCCATTTTTTTTTTTTTTTTTAAATTTAAGATAATTACCCTTTTGAAATAAAGAAAATATTAATTATATTCCAAAATGTTTAAATTATATTTTAAATAACTTATTAATCCTTATTTTTTTTAAAAGTGAAAAATTAAAATTAACATATTAACCCCTAATTTTTTTAAATAAAATTTTAAACAACACAATAAACCCTATTATTTCTTGGGCTTCTTGTTGAAAGGTTCTACAAGTGAGGACCACCACTTTCTAAGGACTATCCAAAGGCAAAAAAAAAACCTTTGGATGATCCTCTACAAAATGGTGTTTTTTACTTTTGGGATTTTTGGAGGAATTTCCCTTATTTCTAAATGTTCTAAAATGCAACTAGAAATATGCATGTGCAAGAACTAGGCTTTATAATCCTTCTCTCCTGAAAGAAATTTTATCCCAAAATTTCAGTTACCTTAGTCTAATAAATGTGGATATTTATTTCTCATATCTTTTTCTCTTTCCCACGTCGCTTCCTCCACAGAGTGGCTACGCTATAACACTTTCATCAACGGAATCATTTTCGTTTGCAACACTTGATCTTTACACTTTAGAATCTGGATTGGCTTCTCAAAGCATGTCAAGTCTTCTTTCAATTCGATAGGTTGAGAAGTCAACACATGCGAAGGGACTGGCACATATTTTCTAAACATCGATACGCGGAAAATATCGTGTAATCTAGACAATTTTAGCTATGGAACTAGTCGATAAGCCGTCATGCCAACCCGGTCTAGAATCTCATATGGCTCGATATACCTTGGACTTAGCTTTCACTTCTTCCCAAATTTCATTATGACCTTCCACGGGGATATACGCAAAAACACATATTCACCCACTTTAAATTCCAACTCACGTCTACGCTTATCAGCATTACTCTTTTGTTGACTCTGAGCAGTCTTTAGTCTTTCTTGAATTACTTTCACATTTTCCGCCGTTATTTAAGCTATGTCAAGCATCAACAACTTTTGTTCTCCAACTTCAGTCCAACAAACTGGAGATCTACACCTTCTACCATACAACGCTTCATATGGTACTATCTCTATTTCCAAATGGTAGCTATTATTATAGGCAAACTCGATCAACGTCAAATGATCATCCCAGCTACCAGGAAATTCTAGAACACAGACCCTCAACATATCCTCCATCGTCTGAATCGTATGCTCTGATTGGCTGTCAGTCTGAGGATGGAAGGTTGTGCTAAATTTTAACTTGGTACCCATAGCAGCTTGAAGCCTCAGCCAGAATTTTGAGTTAAATCTCAGATCTCTATCCAACACTACAGTAATTGACGCACCATGCAATCTGATAATCTCGTCAATATAAAATTTTGCATACTTCTCCATGGAGTACGTCATTATCATGGCAAAAAAATGAGCAGACTTGGTAAGTCTATCGACAATCACTCAGATGGAATTATACCCTTTTTGAGTACGGGGCAATCCCGGAACAAAATCCATCGTGATGTGTTCCCACTTCCACTTTGGGATAGGCAAAGATTGCAATAATCCACTCGGACGATGGTGTTTGATCTTGACTTGCTGACAAATAAGAAATTTGGCAAAACATTATTTAATTTCTCGTTTCATTCCATTCCACCAACAGTGTTCTTGCAAATTTCGATACATTTTGGTACTGCTTGGATGCATTGCATATGCTGAGCTGTGTGCTTCCTCCAGGATATTTTTCTTCAGTTCAGCATTATTAGGTATGCACAGTCTATTCTCAAACATCAAGGCTTCATCATTATCCCTGACGCGATAGTCAGCTCTTTAACCATTTTTTACTTCATCTCTGATCTTCCCCAATTGGGCCTCTGACTTCTGCACTTCTATAATACAGTAAATTTGCGTTGGTCTCAAGGTCAAAGTCAAAAGCAACACTGCCGTCTGACCAACCGTCAACTGGACTTGCAAAGATCTCAGCTCGGCATATAAGTTAGTGTGAACGACTTTATGGTGTACGACCGAACCTGCCAATTTTCGATTCAGTGCGTCTGCTACAACATTGGCCTTTCCTGGGTAATAATGGATAGTGCAATCATAATCCTTGATCAAATATATCCAATGCCTCTGTCTTAGATTTAGTTCCTTCTAAGTAAACAAATATTTCAAAGTCTAGTGGTCAGTGTATATCTCGTAAGTCTCGCCATAGAGATAATGTCTCCAGAGTTTCAAGGCAAACACAATCGCCACCAATTCCAAATCATGCGTCGGGTAGTTATGCTCATGATTCTTTAATTGTCAAGAAGCATATGCAATGATGTGGTTATATTGCATCAGTACACAAGCTAGCCCTTGGTGTGATGCAGCATTGTAAATCACGAAGCCACCGCCTTCTATTGAGAGAGAAAGTATTGGCGCGGATATTAATCTCGTTTTTAGCTCTTGGAAACTCTGTTCACATTTGTCAGTTCACTCTAATTTAGATTCCTTGCGGGTTATTGGGTCAACGGGGCAGCTATAATAGAAAATCCCTAACCATTGGAGAGCTTTTTTTATTCCCTTTTATACAGACCTGCGTTTTTTCATTATTAGAGACACATCAAGAGAATTATACTGAGCTTTCTAAGAGAAATCATACTAAGAGAATTGTGAGATCTTTTCTAAGAGTTATTCTTGAGAAATATTTGTTGTGAATTGTTGCTACTACCCATCTGAAGTTACATTGCTATCATTATTCTTTCGGTGGAATCCGAGTGAGATCTTTCCAAATTACTTTCTATTTAGTATTACTTGATTATATTTGGAATTTGATCTTTGAAATTATTTTCTGATTTTTTATTGAAAAATATTTTTGAAACAATTTCTTGAAGAAATCTGATTACGTGCTCAATTACGTGCTACCAATTTTTTTTATTTAAAATAAGATTTTGAATATCTCACTTTTCTATCACTAGTTTTGGGATATTAATTGAGTTCTAATTTATCTGGGATGGTAGAAGCTCTGAGTGAAAAAAATCAATTATCAATTTTTAATTGGTGAGTTGAGTGACGAATTGAATACTATTTGGAGTATTTAATCTAAGGGTAGCTGGTTTCAATATCTTCCTGTAAAGAGATTGAGGTAGTAATTCTTCTTGGATTGAATTGATTTGTGAGCAATTTTGTAACGGTTCAATCCTTATCGAGTAAAAGAATATTTGGAGTGTTTGTGAGGTTTTGATTCTTTAGCCTAAGGTATAAAAAGAATTAGGTTAGTCTTGATCTTATAAAAAGTAGAGGTTATTCCTAAGCCTAAAAAAAAGGAATTTGTAAAGGTTATTCCTGAATCTGGAAAAAGAAATTTGTAAAGGTTGATTATGAGCCTGTGAAAAGAATCTTTACGAAGGTTTTGTTCCTACCTTTAAAAGAATCTTGAGTTTAGTGGGTGCAACTCTCCAAGGAGCTCGGGAGACTGGATTAACCAAGAGTAGCTTGGTGAACCAGTATAAATTTCTGGTGTGTTGCTATTTTTCATTATTTATTTTTGTTATTTGGTTTGCACCTAGTTGATATTATATTTCCGCAGTGATATAAAGAAAATAATTAATTTAGGATTAAAATTAATTATTTGGATTATTAAAGTATTTTTCTTTGATAATTTTTTATCTACCCAATTCACCCCCTCTTGGGTAGCTCACTGGGCCAACATGTACTATTTAACTCAATAAAATAACTACCACTCACATGCCGAACCCACCTATCGACACCCTATCTCATGGTCCACTACTGACTAAACAATTTGACAAGTCTACAGAACCTATTGCCTAAGCTCTAATACCAAAAACTATTACACACCTCCCCAGGCCCCCAATGCCCGAGGCCGGGAGCGACATCGACTTTACATTACTCAACTAACTCACAAATATATAAATACGCACATGTACTATTATAGAATTATTTGTTTCCAAAAATAATATTTACCAAACTCAAAATCCAAAAATCGTGTCCCCAAAATATCCATAGCCAAGCTACAAAACCGAACCTTGCACGGTTCACACTTGTCTCGACTATCCTTCCAAAAATGACACCACCTTCTGACTTTACTTAGTGCCAGTAGTGGACCCATCTCTAGCTGCGGCACCTGAAACTAAATATTTTATCGGTATACTATTTTCATAATATAAAAATAATTTATGGATCAAATATAATTATCAAATATCATTTTTCAAAACATAATATAACTATAACAGCACACTGAGCTGAAATAACATACCACAGCTATCATTGCTATAAAATAATGCATTTAAATCATCGAATCAAATTATTTTGACATATAATAAAATACCGCACACATATTTTCCTACTAGCCATATGATTATTTCACATCATGATCGGGAGTTACGACGGTACCGTAACCTATACAATTATGCCATTTAAGCTGGCTTTCAGTGCGAGAGCCATTCAATATCTCCAATTGTAGGAGCAACTACCCTACAGAACTTGCCTGATAGGTAACAACATATATCTATCCTACAGGATTTGCCTGATAGGTAACAACATATATCTATCCTACAGGATTTGCCTGACAGGTAACAACATATATCTACCTTACAGGACTTAACTGATGGGTAACAACATATATCCACATCTCGCAGGACATGCCCTCTTGACGAGAAGACAACCATGGCTTAATAGGATAATAAAAATTATTTTTCACCTTTTAAAATTTTACTTGACTAATTAATCATCGTAAAACTGTCCATTTTCATCAACATTTTTTTTTTCACAATTTAATACGAAAATAAAATTTGATAATTTACATAGAAGACAGTATACTCACCTTGACTTTTGCGCTACTAATAACACTATATTCAGAATGCTACGCGGGCGGTGTCGCTTGTTAATCTAATAACCAAAGGGCCTAAACTAAGAATTTATTTAAAAATTCTAATATGCAATGCATTACCTTAAAATGCACTATTTTCCATTCCCCATTTTTTGATTACACGGAATTATTTATCACCTAATTTCTTAAGTTAATATTAACTGTACGAAAATTTTCTTGGTAATAATTTAATCTACAGAAAAATATTAATCGACTGTTAAAATTTTTATTAGTCCACGAAATACTAAAAATTATCATTTTGATAAAATTTACCATTTTTTTATTTTTAAATTGTGTTATTCGTAAATTAGATATATCTATGCTTATTATATTTCTCGAAACCACGGATATATTTTTGAGATATAACTATACATATATACATATCCGTACATATAATCCTATAAATTAAACGTGATAAATATTTTATGTTACCTGTTTCAATTCTTTTTTTCTTTCTAGCCGAGAGCCTTTTTTTTTTTTTTTTTTTTTTTTTTTTTTTTCTTCTCAGTTGAAACACATACACATGTGTATATGTGTAAGACATATAAATATATATGTGAAATCCGAAGGACCACCGCCTCACATTTTCCTTTCCCTTTTTTTTTTTTTAGGTTGACATGTGTCATCTTTACACAATTCTAACCATTTCATGGTTAGAATTTGTTTCCTTCCCTTGGAAGGAAACGAATACTATCCCTTTTGTTTTTTTTTTTTTTTTTTTTTTTAAATTTACGCTAATTACCCTTTGAAATAAAGAAAATATTAATTATATCTCAAAATTTTTAAAATTATATTTTAAAATAACTTGTTAATCCCTAATTTTTTTTTAAAAAAGTCAAAAATTAAAATTAACATATTAACCCCTAATATTTTTTGAATAACACAATGAACCCTATTATTTCTAAATGTTCTAAAATACAACTAGAAATATGCATGTGCAGGAACTAGGCTTTACAAATTGCTCTCAAAGACGATACAAGTATGTTGATTTTTCTAAAATTCAAATATGTTAATTTTGTTAGGGAGACCGATGCTTTGCATTTCTTAAATTAGATATTTATGATGTGTGTGTGTATGAGTGTGTGGGTGTGAAAATATTTTAAATAATGTGTTTATGAGTGTGTGGGTGTGAAAATATTTTAAATAATATGTGTGGGTTAAAATAAGAGGTAAAAATTGAGCTAGTTTATCAAATAGGGCAAAAATTCACAAAAGGACAAAAGGGCCCTATCGATCAACCGACAGAACCTGTCGGTCAATCAACAGGGATAGAGTCTATAGTACACCGACTCTACCTTGGTTTGTTAATCGACCAAGAACAGTCGGTCAATCGACTATTACCATATTTATTCTCCAAGACCCCTCATTTCACCCCCATTTAGATTTTAAAACCCTATCTTTCTAAAAAAATACGTTAATCTCCTAAGAGTTTTCATCTAAAATCTTCAATAGATCTTCACGTTTTGGCTTTAAATAGAAGATTAAGGGCTTGGATCTATCATTTGGGAGTAAAAAAATTCATCATAAGGTTGATTCTTCTACCACTCTCGGTAGATCTATCTCATCTTGTTAGATTTTTGAGTTTTAATTTTGTTGTTGAACTCACCATTGAGAGAAAATTCCTAGAGTGAAAAGATCTTGCCCGGGAAAACCTAATGTTGATCCTAAGATTTTGATGGATAATTAAATGTTGATGTTTTTTGTGGAACTAATGGTTTGATTAAATGTTTCAGTTTATTGGTTCTAATGATGGAGATATGATGACAAATAATGAATGGATGCTAAAAGATGATGATAAATATGATTAATGATTATGAGGTTGAAGAATTTAAAGAACCTAGAGAAAAAAACTCAAGTTAAATTCCAACTCTTAATATCTCAATTAGGATCACACACGACACAAAATGATTTTATAAATATGTGTGTGTTTGATAGGATCCTAATTAGTTAAAAATTATTTGCTCCTATGTGAATTGAAAAAGAAACATTGATAATTAATTAAAATTGAACTTAAGTATTTAGTAGAGCTAACGGAGAAAAGAAATCGGTTAAAGGGGCGAAAATGTCAATAAAAATGGAATAAAAACGAATTGAGAGAAGTGTTCCAATATCTATAAGTAGAAAGATAAGTCGACTGGAGAATAGAAAGAAAAGTCTCTATATCTCTCAGTCGACAAGTATGTCGACTTGTACTTAAATATGAACTCTCTATATCTATAAGTCGATAGAGCGGTCGACCTGTGATAAGAAATGGAACACTCTGAATCTCTAGGTTGACAGATAGGTCGACTGATGGTCACAAATTTTTTGGCTTGGCTACATCCTGAATCGATCAGTCGACAAGTGATCTTGGTCAGTCGACTTATGGCACTATTTCAGGATATTATGGAATTCCTGATTTTATTTTGAAAGTAGCCATTACTAGCTATTTTTTTTTGTTAGGATTCACGAGAGATTTTAAGAATTTAATGTTATTTGAGATATGCAACATATATTATGATATCCCTATAGATTTGGTTCATTAAGTTTGAATATTTCTCAATTTGGTACATGTAATTCTTTCTATTCTATTTAATTGTGATTGAGAAATATTTAAGGGACTTAATTGAGAAGTTTAAAAGTTATAATTAAGTGATTTGAACCAGGATGAAGTCTTAATGATATAAGGGGTCTATAAGAGAAATTAAATGTCATAACAAGTAGGAACTAGCCGTTAGAGATGTTATTTTATTCCCATTTATATAGACCTACGTTTTTCATATTAAAAAGAGAGATCAAGAGTATTATACTGAGACTTACAAAGATAAATCATATTGAGAATTGTGAGAGCTTTTCTAAGAGTTATTCTTGAGAATTATTTGTTGTGAATCATTACTGCTCCCGATCTGAAGTTTTATTGCTATCTCTAAATATTATTTTTTCGGTGGAATTCGAGTGAGATCTTTCCAAATTATTTTCTATGAATTGTAGCTTGATTATATTTGAAATTTGATCCTTGAAGTTGTTTTCTGATTTTTTATTGAAAAATATTTTTGAAACAATTTCTTGAATCAATCTGATTACATGCTCAATTACGTGCTACCCATTTTTGTTTAAAATCAGATTTTGAATATCTCACTTTTCTATCACTAGTTTTGTGATATTAATTGAGTTTTAATTTATCTGGGGTTGTAGAAACTCTGAGTGAGAAAAATCACTTGTCAATTTTTAATTGGTGAGTTGAGTGATGGATTGAATACTATTGGGAGTATTTAATCTAAGGATAGTTGGTTTCAGTCTCTTCCTGTAAGGAGATTGAGGTAGTAATTCTTCTTGAATTGAATTATTTTGTGAGAATTTTGTACGGTTCAATCCTTATCAGGTAAAAGGATATTTAGAGTATTTGTGAGGTTTTGATTCTTTAGCCTTAATTTAAAAAGAATTAGGTTATTCTTGAGCCTGTAAAAAGTATAGGTTATTTCTAAGTCTGTGAAAAAGTATTTACAAAGGTTGATTCTGAGCCTGTAAAAGAATCTTTGTGAGGGTTTGGTTCTGACCTTTAAAGGAATCTTGAATTTGGTGGGTGCGACTCTCTATAGAGCTCGGAGGACTGGATAATTTTTTATCTACCCAATTAATCCCCCCTCTTGGGTAGTTCACTAGGCTAATAATTGGTATCAAAGCTGGTTTAGCTCAACACACATTTAGCTAACAAAGATCACATGGCCCACATAATAGGCACACTAGCTGAGGGGTAGTTTATGCACTGACCACCTTTGTTTGCAGGTGAAAGTTATTCATTTTAGAAAGATAGAATTATAGCCTTCCTTCAAGCTATAAATTACGATGTGTATCTAACAATCGAGGATGGTCCTTTTGTTCCAATGGAAAATAGAGTCGAGAAGAAGAAGGAACAGCTAACTGCTTTTGACAAGCAAAAACTCTCTATAAACTCTTAGGCTATTAACATTCTATTTTTCTCTTTAGATGCTAATGAATATTCTAGAGTTTCAGGTTATAAATCTGCAAAGGAAATGTAGGATAAGCTAAAAGTTACCCACGAAGGGACAAGTTAAGTGAAGCAATTAAAAATCAATGCTCTTATGAGAAAATTTGAATTATTCAGAATGGAAGAAACTGAAACGATTCATGAGATGTATACTCGCTTCAACAATATTTGCAATCACTTTAGTCAACTTGGAAATCCATACTCCATGGAGGATAGAGTTTGAAAGGTCCTTAGATTTTTAACAAAAATATGGGAGTCAAAGGTGACGGTAATTGAGGAAGCTAAGGATCTTGACAAATACGAAATTGATGATCTCATAGGCTTGACTCATGGATCAAAAATTAAAGGATATGGGGATGATACCAGAAATAGAAAGAGGAAATCCTTGGCACTAAAAGCTCAAAAAATTAAAGAAAATAATGACAGTGATGATGAAAGTCTTGACAGTGGGCAAGAGAAAGATGTGGCGCTTCTCATAAAGAATTTTAGAAGAATAACTCGACGCACATTCTGCTGGAGAAGAAACCTCAACATGAATAAAGTGGAATGTTACAACTGTCATAAGATCGGTCACTTTCAAAATAATTGTCCCGAATCGAAGAAGGATAAAGAAAAAGAAAAGAAGAAGAAAGCAAAGAAGAGTAAGAAGAAATCCATGGAGGTTACTTGGGATGATACTGATTGCTCGAAAAAATCAGATAGTGAAGATATGTCCATGTTTGCATTGATGGCCACTGGTGGTTAGGTAACTAAATGTTCAAGTTCTTGTCCTTTAGTTTTTGATGAATTATTTGATGTTTATCAAGAACTTTCTCATGATTATAAAAACCAATGTTCTAAAATAAATGCCCTTCCAAGTACAATTAATACATTAAATAAGCAAGTGATGGACTACGAATCTGAAAACAATGAATTGAAATCCAAGTTGGCGGATTTGCATTCAATTGTTCTCAAATTCACCGGCGGTGAAAATAACTTGAAAATTCTTTTGGGAAGTTCATGTGGGGTTTTTGATAAAGCTGGTATTGGATTTCAGAAAAATCTTAAACAAAAACGTTTTCACAAGTTCTTTTCTGAAACCAAAGATCTTGTTAGATGTTTTAAATGTAATGTTGTGGGGCATACTATTTGTAGATGTTTTGCTAAAATATCTAACTGTAGACAAGTTTGAGTTCCAAAAAGAACTAAAATTATCCTGACTAACAAGATCGGACCCACTTAGACTGAGTACCACTTAGGAATTATTTGAGGTGCTCCTTTCAGATTATTCTAAAAGTTTCAATACGTAAGGATAAATGGTTCCTGGATAGTGGTTGTTCTCGACATATGACGAGAAATAAAGGAAAATTTACATCTTTAACACCTAAGGATGGAGGTCATATGACTTTTGGAGGCAACGCAAAGGGTAAAATTATCGTTATAGGTAATATCGGTAATGGTACTACTATTATTAAAGATGTGTTACTAGATAATGGACTTAAACATAATTTGCTTAGTATTAGTCAACTATGTGACAAGGGCTATAACGTTATATTTGATCATGATAGGAGCATTATTAAAAATGGTCATGATAGTAGTATTTTGTTAGTTGCATCACGTTTTGAGAATATTTATACTTGCTCATTTGATGATTTTAATTGTCAAAATTTATCTTGTTTGAATGCTTTGTCTTGAAATAGTTGGTTATGGCATAGGAGACTTGGGCATGCTAGTATGGAGTTAATATCTAATTTATCTAAGAAGAGTCTCATATGTGGCCTACCTGATTTGAAATTTGTGAAAGATAAAGTATGCGATGCATGTCAATTAGGAAAGCAGGTTAGATCATCATTTAAGAAAAAGATGCACACGTCCACGTCTAGACGTCTTGAATTGTTGCATCTTGATTTGTTTAGGCCTAACTCTATTGTTAGTTTTGGTGGTAAGTTTTATACATTCGCTATAGTTGTTGATTATTCCAGACTTACCTGGGTATTTTTTCTTGCTAAGAAAAGTGAGGTTGCTTCTGTTCTTGCTAAATTTTGTAAACACGTTCAAAATGAGAACCAATGTTCCATTATTAACATTCGAAGTGACAGAGGAAGAAAGTTTAAGAATGATAATGTGGTAAGTTACTGTGATTAGCATGGTTATGCTCATAACATTTTTGCACCAAGATTACCACAACAAAATGGTGTAGTGGAAAGGAAGAACATAATGCTTTAAGAGATGGCCAAAACGATGCTTAATGAAAATCGCTTACCAACCTACTTCTAGGCCAAAGCAGTAAGTACAGCTTGCCACGTGGTAAATCAGGTATCGATTCGCAGAGGGTTTAACAAAACCCCATATGAAAGCTGGAATGGTAAGACTCCTAATATTTCCTATTTTAAAGTATTTGGATGTAAGTGTTTTATTTTGACTGACAGGGATAACCTTGGTAAATTTGATGTTAAATCTGTTTATGGGATTTTTCTTGGATATGCTACTAACAATAAGGCTTATAGAGTTTATAATAAACGTACGTTAATAGTAGAAGAAACTATGCATGTTATTTTTGAGTAAGTTGATCTATTATTATCGAGTAAGGTTTTGGATGATGATGATGAAGGTATTTCAAATAACCAAAACCAAAGTGATAATGTACCTAAGGAGTCCCAACAAGAGGAGGAACCTAAGGAACAAGATTCGACCCTACCACGAGCTATAAAGACAGTACAGGGACATTTGGTAAAAGAAATCATTAGTAATTTCGAAAGAGGCGTAAGTACTCATTCTTCTCTTAGAGATATAATTAATCTTACTTTCTTATCACAAATTGAGCCTAAAAATATAGATGAGGTATTAACTGGTGAATCTTGAATTTCCACAATGCAAGATGAGTTAGTTCATTTTAAGCGGAACAAAATATGGTGTCTTGTTCCGAGACTGGATTTTCATCCAGTTATTGGTACTAAATGGGTTTTTAGAAATAAAAAAGATGAATCTGGCATGGTAATTAGAAACAAAGTAAGATTAGTAACACATGGCTATAATCAAGAGGAAGGAATTGATTGTGATGAAACTTATGCTCATGTTGCTAGACTAGAAGCAATTAGAATGCTACTCGCTTTTGTATGTTCACATAATTTTAAGTTATATCAAATGGATGTAAAGAGTGCATTTCTAAATATTTTTCTAGCAGAAGAAATTTATGTGGAACAACCCCTGAGATTTGAAAGTGATAAATTTTTCATTTACGTATTTAAACTTCGCAAGGCTTTGTATGGGCTAAAACGAGCTCCTAGAGCTTGGTATGAGAGACTTAGCGGATATTTGATCGAAAATAGTTTTCGAAGGGGTATTTGTGATATAACATTGTTTGTTAAGCAAACTGATTCTGATATATTATTAGTACAAGTGTGTGTTGATGATATTATTTTTGGATCTACTAATGAGAATCTTTACCAAGAGTTTGCTAAGATAATGCAGGTTGAATTTGAAATGAGCATGATAGGAGAGTTGAATTTATTTCTTAGATTGCAAATTAAGAAAACTAAAGAAGAGATATTTATAAACCAAGCTAAATACACCAAAGAGTTGTTAAAGAAATATGGCTTGTATGGCGCTAAAGAGTACAAAACTCCAATGGCATTGGCTATGAAGATAGACAAAGACGATACAGGCAAAAGTGTTAACGAAACAATGTATTGAGGTATGATTGGTAGTCTATTGTATTTAACTGCTAGTAGACCTGACATTATGTATAGTGTTTGTCTTTGTGCTAGATTTCAGTCTTGTCCTAAAAAATTGCACTAGACTGTGGTTAAGCAAATTTTTCGATACTTAAAGGGTACAACTGACCTAGGATTATGGTATCCTAAGGGGAGTGATTTTAAATTGGTAAGTTACTCCAACGCTGATTTTGTCAGTTGCAAAGTTGAGCAAAAAAGCACAAGTGGGTCGTGTCATTTGTTAGGACATGCATTGGTTTCTTGGTCAAGCAAGAAAAATTATTCAATAGCCTTATCCACTACTGAGGCTGAATATATGGCAGCTGGTAACTATTGTGCTTAAATTTTACATATTAAACAACATTTAAATGACTATGGAATTTGCATGGAGGAGGTCCCTATTTTTTGTGATAATAAAAGTGCTACTTGTCTAAGTAAGAATCATACACAACACTCGTGAACTAAGCACATAGAGATTAGACATCACTTTATTCGTGATTACATTCAAAAAATGGACATTGTTATTGAGTATATTGATACCTCCAACTAACTTGCTGATGTTTTTTCCAAACCACTAGCAGAAGATTAGTTTGTGAAAATCATTCGCGGTTTGGGTATAGCTAGGCATAATGATATTTGCCTAGGGTAGTGGTTTTTTTGTGTTCTCTCCTCTCCAATTTTTTTTTTTAGATAACAAATGGGGAGAATTAGTTGGCGTTTTATTGAATATCTTAAGGGGGAGTTTATTATATTTGTATTTTGTTGATTATTTTATGAATATCTTCATTACTATGTTTAAATGAGTTATAAAACCCGTCTTTAGATTCAGGAGAAGTGTGGTTATATTATTGATTTGAAAGAAACATCAAAGTTAATTGTTATCATAAAAAAATGGGGAGATTGTTGATCCTAAGATTTTGATGGACAATTAAAAGTTAATGTTTTTTGTGGAACTAATAGTTTGATTAAGTGTTTCAGTTTATTAGTTCCAATGATGAAGATATGATGACAACTAATGAATAGATGCTAAAAGATGAAGACAAAGATGATGAATGATTAAGATATTAAAAAATTTGAAGAACCTAGGAAAAATAACTCAGGTTAAATTCTAACTCTTAATATCCCAATTAGGATCACATACGATACAAAATGATTTTTATAAATATGTGTATTTTTTATAGGATCCTAATTAGTTAAAGTATTTGCTCCTATGTGAAATTGAGAAAGAAATATTTATAATTAATTAAAATTGAACTTAAGTATTTAGTGGAGCTAACCAAGAAAAGAAATCGTTTAAAGGGGTGAAAACGTCAATAAAAATAAATTAAAAACTAATTGAGAGAAGTGTTCCAGCATCTAAAAGTCGACAGGTAAGTTGACCGGAGCATAGAAAGAAAAGTCTTTGTATCTCTCAGTCGAAAGGTAGGTCGACCTGTGCTTAAATATAAATTCTCTGTATCTATAAATCGATAGAGCGGTTGACCTGTGATAAAAAATGAGACTCTCTGAATCTCTAGGTTGACAAATAGGTCGACCGATGGGCATCTTGAATCGATCGGTCGACAAGTGATCTTGGTCGGTCGACTTAATAGACTGTTTCAGGATATTATGGAATTCCGAATTTTATTCTGAAAGTAGCCATCACTATCTATTTTTTGGTTAGGATTCAAAAGAGATTTTAGGGATTTAATATTATTTGAGATATGCAACATATATTATGATATCCCTATAGATTTGGTTTATTAAGTTTGAATATTTCTCAATTTGGTACATGTAATTCTTTCTGTCCTATTTAATTGTGATTACAAAATATTTGGGGGACTTAATTGAGAAGTTTAAAAGTTATAATTAAGTGATTTGAACCAAGATGAAGTCTTAATGATATAAGGAGTCTATAAAAACAATTAAATGTCATAACAAGTGGAAACTAGCCGTTAGAGAGGTTATTTTATTCTCATTTATATAGACCTGTATTTTTTATATTAAAAAGAGATATCAAGAGTATTATACTGAGCTTTTCTAAGAGAAATCATATTGAGAATTGTGAGAGCTTTTGTAAGAATTATTCTTGATAATTATTTGTTGTGAATCATTGTTGCTACCGATCTGAAGTTTAATTGCTATGTCTAAACATTATTTTTTCGGTGGAATCCGGGTGAGATATTTCCAAATTACTTTCTATTAATTGTTACTTGATTATATTTTGAATTTTATCTTTGAAAATAGTTTCTTATTTTTTATTGAAAAATATTTTTGAAATAATTTCTTGAATCCTGATTACATGGTCAATTATGTGCTACCCATTTTTGTTTAAAATCAGATTTTGAATATCTCACATTTCTATCACTAGTTTTCAGATATTAATTGAGTTTTAATTTATCTGGGGTGGTAAAAGCTCCGAGTGAGAACAATCACTTGTCAATTTTTAATTGGTGAGTTGAGTAACGGATTGAATACTATTGGGAGTATTTAATCTAAGGGTAGCTGGTTTTAGTCTCTTCTTGTAAAGAGATTGAGGTAGTAATTCTTCTTGAATTGAATTTTTTTTAGAATTTTGTAACGGTTCAATCCTTACCGGTTAAAAGAAAATTTGGAGTGTTTGTGAGGTTTTGATTCTTTAGCCTTAGTTTAAAAAGAATTAGGTTATTCTCGAACTTGTAAAAAGTAGAGGTTATTCCTAAGTCTGTGAAAACAAATTTGTAAAGATTGATTCTGAGCCTGTAAAAGAATCTTTGTGAGAGTTTGGTTCCTACCTTTAAAGAGATCTTGAGTTTAGTGGGTGCGACTCTCCGTGGGGCTCGGAGGTCTGGATTTGCCAAGAGTAGTTTTGGTGAACCAATATAAATTTTTGGTGTGCTGCTATCTTTACATTATTTTTTTTTTTATTATTTGGTGTGCACCTAGTTGATTTTATATTTCCGCTGTGATATAAAAATAATAATTACTTTAAGATTAAAATTAATTATTTGGATTATTAAAATATTTTTTCTCTGATAATATTTTATCTACCCAATTTACCCCTCTTTGGGGTAGTTTATTGAGCCAACACCTAAATATGACAATATTTATTTTGAGAGAAAAGATATGGAAATAAAATATAAAAATTAATTTGCAAATCGAAAGGTAGTTTGTTGTAAACTTGCTGATTTTGATGGATTAAAGAAAAAAAAAATATCAATCTTGAGAAGTATGTTAGGAATTAGGTTGGGCTGATTTTGTTTCCCAAAGCAATAAATGGATGCCCCATTGGGTAAAATGTTTTATAGTAATCTTATAATTAGAGATGAACAAATGAGATAATTTGTTAGAGGCTTTGAAATTAGATTTGATAGAGCAAAATTTAGAGATATTTTGAAGATCAATAGAGGAGATGTCTTTCCCTACAATACCCCTCAATGACTTTCGACGAATTTTAGGAGAAGTGAGATTACTAATAAGTTTGGGTTGATTGATGATAGAATGGAAACGCTATCACTTGAGCATCGTCTCATTCATTTGATGATTACATATTCAATTATGCCTAGAGAAGGGAGTCTTGCAAATGTTAATGATTTTCAGTTATACTTCCTAAATGAAATTGTTGAGGGTAGAAATTTTGATTTGGTCCACATTATGATGGAACACATGAAGTATCATTTAAGGAAACCCTCAAGGGTACTACCCTATGCCGATGCACTTTAAAGAATATTCGACCACTTTGGAGTTGAAAATGAGCCTAATGAAATTAATTTTTTCACGATGACCCCAGCATGGATAAATGTTAGTAATTGTATTTTAATGGGGTATGAATTCAAGAGAAATAGGTGGGTGAAAAAAGAAAAGGGAAGAGAGGCCAAGAATGGTGGTGGAAGAAGAAAAAGAAGATGAAGAATTAAGCTCGGATCAGAAAATGGATATGCTTAGGAATCAAGTTGAACATCTCCTTCAATACATGGAGATGCTTGATTATAGGATGTCCGAGATTGAAAATAACATGGCTAAGATGAGAGTGTGTATGGAAATCGGATAGGGGAGGATTACTGAGACCATGGAAGCTAGATTTGGGAGGATCACAGGTAGCATGGAACACATGTTCCAATTTATGCAGAACCCGCAGTTTAGCAGCCAACAACAGTTTAGTGCCCAATAGCAGTATAGAGGGCACACTACTTTTGGAGCGCAACCATTCTTTGGAGAACCTATTGTAGCAGGGTCGTCAAGGGCAGGACTATTTATGTTGTATTATCAGCAGATGCCCTTGAGCTCAAGTGTTCAAACTGGTACTCAATACCCACAACAGCCAGCTACATGTCTGCTGGGACCATACTATCCATTTATGGGACAAAGACCTTAATAGTTTTTTATTTATGCTTTATCATTCTCAGTTTGGTTATGTAGTTTGAATATATCTCACCGTAGCACCTTGGTTTGTAGTAGCTAAATATAGAATTTGTGGTACTTGATCTAAATAGACGAAGGGGTAATTAGTTTATTATGGTTTGTCTGAACATGATCCTTTAAGCTTAATATTTATTTCTTATGATGATCCACATATATTCTAGAAATGAAAATGAATTTTATTCTTATCATTGAAAATCAAGATCTTATGATTTTTTTAGGAAAAATTATGTTATAAGAATATTTATCAAAGGGTTTAAAAAGAAATATCATTTTGGTTCTTAGTCCTCATTTTTTGTGATGACAAAGGGGGAGAAGTTGTTTGATATTTAAACAAGTTAATTAATGTTTAGGAATTCGTTCGTCTAAGCATTACACTAATTAACGAAGTGATTTAAGTTGAATTGGTTATATTGTGCTTTATTAAATATCATTATTATTATATTGATTTTTGGGTTTATATTAAATATACGTTGAACTGTTTGAATTTGTCTTCATGATATGCTTAAATGAGTTAAATACCCATCATCGGATTCAGGGGGAGCGTGATTAGTTTTATTTTATTTAAAAAAAAAAAAACATCAAAGTTAATTGTCATTATCAAAAATGGGGAGATTGTTGATCCTTGGGTTTTTATGGACAATTAAGTGTTGATATTTTCGGGGAACTAATGTGTTTATTGAGTATTTTAGAAAAGAGTTCCATATTATTGATTAGTTGAAGACATCATGAAAAAAATGTTAAGGTTGCAAAGATGTATGTAATAAAGAAATGAAGAGTATTGAAGACATTAAAGAAATTAGGTGAAAATAACTCAATTTCTTATACTCTTAATGCAATTAGAATTAAAATCACACATGACACTATTAAATGAATTATCTTTTGTGTTAAAATTATAGAATTTAGGATCCCAATTATTGATTTATTATGTGCTTCTTATGTGAAATTAAAAATGATAATTGACCTAATTGAAAATAAGGATTTAAAGTATAAAAGTTAAAGTTTAGGGGGGGGTCAATTCAGTCAACTGAGAAAAGCAATTGGTTAACTGAATCAAGTAGTGAGTTTTGGAGTAGAATTGGTAAATGAAATGACCATTCAGTGTCAATCGGTCAACTGATCATAAGAAATCGGTCAACCGTTTGAAATAGAGAGGTTTTTAGAGCAAAATGAGTTGTTCCTGCAGCAATTGATCAACCAACCAATTGCGATCGGTCAACCAATAGGCTTAAGATTCTAGCAGGTGAAGTCTCCAAACCAATCGGTCAACCGACTGTGCTGGAGTTTGGCAGGAGAAACTCTCTGTAGTAATTGGTTAATCGACTAGAGGAAGATCAGTCAACCGACTAGAGTTTTGGTTTCACCCGGTTGCTACGCTGAATCAATCGGTCAATTGACAGCTAGGATCGGTCAACCAACTGTTTTGGCTGAGATTTCAAGGAACTTGATATTTCAGTCAAAAACTAGCCATTTTTTTATGATTCCAAGGGATATTTTTGGGGGATCTGATCTCATTGAAGATATGGAACATATATTTTAATATTCATATTGATTTAGTCCATATAGTTTATAATTCTCTCAATTTAAGTAGTTAAATACTTACTATCTTTATGATTGATAATTGAGAAATATTTTATAGACTTATTTGAAAGTTTTAAAAGATATTTTTATGTGAATTAGACCAGAATTGAATGATTATGTTAAATGAGTCTAAGAGTGTCTTTTAGGGACATATCTTTTGAAAAGTAGCCGTTGGAGGGCTTGAATTAGTCTATATATATAGACCTGCAAAATTTTGATAAAACATATCAAGAACATCAGTTCCTATACTTTTCTAAGAGTTATTATTCTACTGATATTTTTTGAGAGAGATTTTGTGCTAAGTTCTTGATCTATAGTGCTAATTAATTTGACGTCACCGACTTGTGCTATCTTCCGATTCTATTTTCATTCTTTGGTGTTTTCCTGGTGAGATATTTTCCAGTTATTATTCTTAATTTTGATTTTATATTGTTATTACTTGCTTGGATTTAAGATCGTTAGAAAATTGTTTTCAAACTTAAGAGACTGGAAATCTTTTTAAAACGATTTTGTATGTTTATTTGATTGCATGCTTTAATTTGTGCTACCCACATATTGTTATTAATCAGATATTAATTTAACTCACATTATATCTATCACGTAGTAAATTTTAAGACATTAATCGAGTATAACTGTATCGAGGTAGTAAAAGCTCCTTGTGGGAAGAAACTCATATTTTTTGTATTTGTGAGTTTGAGCGGATTAGACACAATTGGGTCGGTGTCTAGTTAGGGTAACTAGGTTTTAATCATTTCTGGTGAAAAAGATTGAGGTTTGATCTTTGTACTAAGTATAAAAATGTTAGGTTATTATTTTCCTTTGAAAAAAACTAGGTTTTGATTCTCCCTGAAATTGAATTAATTTGAGTGAATTGTAAGGGTTCAATCCTTACCTGAGAAAATGATACTTGTGAGTGTTATGAGGCTTTGATTCTTTCTTTAATAGAATTAGGTTAGTCTTTAACCTAGTAAAAATATAAGGTTCTTCCTTAGCCTGGAAAAAGAATAATTGTGAAAGCTGATTCTGAGTTTGGGAAAAGAATCGTTGTAAGGGTTTGGTTCCTAATATTAAAGGAATTAGTGGTTTAGAGGCTGTGAATCTCTGTGGAGCTCGGGAGACTGGATTAAGCAAGGCTAGCTTGCTGAACTAGGATATATCTTGGTATATTGTATTGTTATTATTTTTTACATTTTTGTTTGGGTGTGCACCTAGTCAAACACTAATCCACTGCATAATGAAGATAATAATTAATTTAGAAAAATTGATTATTTAAAAATTAAGTGTTGAAAGATTTATTTGCTTAAATTTTTTATAACTACCCAATTCACCCCCCTCTTGGGTAGCTCATTGGGCCAACACAATTCTATCACTAGATCGGGACATCAAAGAGTTTATTTTGATTTGAGTTGGTAGAAGTTCTTTTGAGGAAAAATGATTATATATTTTATATTTGTGAGATTGTAGCTCATGACTAAGTATAATTGGTCTGGGTGGGAGTATTGATTAGGTATTAAATGAGCTTACCTAATCATTGTGTGATTCTTACATTTGAAAAGGATTAGTATGAGGGTTTGATTCTTACTTGCAAAAAGGATCAGTGTGAGGTTTGATCCTTAGCTTGTGAAAAGATTAGGTTAGTCTTGAGTTTGAAAAAATATAAGATTATTCCTACGCCTGGGAAAATGATTAGGTGGTAATTCCTCCTGTAATAGAATTAGGTTATTCTTTAGCCTAGTAAAAAGATAAGATTCTTCCTTAATCTAGGAAAATGATAATTGTAAAGGTTGATTTTGACCCTGTGAAAAGAATCATTGTGAGGGTTTGGTTTCTACCTTTAAAGGAAATTGGGTTTTTAGTGGATGCGAATCTCCGTGGAGCTCGAGGTACTGGATTAGGAAAGGCTAACTTGTTGAACCAGGATATATCGTGGTGTTCTGCTTTGTTTACTTTATTCTTTATTTTGTTTGGGTGTGCACTTAGTTTAAACACTTATCCGCTGCGTAACAAGATAATAATTAATTTAGAATAAATTGATTATTTAATATATTGTGTTTAAAGATTTAAAGTACTAAATTTTTATTACCCAATTCAACCCCACTCTTTGGTAGCTCATTGAGCCAACAATAAAGAATATTCGAACATAAGAGAGAGAAGAAGAAGAAGAAGGAGGAGGAGGAGGACAGGGGGCAGATGGCAAGGGGTAGACAGTGGTGTTACCGACAGGTGAGGTTGGTGGTACTAGTGAGCGACTGGGGAATTTGTTGGAGATAGAGAGAGACAAAGACAGAGAGAGAATGTGGTGCCGCTTGTTAGTGTCGGATTCTCACTAGGAAGATAGTGTAGAGAGAAGTGTAAAAAAAATTAAGGGATATATTTGTTAGAAATTCAAAGGGAAAAATAGTAAAAAAAAATAAAAAAATAAAAATTAATACAATTAAATATAATTCTCATTCCAATATTTGATTAGTGTTTGGTTGCATTTTTTGGCCGATAAATGATTAAAACTTAATCCCACGTAGTTAGAATTATTTATACCAAGTTTATCTTGGCATATTTAATGAGATTAGAAAATCCATGGTAATGGAAATGAAATTTAATTCCATGTACCAAACACATGAATGGAATGACCATTTCCATGACTATTCTAATCCCTTGCAGATTCTTACATACACTTTTTTTTTATTAATATACAACCCTATTTCAAAAAAATAAAAAATAAATAAAAAAATCTAAATGATTTTAAAATTAACATTTTTATCCTTTTAAAATTCAGGGAAATCATCATTGACACCCCTTATATTTGAGACGATGATGACAGTAATCTCTTGTGGTTTGACAAAATATCACGCATACCCCCCATTTGTTTTTTTAATCAGAACAATCAACTTCCCAAAATTTTAGTTGACCAGTTGATATCATCATTTAAATTCAAAATTTACCCACACAATATAAATTTTATTCGTGAAATTACTTAATTACCCTTATTTATTTGTTGTCTTTAATCATTTTTTATTTTTTTATTTATCCTTTATTCTTCATCCTCCCGCCACCATCTTCTCCAACGATTTTTGTCGTCGTCTGTCGGCGATGGAGACCATCTTCTTCTCCTCCTCCTCATCCTCTCTATCTCTCTTCCCCTCCTTCTCCCCATCATTTCTATCTTCTTTCTCCTCGCCGGATCTGTACATATCCAGCAATGAGAAATAGATCCGGCATCCAGATGTAGGGTGTGGATGCAGGATCTGCTCAGTATGGCTGCCAGATCTAGGCAACTCCTTGCTTGATTAATGTAGATTCAGCGAGGAGAAGAGAGATAGAGATGAGGAAGAAGAAGAAGAAGAAGAAGAAGATAAGAGAAGAAAACAAGAAAACGAACCGCAAAGGAGGATGAGGAGATGTGGTAGTGGCAAAAATGGTAAAAATTTACAAGTGGGTCTGAGAAAGAGAAGTGAAAGATAAATTAAAGAAAAAAAAATTATTAACAGGGGTTAAATGGTAATTGCCTAAATTTTGTATGTTATTATTATTATTTTTAAGGTAAGGGTGAAAAAAATAACTGGCCAGTATTTTTTTTCCTACATGGGATCTCCATGTATAAAGACAAAGGTTGTCTCAAATTCAAGGAGTGCCACTAATAATTTACCCTTTAAATTAACTTTAACCTTTTCTCCTTTTATCTGTTTATTTAAAAAAAATAAAAAAAATTACCAACTCCCCTATCTCCAACAACCCCCTTGCTAGTCACCCCTAACACCCTACAATTGTTATTCACCTACGCCCCTTCCCATTCGTTATGTTTTTCTCTCTTTAACTCTCATCTCTCTCCCCCTCCCCTTCTACCTATGTATGTAGATAGAGGGAGGAGATGAAAATTGTGAGAGAGAGAGAGAGAGAGTGAAAGATGAAGAAGATGAGGAACAATTGGGGAAGAATGAAGGAAGAAGGGTGAAAAGAAGAAAGAAAATGAATGAAAATGTAAAAAATTAAAAATTAAAAAAATATAGGGAATTTTTTTTTAGTCCTCTTTTGATAGCCTATGAGGAATCATACCTCCACTACTAATAATTAAGTTTTCAGTCCCCCAAGAAACTTTAGGAAAAAGTACCTGCATTTTGACCTCTCGGTTCACTCATATTTACGATTCTGTCATTTTGTCTTATGTAACAAGACAAAATCTACACACATGACGTTAACGTTAAATTAAATGTTCAGCAATACATCTTGCCTATATTATAAAATTACGATTTGAATTTTACATTAACATTAATGTATTTTCATTTTTTTTTTTGTTTCACGTTGATGAATTTCTTCATCTGTTTGTGTACATTAACTTTAACGCATTTTATGTTCTGTTTGTGTGTGTTTACATTAACGCATTTTATGCAAACCCAACTCAAAATATGACATTAACGTTAATGTAAATGTTCAGTAATATACCTTGCCTATGTGTTTTTTTTTTTTCGTCAAACCTTGTCTATGTTGGAAAACTAAGATTTGAATTTCACGTCAACGTTAACGCATTCTTGTCTTTTTGTGTGTGTTCACGTTAATGCATATTCCTCATCTGTTTTATGTGCGTTAATGTTAATGCATTTTCACCATCGGACTGTGGGTTTTAGCGTTAACATATTTTGCTTTGGAGGGTTCTGTGCGTTAACGTATTTTACTTGAATATTTACGTTAATGTCCTATTACATACTTTTATCTTGTGTGCATTAACATTAACACCATATGTGATATTTTATCCTATAGAGCTGAATGTGTGTTTGGGTTGGGTTTGCATTAACATTAATGCATATTTTTTGGGTGCCTCTATGTGTTAACGTTAACGCATTTCATATTGTCCAGCCAAACATATAAGAAAAATCACGCAAAAACACTAACGTTTACGAAAATATTACCACCCCTTCCACTTCCACCACCATTCATATCCCCACCACCATCACCACCAAACCATATTCGATATGAAAAATTCAGAAAAAAATCTATACATGAAAACTAATACAACCAAACCAAGAAAAAAATGAAATGGAAATCAAGAAATAGAAATGAAATGGAAATAAAAAATACTAGAAATTACTACTCGAAGCCCCTCAGATCTCAAATCATTGAGGTACCAACCCCTTCGAAGGTACCAGTTTCCGGTGAAGGTGCCACCGTTAACGATCTGGTTTAGAGAGCAAGAGAGGGAGTGAGTGAACCATCGTTAACGATTTCATTGGAACTTCTATTTTGAAAGAGAAAAATAATGAAGTGAGGAGTTTCCAGAACTTACGATTTTTGGTAATGGCGACGACATTGGGTATTAACGATTTCACTGGAATGATTTTTTTGGAACCACATCTTAGCTCTAGGTTTCCAGATATAATAAAAGTTCAAGAAAGAGAGAGAGTGAGAGGAAGAGAGAAATAAAGAGATTGCAATGGCGTTCATCTCTTGCTCGACCACCGTCACAACCTTTGGTGACAACGTTTTAACGTGGCAGAAAAGCTCGTCACTGAGATTATTAAGCAGATTTAGACGGTTTCTGATGGTCGAACCTAGAAGAAACTGGAGGTTTCTCGGTCATAAAAAAACTAAGCTCTGTTGAGATCTACAACAGAGTAATCCTCCACTGCGAAACATGAGTAAACCTTGACAGCACAAACAGATCTTCATCTTCGTCTTCGATGACCTCAACACCATTGACCACCACAGGCTTCACATCCATAACCGTAGCTTCACTCTCGTAGACTGGTGGCGAGTACTCCACCACGGAAAGCTCCGCCATAGCTTCGCCTTCATTCGTTTCCACAACGGCGAACTCCTGTTGTCACTTAACAAATGTGAGAAAGAGATGCGAGTTTATAGAGAGAAAGAGATATGTAAATGGATTATGAGATAAAGAGAGAGAGAGAGAGTGAGAGAGAGAGAGCACGTTAATGGTTAACGTAACTGAGAGAAAGAGGGTCCTGTTTTAGGGGTATATGTGTCTTTTTACTACTCTTTTTTGTCTTTAGAGGACCAAAAATTTAATTGATTGTACCTTAAGGTTTGATCCCTACATGAACAATTGAAAATGATTTTTTCTAAATGGTCTCTTAAATAAGGACTTAATAAATAAAAACCTCAAAGATATATGTATTAATAATTGAAAAAATAAAATAAAACTTGATTTAAACAATATTTTTCAAAGAACGTAGACTAACAAAAGAGTGAATATATTTAGAAGCATCATACAAAATTTCTATGTAGCAAAAATGATCTACCTATAGAATTACCGAAAGAAATTTTTAAGGGTATGTTTGGTTAGAAGATGGAAAAGAGAAAAGAAAAGAAAAATTAGAGGATATAAAAAGAAATTTATTTTATATTAATGTAATTTTATCCTGGTATAGAGTAAATTTTTCATTTTTCTCTTAAATTGGTGTGAAAAAAAAAAATATATATTTAAAAAATGATACATTTTTCTTTTTATTTTTTTCGTCCTAATTTTTTTCTTCATTTTCATTCTGTTTTCATACCATTTTACTTCATTCTCTGAGTTCTTTACCAATAATTATAATTTAAATAAAAAAATTCTAAAAATGGTATATTCAAACTTATATATCGAAATCTCATAAAACTCAGGTCTGAAGTGCGTTTCTCCAAAAAACGCAGATTGGTTCTAGATTTTTAGAATAAAAAAAATAAAGAAAACAAAACAAAAACGCAGGAATGAAATGCGTTTATACGGTTGGACTTTTTTTTTTTCTCGAAAAACGCAAGTGGGGCTTGCATTTCTTCGCAAGAAACGCAAGTCCCACTTTCATTTCTCACAAAGAAACGCAAGCAGGTATTGTGTTTCTTGCTAAGAAATGCAGCCCTATTGCTTTCTCCTCCAAGAAGCAAAAGCAAGACAATGGAGGCCCCATTGATAAGGGGGAAAAAATTATACTATTAACCCTTTAAGTTTTAAAATAGTGTTAACATATACCCTATTGAAATATTTAAGGGTATAAATGTCATTTAACTCAAACTAACTGATTTACATTTTCAGTTTTTTTATTTTTATTTTGTTAATCTAGCTAGTACAAAGCTTGGGAGTTAACTCTATTTGAAAATAAAAATAATTATTTTTCTTAAATTTTTGTTTATTATTTGATGATTAAATAATTTTTTATTTTTATTTGTTTACATCTAGGTTTTAGATTTATTTATTTATTTATTTATTTATTTATTTATTTTGAATTTTTGGTTGGGACATACATTGGATATTAGTAATTAAAAGTTTGAACAT
The DNA here is from genome assembly GCA_016647705.1 of Eucommia ulmoides. NCBI lineage: Eukaryota > Viridiplantae > Streptophyta > Magnoliopsida > Garryales > Eucommiaceae > Eucommia > Eucommia ulmoides. The sequence goes on along the minus strand of CM028332.1, from coordinate 43,193,647 downwards.
CTCAGTTTTATGTAGAAAAGTTTAGGATATAGGTTTGAAATTATTTTTTTTAAAATAATCAAGATTATAGATTTTGATTTATTTTTTAATTGTGAGAAAATTGTTGTTGCTATCCAGATTTGAGTCACCATGGCTTATTTCAACTCACATCTGATGACACTTTTTGGACTGTCAAAAAGTGACCTAGAAATGATATTAGATTTGGATAGATAAGAAAAAGAAATAGACAACGGAGCTTCAAAAATTTGCTATTCTAACCGAGATAGATATCAATTTAAAATTAAAAGCGATAAGAAATACAAGTAGTAATCATAAAAGGATAAAAAATTAAACATTACATAAATTAAAAAATGCTACCCATTATTGAACTTTTGTAGCATCGAGAACTACTTACTTTTATCAAACCATTCGTAGTGAATCTCTCTGTCTTTGTAATCGGATAGTTTTGGGTCATCAGTGTATTAGGGATCGGTAAAGTACTTCAGTATCTACTTATTTGCATTTAGGGCATTGGCCTTCCAAATCTGGTAAAGTCTCTGTTTGTCATAAATCTGTTTCTCCATTTGTTTTATTTCTCATTTTAATGCGTGACAAATTTTGCCAATGTTATCTGGTTCGTTTTTCAAAATTTCGAAAGACCGTAATTTTGAAATTTTGAGGTGGTACATATGAGACTTTGACTCATAAAGGTTTTTTTTTTTTCCATTAGCGTTGGCCATTGTAAATTTTTGCCTCTTCACTATCCTTGTCCCATTCAGTGTAGTTGTAACTCTCGTGGTAACGACGATTGACCCATCAAACAGTTTGTTTGAAAGGATCACCATGTACTAAGAAAATTCGTTTCCTCCTGATGGGATTTAGCCATGTGTGATAGGTGTAATTTACCTATCTATTTCCAAACCAAACTTATTAGTTTTCAAGTGTTATTATAGTATTTTAATACGTTTTTATTTGTTTTGTAATAAATAATGTGTTTGGGGTGAAAAGGGATGAAAACAGATCATAAATGATCAAGTCAGATCAAGAGCGGTAGAAGAATGGTGGAAAAAGAATAAAGAGACTAAATTTCAAAATCTACAGCCCACCGCCGTAGTGGTCAAAATACAGAAAAGGGCCTAAAATCTCTGCAAATCCACTCCGCAGCGGTGAGATCCACCACCACGATGGTGAAACAACAAAAACTCTAATTCTACCTCTACATCCACCTCCGCAATGGTGACCCTGCCGATATGCCCACCACTGCGGTAGTGACTCTATAGATATTTTGAGATATTTTAGGATATTTTGAGATATTTAGAATCCTATAAATATTGTCCCTATTCTCCCCCAAACAAGAGGTTGGCATTTTTGGGAGTCTTAAGAGATTCAAGGCCATTTGACCAATAGAAGATCACCACGCAAAGAAGGAGAAAGCATTCTCAGAGCGGTTTTAGTGGCGGATCTTCGAATAACGGCTAAGTATCCTCGTTTCACTCTTCAATTCTTAGTTGGTTGAATGTTTGTATATGTTTAGATTGTATTTAGTTGTATTTAGGGCTACAGCCATGTGTAGCTAAACATATATTGTCTAGGGATCAATGTATTTCATGAAAACGTCGTTTATATAAAATTTATGTTTTGTTAATAGTTGTTCGTGTTTATCCGATTGTGTTTTCCATTTATCCTTGTTTATTATACTTGTTATGATATATTGAGAATATGGGATTTGACACTCGGGAGAGGTAACTCCGGATTTGGGCTAGGGTTTAAACACAACGCGACGATCTAATAACCCGGAAGGGAGTTAGCGAGTGTGCAATCCATGACGTTGGGGTAAGACTCATGTAACATAGTGTCGTTAAGACATTGAGGGGGGTTTTTTCTTTGACACGGAGTCACATATTCATTCACTTTACACTCGGGAGAGGTAGTGAATGAAATTTCGATACAGAGATTGTCGGATAGGATGAACGTCGTTAATGTAAACTAGATTGAAACGGACACGTTTAAGTGAACAAAATTAATCCCTAAGCAATAATTTCCTATAAACATCATACCACTATAGTAGTATATTAGATTAATTAACTTAGTATTAGTATATTTTAATATAAAAACTATAATTTTTATCGCCTAAATAAAGTTAGGTTATGACAATTACAGTACTCAATGATAATCTCAACCAATCCCTATGGATACGACAACCCTTACTCTTCCCACTTTACTAAAACTTGACCCATACACTTGAACTGAAAGTAACGATGTATCTATGGTGCTACCAATGCGCCAGAGAGATCTAGTTGTCGTTGAACACCAGTAATATCTGTAATAACATTCCATGGACCGCACACGTTATGTGGGTAACACAACTTCTCTCGGGCATCATACCATAGTAGTGGGCAGCGTGGTTTGTCTTCGCTCCAATGTATGACCTTTGACTGACGTATCTGGATTCCATATCATGTACCTATCTCATCTTGATACTTGGCATGGTCCCTTGTCTCTGAACCCTCACCGGTACAATGGATCTTCATTTTTTCATTGCCTTTGCTGTTACTCTTATTGTTTGCTGACCTGCTTACCATTTGAACTGATTTTCTGAGTAATGAAAATGGAGAATATGAATGAATGCATACAAATGATAATTTTGAAAATATAGATGTATATATAAGCAATTTCTGGCACCTTATTTCCCGCTAGCCACTATCCCTCCAATACAATTCCCGCCAAAATATTTCCCACCATTTTATTCCTCAACTTTCCGCTAATTTGTTGTTGATTTCCCGCCTTAATTTTTTCTATTAAACTGATCAACCTCAATTCCTAATAAGCAACATATATTGTTGAAATCAATCTTTATTTCGTTTTATTCCCAAAGATGATAAATAGAATTTACAAAGAAGATCACGGTGAATGTTTTTGGATATATATTGGTTTTTTTTACAATTGGATGAAATCAATCTTTGTTTTTGGCAATTGATTATTTTGCAGGGAAGTATTTGGTGAATGTCAGTGGCTACATAATTGGTGAGCTTGTCGCCGAATTAGAGGGGTTAATTAGAACAAGAACAAGCAACTTGATAGGTGGAAATAACCTATCTACTTTTAAACTGAATTTGTTAGTTTTTTTAGCATATTAATTATATTTAATTTCGTTTTAGTTTGTTTTAGTGTAAAACAGGTGAAGGGACGAAAATAAGTGATAAACAAGCGAAAACGGTGGAGAAACGATGAACAAAACATGAAGAATAAGGTTTCGGTGCATAAAGACCACCGCCTAGGCGGAGAAGAGGCAGGAAGTTGGGTTGCTGAACCACCGCCTAGGCGAGAAAAACACCGCCTATGCGGAGATCCGTCAGAATGTTTGTGCCAGTAACCACCGCTTAGGCGGAAATTCTTCCGCCTAGGCGAACATCCGTCAAAACCTAAACCGACTTAACCACCGCCTAAGCGGTGACACTCTGCGAGAAATATCTAATTTTAGATATTTTGAAGATATTTTCCAAACCTTTACTTTATCCCCCTTTTTTCCCCATTTTTGTCTTATGCCCTATGATGTTTGGAAAGCCCTTTTCACCTTAGATAGAATTAGATAATTTAGGAGTAGATTAGATTAGTTTTAGGAAGTGATTTGGGCCAATTCTTGAAGAGCTAAAAGAGGAAGTTCATTAATGGAGAAGAGGAAGCTCGGGATTGATCGTTCTTTGGCAAAAGTGGACTACTCCACTTTAAGATTTGGTTTTTCTTTCCTTGTTTCCATCTTTGTACTTAATGTTTATTATTGATGATGATTATCTCCTCTTGATTTAATATTGTAATGGCTAAAATCATGTTAGTTTAGTTAGATATTAGTTTGGGTTAGATGTAATTCATGTAAATATGTCTTTGGTTGAATATAAGTTATTCTAATGGTTTGTTATCCAATTCCAATTGTACTTATCGTTATTTCACGTTTATTATTCTTATTATGATAAACCGAAAATACGGGGTTTAACACTCGGGAGAGATAACTCCGGATTCAGACTAGGGATAAACACAACGTAACGATCCAATAACCCGGGAGGGAGTTGGATTGTGTGCAATCCATGAGATTGGGTCAAGACTCACGTGGCTATGTGTTCAGAAAGGCATTCGAGGGGGACTTTGGCATCAATACGAAGTCATGTATTCGCTCACTTTTCACTCGGAAGAGGGAGCGAGTGAGTTATAGATACCGAGATTGTTGGATGTAATAATAACCATTATTGATAACTAAACTAAACCAAATAGGTACTAAGTGAATGAAATCAATCCCTAGTTAATTAGTGTAATTAGAATTAATCCTTAGGAGTAGTTTTAATTAGTTTAATTTAAATAATTAATTGAATCGTCAAGATAATATGAGACTACGTAAATTGTGGTATTCAATTATTCACACTTTCTCTGTGGGAACGATATCCGATCTTCAAAGATCCACTATATTAAAACTTAGACCTCGTATACTTGCGAGAGTAAGTACGGCGAGGATTTCATCGCTCGTGTATTGACTACTCGCAAGTGCATGAGGTCTAGTTTTAATATAGTGGATCTTTTAAGATCAGATATCGTTCCACTGGGAATGGTGTAATTTAGTTGAATTTTGTAATTGGTATAGTCTCATATTATCTCGACTATTCAAGAATTGTTTGTATTTTAATTAACAACTAAGATAAATGACAACTATTAGTTAGTTCTAATTACATTAATTACCTAGGTATTGATTTCTTTCACGTAATACATATTTGACTTCATTTAGTTAGCTGTAATGGTGTTTATCTATTCTGACAATCTCTATATCTATAACTCTTCCGTTACCTCTCCGGAGTGTAAGATGGGAGATTACATGACTTCGTGTCAACGAAGAAGTCCCCCTCAATGCCTTAACTACCCTAGGTCGCATGAGTTTTGAGCCAACGTCATGGATTGCACACGTTCTAACGCCCTCCCGGGTCGTTCGAACGTCACGTTGCGTTTAACCCTAGTCCGAATACAGGGTTTGATACTCAGGAGAGGTAACCCTGGATTCGGACTAGGGATAAATACAACGCGACGATCTAATAACCCGGGAGGGAGTTGGATTATGTGCAATCCATGAGGTTGGGTCAAGATTCACGTGGCTATGTGTTTGGAAAGGCGTTCGAAGGGGACATCGGCGTCAATGCGAAGTCATGTATTCGCTCACTTTTCACTCGGAAGAGATAGCGGTGAGTTATAGATACCGAGATTGTTGGATGTGATAATAACCGTTATTGATAACTAAACTAAACCAAATAGGTACTAAGTGAATGAAATCGATCCCTAGTTAATTAGTGTAATTAGAATGAATCATTAGGAGTAGTTTTAATTAGTTTAATTTAAATAATTAATTGAATCTTCAGGATAATATGAGACTACGTAAATTGCGGTATTCAATTATTCACAATTTTCCTGTGGGAACGATATCCGATCTTCAAAAATCCACTATATTAAAACTTAGACCTCGTATACTTGAGAGAGTAAGTAGCGGCGTATTTCACGCGTTACTACAACTGGTGTAGTGGTTTTGCAGGGACAAAGTTGGTATGCGGTGACACTTTACCCGAGAGTCCAAAAGATATTGGTATACGAAATATTCGACAAGGTCTTTTAATGTTGAATCAAACACTGTTCACAAACTGCATAATTTACTGTGACTATAAGGCTTCGGTTGAGGATGTGATAAACATTGGTTGGTTTGAAAGACTCGTAAATGAGACAGGTAGTATGGTGAAGTACTTACCGAAAATTATGAACAACTTGGCAGTTAGGATGGCTTCAAAAAGTTGGGACTATTTATTTGAATTTAATGAGTTTGTAGAATTTCCTGATGGTCTATTCATGGAATATCTTACTGCCCTTGGAGATATCCGAGTACGAAGGTTTGTTTATCTGTTTGTCTAACAATACTCTGTTTCAAACTCGTATTTTATAGTACTTGTATTTGTAATGGACCATGTGGTTCTTTCTACGTATTGTCGTAATATTGTAAACATTTGGTATCATATGTTTATTTTTGGAATTTAAATGAAGAGAAAACATATGTTGTTTAGTAGAAGTAGCGTTATTATAATCTAACACAACAACATCTTCCAAATCTGTATGTTTGCCGTTGTGGAAACTATCGATTGTAACTAGCCCATCCTCCACCTTCCCATTATACCTACCACAATTGTTGTCGTGTGATGGACTAATTGGCAAATTATGGTAATGTGGAGCGGCATAACTGGTGCTTGCGTCACGGTCAATCACTGTATAGGGTTGATATTCTTCAGGAATGTAGGGAGATCGGTGAGTGTAACTGGATTAAATAACTTGGGGATCAAACATAGGAATGTTATACGAAGAAAATTGTCTGGATAATGCGGTAACATGAGGATTGAAATTCTGACTTAAAAATTGGGTAAAAGGACCAAGTTAGGAAGAAAATATTGAAGCGTGATCAAAAGCTCACTCTTGCTCAACATACACCGCAACACCAAGTAGCGAGAACACCTTACGAGGTGACCGAAGCACATGGTTTAATCCCGCATCGTCAACAATTGAAAATAACATATGTCTATAATTCCCCAACCCAATAGTAACTATCGGCAACCTACACTTTAACTTTAAAGTTCCATCAATTCCATTCTCAAGAATATAAGATCGTATCATCGCAATTAATTCATTTAACATAATCCCCCGACAAATATCCAACACTTTGATTACAGGCATACTATACGACACCCCAAACTCAATTCTTTCCAATATCCTACCACCCCAATATAAATATAATGTAACTGTCTCCATTTCAAACAACTATAATATCACAAATCAAAACAAAACAAAGACAAAATTATTATCATTATCATCAAAACAAATTAAATTCAGCTACAAAATTCAATTACTTAAACACACAACTTTAGGTTGAAAACAATTAATTTATTGAAAACACCCAAAATAAAATTTCTAATTGAAATCAAAAAATAAATTTGTAACTAAAACCGAAATATAATAACAACGACATCTAAAACTGATCTACACAAATAAAAATCAAAATCTAATGTAGTTAATTAATAAAAATCTTACCCTAAACACAAGCACAAACACAAACCTAGATTTACATTTCCAAAAATAATATATATATACACACATACACATATATACAAAAAAATCATATTTCGATTTTTACATACATTTCAAAAGGAGACGATTTTTACATACAATAAAAAAAAAACTATATTTCAATTTTTACATACATTTTTACAAATATATACACATGTATACACACATATACACACGATTTTTACATACATTTTTACAAATATATACACACAATACACATATGTACACATATATACACACATACATTTCAAAAGCCAAAAAAGAAAAATTACCTCTTAATGGAGGAGAGCGGCGGCCAAAAAGTTCCAAACCGAAATGAAAAGGAAAGGGGTGGGCCTAGGGTTTGAGAGGAAAAACGCAATTTGATTTTGCGTTTCATATAGAAACACAACTACGGTTAGCGTTTCTTAAAGAAATGCAGATCTATACTGCGTTTTTTCAAGAATAGCATTGGAAATAAAAAAACACAAATGAGAATTGTGTTTCTCAAATAAACACAATTTCCATTTGCGTTTTTTCCCTTCATATAACCGTTTTTCTCATTTGAGTTTTTTTTTTTTGTCCAATAAAAAACACAAAAGGGATTTGCATTTTTCACCAAAACGTAAATTCCATCTGCATTTTATGTAGTCTGTGTAAATAAGTTTCTAACCATCATCCTTCAGAAATTTTTTTTATTCAATAATTATTACGTAAAGAACTCTTCATTCTCTCTCACCAAAAGCCAAGCTGCTCAGCTCTGTACATAAGCTTAGAGGATAGGGTCGTGTCTACGTTTTATTGGTCACTAGTTTATTGCACTGAATCCGCCGTAGAGAAAACTGATGCGAACCCCGTCTGTGCGACTTTTTATTGCCTTGTGAACTACGTGACACCCAAAAAGAGCATTACCAGTAGTAGAGGGAAATCCCGTGACATTACAATCGATCGATCGAGAGTCGAGAGAGACAGCGCGCGCGAGTGAGTAGCGTCGATTCGAAGCCAAGAAAATGGTGAACTACTTGTTGATGATCACCGCCGAGCTCGAAAACATCACTGATCTCCAGCCCCAGGGCGGCTGTGATGATCCCAACTTCGCCTACTTCTTCAAGGTTTTGCTTGTCTTCGTTTAACATTTATGAACATAATGCATCTACTGCGTCTGCGTGTTTTTCGTGTGCACATTTTTGTAGATTTCTGTTCCGTTGTGTTTTAGTTTAATCTATTCGATTTCACTCGGAATTTTGTGATTATAATTTATGATCGGCTTTTCTTGTCAAGAATCTCTCTCTTATTTGTGCTTAGATATGTTATACTCTTATTTCTGTAAGCTACTGGCTTTGTTTCAAGTAACGGTACTTGAGACGTTGCTTGTTCGTCGGTATGAATGTTCTGTATTCTCGAATTGTTCGACTCTTATAATTTTTTTGCCCCCAAATCCACTCGTATGTATGATTAGTGTCTCCCGCTGATTTCGAATCCGTGTGTGTATATATGTGTGTAACTGTTTCCATACACCCTAGTAATAAATAGGGTTTATACATCGATTTTCATTTGATTTTTTCTGGGATATCTATGGTTAGTTTCATTTTCGTAGTCGCTTGTTCTGTAAATGTTGTCGTAGGAGTTTATTTGACTTTAGTTCATAGTAACTCATTGCGAACTTGTTTTTGAATGTATTCTTCCACAAATATTTTCTGGCGAGATCTTCTGTTTGTGTTTTTGTACGTGGATATCTTTCTCTGAATATTTTCTTGTGTGTTGTGGTCAGTCGGATCTGCTTTCCTTTATCTTATTCTTTACCTCACATTATGATGCTTTTGTTTATCAGTGTATATAGTGGTTTTATATTTGAGTTGGTTGCCTAGACGATTATTTGGTTTTGATTGGTTTGTTCTTGTTCTTCACTGTGTTAAATCTTCTATTTCTTACTGGAGGCTATTGGTAGGTGCTACTACTATCTTGCATTTACACGCCTACACATGGATTTCAATTTCCATAAGTTTATATTATTTGATTAAGAATGTTATAATTTTATTTCCATCAGTTAATCATTCATAATTTATCTTATTGTTTTTAGAAACTCCCATGCAACTTAAATAATTTTTTTGCTTTTTATTTTTCATCAATGAGTAATGTTTTAAAATCATTGAGACCTAAATTTTGAGTTTACTGACTTCAATTTATTTCATTTTAGTTGGAGCCCACTTTTTTCTCTTTCTTTTGGGAGTGCGATTTTCTTATTTTGCTTGAACACTGCATCTTCTTTGATCTTACTCATGACTTGGATCACATTTTGATTCTTGGAGTTAAACTTATGCAATGCTGTACCCTATTCCTATGTCATTCATGTTCATTTGTTATGATTTTATTTACTTATTTTTTGTTCTATGGGTTGTGCAGTTGAAATGTGGAAATTGTGGTGAGGTGACTGAGAAAGAGACTTGTTTGAGCTTGAATGAAACACTCCCTCTTCCAAAGAACAAGGGTGTGACTAATCTTGTTCAGAAGGTAAATCCCTTTCTCTATTGGATACAAATCTGAGCATAAACAAATTTGTGCATCTTGAAATTATATTTTCAGTTCTAATTTTACACATTAGACTATAGTCCAACTTCCAACGAAGTATTTGCGAATTGAGACAAGAGGGCCTGCATTAGGTGACATCTGAATATGCTAAGATTAAGTTTGGAGGATACCATCTGGATTTTACTCTCTATCCATTTTATCATAGGTTTTTGTTTTTTTCTTTTATTTTTCTTCAGAAAAACAAGTGTAGATTGTTCTCACTCTTTTTGGTTTGTCCATGGGTTAACTTTTATGCTTTGGCTAATTAGTTGTTGCTTGTGTTTCCAGTGCAAGTTCTGTTCTAGAGAGGGTACCATTACTATGGTCACGGGTCGAGGCAAACCATTGACTCATGCTCATGGTGAGGCTGGGACATATGCACCTTTGATGTTATTTGACAGCAGGGGCTATGAGCCTGTGGATTTTGTGTTTGGCATTGGTTGGAAAGCTGAATCTGTAAGTGTCTGCTTGCTTTTGTATTGCTTGCCACTGGAAATATAATTCAATGAATTACCACTGTCTAGCCTCTTTATGGGTCTCTTTAAGTATTTTACAACTCAAATTGAAGAAAATGTTGTTGAAAACCCTTTCCCACTATTTCACACCCATCATTTTTGTAGGGATTCTTTTTTCTCTTTCTTTTTCCTTAAGAGCGCGTTTGGATAAGAAACTGATAATTTCATGGAATTTAAAAATGATGGGATTTCGGAATTTTAAAATCTCGTCATTTCCAAATTCGTTGTTTGGTATATTTTTTGAAATTAAATTTTGTTGATATATTTCACCTTAATGGAGCGGTATACCTTATCCCCCCCCCCCCCCCCCCCCCCCCCCCCTTCAAAAATAAATAAATAAATAAATAAGATAAACCTTTAAAAGGTATTTGGAGATTTCATTTTATCCCCCGTAAATTCCATTTCAAAACTCCAAGCAATTTTAAAAACTCCTTTCGGGAGTAGCTGAAGAAGGAATTTTAACTTAAGAATTTCAGAAATTCCTTATAAAAATCAACTCTCCCAAAATCCTTGACCCAAACACACCCTACAGTTTGTTTCCTCGTCATTCGTTCACCATTCATCATTCTAGTAAATTGTAAGAATGATCTACAGTTCTACACTTTGTCTGGTTTGTCTTGGTCATGAAATCTAAAGTTGTTAGCTTTCAACCATGTGCGTTTAAACATGAGCACAATAATAATCAGCTATCATCATACTTTGTCAAAGCTCGTCTTATAAATTAACAGAGGAAAGATTGAACTAAGTTTTTCTTAGCTAGAAAAACACAACATTTGGTTGTGGTGGTTTCTTCCATAAGCGACTTAAGTCCCTTCTCATTGGTGCTCTGTACAAAAAGTGCATAAAGTCTTGTGGAGCAACATGTGGTTCGATATATGAAATTCCCTGCGAAGTAGAATACTTAGGTGGCTTTTGTTTAGTGCTATGTTTCCCTGCGAAGTAGAATACTTAGGTGGCTTTTGTTTAGTGCTATGTTCCCATAAATTTGTTCTAAACATATGGAGTCAGAACATCAACAGATTCTTTTTGTTTCTGCTCCCAGTTTTGTGGGAACAAAAGCAGAAATCTGGGTATTTCCTTTAGTTTCTCTCTCAAACTTTGTTCCCACAACACACGCACATGTGCTTTCTTCTTTGTTACTGATTTATTATGACCTTTTCTTCTTTAAACTATTCTAGCTTAGCATGTTATAATCATACACCATGCTGGTTTAAGCATTGTCTGTTTCGTTTCGATTTATATTTTTTTTTTCAGCAATATTCTAGTTAAATATTGAGGTAGTCTTTGGAAGCACGGATTTGGACCGGTGGAATTGGAATTCAAAATGAATGCATGTAAAAAACTAATTGCATGCGTTCCTTTCCAATTCCAATTTGAAGGCGGCAATTACGTGTAATCAAATACTGCCTAAGGATTATTGTGCATTACGGAGATACATTAATTTTAAGCTCATGTGAAAAATATCACAGGTTGTGTGTGTACATTTTTTCTTGTAGTTACTGTCAGCCAGTCTACAAGTAAAAGCCTCCATTGCCTCTCAATTTTCCTGATGCTTTTGTGTTATGCTAAGGTGGGGTTTGGCACCACTAAATATAAAACCTTGGCAATGAAAAAATAGAATTAGAAATGAACCCATTTGCAAAAGCTGAAACTTTCGATTTCCTCCATTTTTTTTTTTAAATGTGCGTCCTATTTTGATGTAGATTGCAGGGACTATATTTGAGGACATAGACTTGTCGGAAGGGGAGTTTGCTGAGTATGATGAGAAGGGAGAGTGTCCGGTGATGATATCAAACCTCTGTGCAACTTTCAATGTTGTCAAGTAGATGCATCTTCTCTCCGTGGCTGCCATTTCCCACTGATGTGTGGAAGGAGGGAGGGCGTACAGACTGACTCTGAATTTCTCGTAGAAAATAGTGACTGCATGCTCTTTTGTGTGAAAAAAAAAATGCTGTCTGACATACGGAAGCATCTTTATAGTATGGGTATATTAGTAAGAAGATTAGGCAGACTTTCGAAATCTGCTTCTTTAAATTTCATGCTATGTGCTAGCCTGGTTAATTGAAAATGTATTGAAGCCTGTTTGTTGGTGATTGATTGATGTTTCCTGTTTGTTCATATTCGCCTCATTATCAGACGTGATTCCAGAATCCAAACTCCTTGTTTTGGCACTTTCTCCATGGCGTGGGTTCTTATCTCCAGCCCTCGCAATACTAGTATAATAATTAAGTACACGACAATAGAATCGGATAAAAATTGAATGGAAATATTACCTTGAAATTTGGTCTCTTTGAGCTGTTTTGTTTTTGTTGTTTCTCTTGTTACTTTTCGTCGTTGGATCTCTCTCTCTCGCTGTCCATTTTTACGCCCCGTTGTGCGTGTGTATCAAACACTCTTTTAGAGTGCTTGACTAAACATGTGAAGTTTGTAAATTAAAAGATTGACTTACAAAATTTAGAGTTTTGACTCTAAGACCTTAAAGGTAACTCGCTATAACGACAGACAATTATTTGGTACAATATATTTTTAGCATTAATAAACTATTATTAAGAGTAATTAATTAATTATAATTAAGTACTTACAATTATTAATTTTAGTAAAAGAATTTGTTTTTGTATTTAGTTATTAACGAAAATACAAATGAGTAGTTATTGTACTAATAATTGTTGGTCTAAAGATCTACCCAGGAGGGATGATGAATTGGGTAGTGACAAAATTTTAATCAATAAATTCAAACACAAGATATCAATTTTCCTAATTATTATTATCTTGTTAACTAGTGGAATTATGTTTAACTAAGTGCACACCCAAATAATCAGAAAAGAAACACTGTAGCACACAAAGATTTATCATGTTTCGGCAAATTATTCTTACCTACGTTCAGTCCCTTGAGCTCCACATGGATTTCGCATTCTACTAACCCTTTGATTCATTTTCTAGGTAGAAATCAAACCCTTACAATCTTGATTCTTTTCGCAAGCTCAAAATCAACCTTTACAACACTGATTCTTTTCACAGACTCAGAATCCCTATCACCCTCTCACATTATTACACTTGTATTTTTTGCAGGCTTAGGAAGAATCTTCACACACTCTAATTCTATTACAGAAATAATCAAAACCTAATCTTTTAAAAGACTAAAGATTAACTAAATCTTTTTAGCAGACTAAAGATCAGTAATTTGGTTCATAGGTTAAAGATCAAAACCTAACTATCCAGATTAGATACAGTACCGAATGTTTCTAATCCACCCAAATTTGCAAATACAAAAAATTACAAGTTTCTTCCCACAAATAGCTTCTACTATCTTAATACAGTTATATCCAATTAATGTCCCGAAATACTACGTGAAAGATTCTATGTGAGGCACAACTTGATTTAAACAATTTAATGCACAAATAACAAATAATCAGATTTCTCAAATAAAAATTATTTTAAAAGATTTTTACAATATTAGATTTGAAAACATTTTTTTTTTCTTTCTCAAAACGATTAATCCAAGTAATTAAACAAATAATCTAACAAAGGAAAAAAATTAATTTGGAAGGATCTCACCGAAATTCGTTAAAAACGATTACGATAACTTAGTAACTAACACAAACCGGTACCAAAACTTTTAGCTCTTCAATCAAGAGCTCTTTCAATAAACTTTCTTATAAATTTCAGCAAACAAATTCTCTCTTATAATTGTCAAAAGTTGAATGTTCTTAATTGCTTTTATGAAATTTGTAGGTATCTATTAATAGATCTAGAATTAAACCTATAATGGTTAGTTTTAAAAAATTATCTCATTAAATGATACTTTAAGACCTCATATATCATATACTATCAAAATAAATATATTTCATTTAATCAGAAAAGGCCAATTTGGTCTCTAAAACTTTTTCAATTCAAAATCCTTAAAGATATGAAGTAGTTTCATCAATTCAATTAAGAGAATAATTAAATTTGTGGATCGTCGGTTGACCAATCTTGTGCAACGATTAGAATTGTGACTGTTGTACTACCCTGGTCGATTGACCGAATCAACTAGAATGTTTTCCCTTTTTTACTTAATTCGGCTACTAGATTCGTTAGTCGACCAACTCTACCCATCGGTTGACCGAATTGGCCAGTAGGTCACTCATTTTACTTCCTTAAGCTATTGTTTTGGTTAGTCTGCCGAACCCTTTCATCGGTTGACCGATTTGACCCGAAAACCCATTATTTTAAGTGTTAAAACCATATTTTCAATTAAACCCTTAACCGGAAATATTTTAATGACTTAACATTTTCCAAAAATCATTTTAGGATATTAAACTTATCACTTCTTACTAATACATAAATAATTTTATTCATTTTCAAGTATCGTGAGTTATACTAATTAGGGTTGCATTAAGAACATAAAGGCAATTAGTTGTTTTCACCTAATTGTCTTCAATACTCTGAAAACCTTCATGCTTTTATCTTCCACCTGTCATGAATTCTTCAATGATTATTATTTTCGACCAATTCTTTTTCTCATTTCAACTTATGGAACTTAAATATGAAACCACTTAACAAAAATATTAGTTGCATAAAATATCATCATTTAATTGTTCATTTTAATAGATAGTCCTTTATTTTTTGTTTTTAAAATTTCTTATCCGATTTATATAGAATTTATTTTTTAATTGTTATCAACCTTTTTTTTATTCCTTAACTGTAATTTTCGCAAGGTTAATTATAACATATATAATCAACACTATTTAACATGCACTAAACAAATTAAATCTATTTAAAGTTAACCAGAAGCCCAAAAAATAAAGAGAAAAAATATACACAAAATAGTATAAGTGCCTTTGAAAGACAATCTAATATATATATATATATATATATATATATATATTATAATTTTACTGTTCATGATTAAAAAAAATGTAATTTTTATGTTTCCATAATTTTTATAAATAACAAAATATTATTTAGGGTAATTAAGTAATTATTTTTATGACGTCTAATATAAAAAGGGTCTCTTGTGCATTTAGTTATTACGACTAATTATTCTATTAATTAAATTTACTATTTATGATTCAGAATAAATAATAAATAATTATAATTACGTAGTTACCTTCGTTAATTGTAGTAAATAATTAATTTGCTTGTTAAGCGATGAGTGAAGGTAAAACGTCTAATAAGTTTTATTAATTGTTTTCATTTATGAAATTAAAATGACTAAGGTTGACAAACATTTATAATAAGTGTTATAATTTGGAGTGACATAGTTACATCACAAGGTGAAGTAATACTAAAAAATAAATTCCACAATGAGTTTCGTTACAACGTGACACAACGCTAATTGCAATATTAGATAATTGCATTAAAATTTGGATTGAAATAGTGACCAAAGTAAGTGTCACGGTCTTAACTTGTCCAGTACTTGTTCTCGCACATGGTCGCTTGTCAGTGACCCTTTTCATTTGTTTTCTAGACTAGTTTAACTTAGATTAGCTTAGTTTCGTTTATTTCTTTCATTTCTTGTAGAAAGACACCATTATGATTCCCCGAACATAATTATGTCAATTGTAGTCACTTGTATTTTTTTACTTAAAGTATTATGTGGGAGGACATGCTCTTGAAGTCATTCAAACTTTTCACACCTTGTAGCCTTTGATATTAATACAATTGTTGTTGTTATTGTAATTGTATTCTTCTCTACATTGCTGGCATATGTTGTTGTAGGGAAACTCGTTGCTATTAAACCGCTTCCGTTATTTAAGATCCTCTGATCTTCAGGCTTTCTATTAGGCGATCCCCTAATTAGCGCTGCACGGTCCACTTTCTAGCCTCAAAAGGCTCGGCCCGTGACAGTTGGTATCAGAGCAACAGACCGATCCGTTGCCTGACCACGTTGGTAAAGTACCATGTCGACGAAAGATCGTCTCGAAGCACTTGAACAAAGCGTTTCCCGCATTGACGCTGCTCTAGCTCTTTTGCGAAGCCACAATGCTAATAGGGAGAGGACATCTCAGAACCTCCAAATCGATCACCTGATCGAACGGATGGGCCTAGTTACCGCAACATCCGCTGACCGTCAAGCTCAGATGGAACAGTCAGTCCTTGATCTCCAAAGCGAGTTGGACGACTTGAAGAACATTTTGTACAGAGCTCTTGCTAGAGACTCCAGGCAACCTACTTCGAGGGTTCGCCTTCCCGAACCTCAATCCTATGGCCGTTCAAGAGATGCCATGGAGCTTGAAAACTTCTTCTTTGATGTGGAGCAATACTTTCGGGGCACCGGAGTAATCTCCGAGGAAGAAAAGGTGACAACAGCTTCCATGTATCTTTGTAGTGATGCTACATTATGGTGGCGAACCAAATATGCAGACATCCTGGAGGGAAGCTGCACTATCAATACCTGGGAAGACCTTAAAGGTGAACTTAAGGTACAATTCCTTCCGGAAAATGTAGAGTACACGGCTCGACGACGACTGAGAGAGCTGAAACAGACCGAATATGTCCGAGACTATGTCAAGAAGTTTATGGTTCTCATGCTGGACATTCGTACAATGTCCCAAGAGGATAAGTTGTTTTGGTTCCTAGATGGCTTGAAAGATTGTGTACGTTAGGAAATACAAAGATAACGTCTTGCTGATTTATCTGCTGCCGTTGTTGCTGCAGAAAGAGTAACTGATTACTCTCCTAAACCTTCCACTAACCATGACAAGAGGAAAGACAAGAATATCTCCTATTATGATGGAAGTGGAGGTCAATCATCTCGGGGAAGCCCACCAAGACGTTGGAGCAACCCCAACTCAAATTCTAATTCAAGGAGTCCTCCAAGGAGTCCGCGCTGAGGTCAGCACTCAAGATCTGGCCATTCGTTCAACAACTCAGGGGCATCATTGAGTTCGGCAAACCAGAAGCCTCACTGGGGCAGACAGGCCCATAAAAATCCAACTCCTTTCTTCTTGTGCAACAAGAATCATGATGTATCTTATTGTCCACATAAACATGCTTTGTTCGCGCTGCACGCATCGATTCAGGAAGAAAAGGAACGTCGGGAAAAATATATTGTAGAGCAGGATGAGGAAACTTCAGACAAGTCTAATGCTCATCAAATGAGTACAATTCGTTTGTTGAATGCCATGAAGCGACAGTCGGTCGCAAAGAAAAAGGTCATGAAGAAGAACCTTATGTTCGTGGACCTTCGAATTAATGGATGGAATTCTTGTGCTTTAGTTGACACTGGTGCTACACACAATTTTATGTCCGATAAGGAAGCTAATCAGTTGGGCTTACGTGTCGAAAAGCACTCAGGGAGATTGAAGGCCGTGAATTCTGAAGCGAGTCCCGTGATTGGAGTTGCCAACACGGTACACACGAAGATTGCTCCGTGGGATGTGTTCCTCAACTTCACCATTGCTCCCATGGATGATTTTCAAGTGATATTGGGGATGGAATTCTTTATGGACACTAAGGCGGTCCCAATGCCTTTTGCAGATTCGCTTTGTATGATGGGAGATTGATCGTGTGTCATTCCTACAACGCAATATTCAATTGAAGACAGATCCGTTTCGGCTCTGCAGCTTGAGATGGAGGAATATCAAGACGACCTTCTAGTGCTTAGTGGGGGAGAAACTAACCCACAAGTACCACATTTGATTCCAGTAAAAGGGTTGTTTGACTATGTTCGAATTGCTTCTCCAAGAGAAATTCCAGAGGAGTTTTCCCCTCATCCGGATGGGGCAAAATCTACAGATATCAAGTTCCCATTGGTCCAATCCACTTTCATGTTAGCTAATAGTGCGAAGACCCACTTGCTTTCGGTGGGACTACATCCTGAAAGACGGAAGTACCGACTTTGTGTGCCGAGGGTTGGAAATTTGGGGAACAAAGGTACAACAGTTATAGTGGTGGATAAAACATTGAGTTCTACAACCTTATATCCATCACTTCAATTCCAATATTCCAAGGACACCGCCGCACAGGTTCTCAAACATGATACTCAGTTGTGGAATGTTCTGAGGGGTATTGATTCATGCTTCAATCTACACAAGTGCTTTGATGTCAACTTGGGATCTAGTGAGATTGTCGCAGACCAGCCATTGTATCCTCATTCAGTGGATAAGCTCTACAAATCCAACATATCTGGAAGACAGCAGAAGACGTTACAACCGCAGACCAAGTCAGAAACATTATCAGAAGAAGTTTACGAGGACGTCGATAGCTCAAGTGGGGGAGAATGTCACGGTTTTAGCTTTTCCAGTGCTTGTTCTCGCACATGGCCGCTTGTCCGTGACTTTTTTCATTTGTTTTCTAGACTATTTTAGCTTAGATTAGTTTAGTTTAGTTTATTTCTTTCATTACTTGTAGAAAGACACCATTATGACTCCTCGAGCATAATGATGTCTATTGTAGTCACTTGTATTTTTTTACTTAAAGTACTATGTGGGAGGATATGCTCTTGAAGTCATTCAAGATTTTCACACCTTGTAGCCTTTGATATTAATACAATTGTTGTTGTTATTGTAATTGTATTCTTCTCTACATTACCGGCATGTGTTGTTGTAGGGAAACTCGTTGCTATTGAAACCGCTTCTGCTATTTAAGATCCTCTGATCTTCAGGCTTTCTACTAGGTGATCCCTTAGTTAGTGCCGCACGGTCCACTTTCTAGTCTCAAAAGGCTCGGCCCGTGACAGTAAGCAATGTTGGTTAAAAACATTCGTCATAGTCGTTATAATTTGGAGTGACAGAATTGCAATTTGACGAGTAGTAAGCGTTAAGCACTAGTATAACATTATTATAACATGAAAAACTAACTACAATGATGGATATATGTGTTGAAATTTGGAGTAGAATGATTATAATGACAAGTAACGTTAGTTACAAACATTCATCATAATCTTTACAATTTAGAGTAAGACTTGCAATTTAGCGATATTGACTTAACATTGTTATGTTAGGAAATTTATTTCCTAATCTAATTTTAGACAACATATTATTAACACAATTATATTTGCTATTTAAATTTAATAGACTAAAATTAAGTAATCTAATTAATTTGGGTAAACCCATTGACTACTCAAAAGAATGTGGGTTAAATGAGTAGATACTGAAAACTATTGGGGTGATTAGAGAATTATGGAAACCCTAATCACACCATATAAATAGGTAATGTTAGGGTTATGGTCCCCAATAATACCAAATCATCTTGACGGCTCACTTCTCCCTATCTGGAAGTAAATCGCGAATCCCATTGAGGAACTCCGGAGATTTAGTTGAGGAAGACCACGTACTCCCTTGATCCGTGTTCTTCTCATGTTCGATTGTCATAGAATTCCGTATCATAAGTCAATTAATCGTAATGGATCCAGATACGTAATTTACATGTACATTAGAACTCTTGGTGATTTGACATGTTGATTAAGGTGCTATAGATTTAGATCTATAGGGAATAAAATCCCAACAAGTGGTATCAAAACCTACTTCATGTTAAATCATTAGGGTTCTCGAGTTTTTCAAGTTGGTGGAATTTTAGAGTTTGTGTTTTCTCCATTAAAGTTTACTTATTTGTGAAAATAGTGGGAGAAAACACTAAGGTTTATTATGTGTTTTGCATGATTTAAATGAATTCTTGCTAAATATTATGAATCTAAAGAAAGAAAAACCCTAAATTTTGGATTTTTGGGGGTCTTTTCATCACAAAAGCATAAGAATTGAACCAGATCTGAACAGGTCGGTCAACTGATCTATTCAGAGATAGTTCGGATAGTTTTGGAAGGTATTTGTATTTCAGCTCATACCTTTTTCATATGAACTCTAATTAAAGTAATTCAAAATTATGTGGAAAGATAAAAAAGAAATCTACAACTTTCATGTTTTAAGTTTTCCCAAAATCAAATTGAATCATAGTCAAAATTGGGATTGAAATCGGATCTGGTTGAATCAGGGTTGAATCGGTCAACCGATTCTTAGGAATTAGTCAACCAATTCAATAAAGGGGCGTTTCGGCTCTGGATCAATTGGTCAAGCAACCCTTCACGGTCGGTCGACCGACTCATTTAGGATACCATGTTTTTGGGTTCTGATTGATTAGTCGACCAACCCTTCGTGGTTGGTTAATCGATTGATACAAGATACCAAGGTTGCCCAATTTCGACCGATCGAACCTTTTCGGTCAATCGACCGACCCTTTGTAGTCGGTCAACCGATTGATACAGGATGTCAAGGTTATCTAATTTTGGTCGATTGAACCTTTTCGGTCGGTTGACCGATTAATTCAGGATCCCAACCTTTTCCTGGGATGATTGATCGGTCGATCGGACCTTTATGGTCGGTTAATCGACGGCTTAAGGACAGATCCAATCAGTCGAATATTTAAGAACCAGTTGACTGATTGAATGCCCCAACGTCAGAAACTATGACCTGTTCCCTGACATTCAATCAACGGATCATAAGGATGGTCGACTAACTGGTATCAGAATATTACGTCGTTACTTTCACTGCAAGTGTACGGGTTAAGTTTTAGTAGAGTGGGAAGAGTTAGGGTTTTCATATCCACAGGGATTGGATTATATGGTCGTTGAGTACCGCGATTATCATAACCAAACTTTATTTAGGCGTTAAAAATTAGGTTTTTGTTAAAAATATATACTAAACTAAGTTAATTAAACTAATTAGACTAATATACTAATATTGACGTTTAAGGGACTAAATTGTCTAGGGATTAACTTTGTTCATTTAAATGCGTTCAATTCAATCTAGTTTACATTAACAGCATTCACATTATCCGACAATTTAGGTATTGAAATCTCATTCACTACTTTTCTCGAGTCTAAAGTAAATGAATATGTGACTTCGTGTTAACGTCGAAGTCCTCCTCAAGAATTTATATGACACTTGGTCACATAAGTCTCACCCCAACCTCACAGATTGCTTACTTTCTAACACTCTCCCAGATTATTAGATCGTCACGTTGTGTTTAAACCCTAGTCTGAATTCAGAGTTACCTCTCCTAAGTGTCAAACCCCGTATTCTCAAAATCAACCCTAATACCATAACAATTATATCAAGATTGTAATAAAACGGTAAGCATAATCGGATAAAGATAAACAACCGATAACGAAACAAAGATTCAACCAAACAACGTTTTTATAAACAAATTGCTCCCTAGACGATATATGTTTAGATTTTCATGGACATAACCACATATACAACAATAAACAAGCTAAACATAATCAAAACTATCAACCAAACTAAGAATAAAAGAAAGAAACAAGGAGACTAGATGTTATCCAAAGAACCGATGCTAAAACCACTCTGAGAACATTTCTTCTTCTTGGCTTTGTGATCTTCTCTTGGTTAATAGGTCTTGGAGCTCTCAAGAACACTCCCAAAAATGTGTTTTGTGTGTTGGGATAAAGAGAGGATATAAAGGGATCCAAAAATATCAACAAAGTATCTCAAAATATCTAAACTGTCTGGCGCTTGACCGCTACAGTGGTGGGGAAGTCAATAGGCTTCTGTTTGATTGACCGCTGCAGCGGTGAATGATCAGAAGGTTTAGCAACTCTCTGCATTTTGACCGCTGCAGCGGTAGGCTACAGGTTCTGAACTTTTATCTTTTTTCTCATTTTCCCACCGTTCCTCCACTGACGTTCCATCGATTTACTCAATTAAACACTTGATTTATGATAGAACAAATAAAAACATATTAAAACACTATAATAATACTCGAAAACTACCAAAACCGATTTGAGAATAGATAAACAAATTACACCTATCACTAACATAATCTTATATCTTGAAATAAATTAAAATTATATAATATGTTACCAAAGTAATCTTTGTTGTATAGTTTATTTTTATTTTGGGATATTGAGATATAAATGTTTATTATTTATGCGAGCAATAGTTGACCTAAAGGAAGACTATTATTTGGCCGAATAATAAACATTGATGTTTATTGTTTATGCTAACCATAACCGACCCGAAGGAAGGTTATCGTTTGACTAAATAATAGACATTGTTTGAGATTAGTATGATTATTATCTATGGAATCAATAATTGGTCCAAACAAAGGTTATTGTTTGGCCAAATAATAAACATAATTGTAAGAATAAATGTGTGATGATTATCAAGCTTCCACGTGAACAATAAGTCAGTCCAAAGAAAGGCTTATTGTTTGACAAGACCTATTATCAACATTTGATTCCTGTGCTGAGAGTACCAATTACAATTAATTCATTTGCCCAAAGATTGTGAATTAATATTGTGCTAGGTATCTTGAAATGGGTCCCCAAATTTGGATTAATTATTCATGTTTTATTTTATTATTTTATGACATGCTTGTATGTGTTCTTGTTTATTTTGTTCTCTATATAGTTTCTATTTCTATTGCACCGAATGTTTATGCCTAAATCAGCAATATCCCAATGCTGAAAGGGACGAACTTTAATGCCTGGAAAGAAACCGTGGAAATTGTTCTCGGTTGTATGCATTTGGATCAAGCGCTACGGGAGCAATGAAACACTTCTACTCTGAAAAACCTCAATGAGGTTTAAATAGAAAAGTGAGATCGGTCCAATCGGATGTGTTTGATGATTATGAAACACACCATTCCGGAAGCATTTCGGGGCTCTATTGTTGAGAACAAGAGTGCCAAGACGTTCCTGGAGGAAGTTGAGCAATTATTTTGCCAAAATTGAAAAGTTGGAGGCGAGTAACCTTCTGGGTAAACTCGTCGTAATGAAGTACAAGGGAAAAAAGAACCTAAAAGAGTTGATAGGTGTAATTTGTTTATATATTTTCAAGTCAGTTTTGGTAGTTTTTGAGTATTTTTATAGCGTTTTAATATGTTTTTATTTATTTTGTTATAAATCAGGTATTTGGGGCGAAAATGGACGAAAACGGTCCATAAACGAACAAGTCGGTAGAAGAATGATGGAGAAAAAGAGCAAAAAGATCAATTTTGAGAACCTGCATCCAGCGCTGTAGCGGTCAAAGTATAGAAAGTTGCTTCATTTTCACCGCTGTAGTGGTAAAAATGCAGAGAGCTCCACCGCTGTAGCAGTCGTCCAGCAGTAACCCGACTGATATCCCCACCGCTGCAGCGATCCGAAAAGCAGACAGTTTAGATATTTTAGGATATTTTATTGATATTTTGGATCCTATAAATATCCCATCTTCTCCCCCAAACACTTAGTAACATTTTTTGGAGTCTTGAGAGCTCCAAGACACATCCAACCAAGAGAAGATCATCAAGGCAACGTTCTCGAAGCGGTTTTAGCATCGGATCTTCGGATAACGGCTAGTCTCCTTGTTTATCTCTTTTATTTATTAGCTTGGTTGGTTGTTTTGTATATGTTTAACTTGTTTCCAGTTGTATATAGGGCTATGGCCATGTGTAGCTAAACAGATATTGTCTAGGATGCAATGTACTTTACGAAAACGTTGTTTGTATAAAATCGATGTTTTGTTAACAATTGTTCTTCTTTATTCGATTGTGTTTACTGTTCTTCCACGTTTATATGCTTGTTATGATATATTGAGAATACGGGGTTTAACACTCAGGAGAGGTAACCCCAAATTCGGATTAGAGTTTAAACACAATGTGATGATCTAATGACCCGGGAGGGCATTAGAAAGTATGCAATCCGTGAGGTTGGAGCAAGACTCATGTGACCAAGTGTCATATAGATGCTCGAGGGGGACTTCAGTATTGATGCGAAGTCACATATTCATTCACTTTACACTCGGGAGAGGTAGTGAGTGAGTTTTCAATACCTAGATTATCGAATAGATTAGAATGCCATTAATGTAAATTAGATTGAAACGAACACGTTTAAGTGAATGAAGTTAATCCCTAGGCAATATTTTCCCATAAACGTCATTCTAGTATATTAGTATAATTATTTAATCAGATTAATATAGTATTTATTTACAAAAATATAAATTTAAGTCACCAAGATAAAGTCCGGTTATGAAAATCACGATACTCAACGATAGTCTAATCCAATCCCTATAGATACGATAACTCCTACTCTTCCTAATTTATATTAAAACTTGACCCATATACTTGCGGTGAAAGTAGCGACGTAATTGCGCTGCTACCAAGTTTTTGGTGCCGTTGCTGGGGCTTGATTTTTAGATTATTGTTGATATTTTGAGTAAGTAACTTGATTTTAATTTAGGCATTTATTTTGTTTATAATTTTATTTTCTTTGTAGTTTTATTTTTCTTGCAAGGTACTTGAAGATGTTAGATCAACAAGTGCTATTGCATTTCTTTCAATGGGATTTCGAGCCGTTTTATTATGCTTGGGATCAATACAAGGAATTGCTTTTCCTATTCCGCAATCATCATTTCCTGAGGGAGTGTCAACTACTGAACTTCCTCAACGAGTTATTAGCCGCAACCAGAACATGGGTGGAAAGAGAAAACGGTACTACTTCTTTCGACCGACTAACAATAGATGAATCCTATTGGTTGTTGGAAGACATAACCGAGTTTGATTTTCAGAGTTGAAATTATTCAACAAGCTACCAAAGCTTGGGGGGTAATTGTACCATTTCGGCACCATGGATTGACATCCCGGACTAACAGGAGGAATCTTCCCCCACCCTGGAGGAAATATTCGCTGAATTTATGGGAGAGACTCAAATTTTCTTAAGAGAAATAAATGAACGTCTAAATGAGCACGAGGATCGTCTTGACAATATTGAGACGGTCAGTGCTAAAATTGATGCGACCGTAATATTTATTCAGACGCAAATTAGTCAGCTAATCTGCCTTATTGAGGCCAAGTCAGAAGTGGTGGCACTGAGAGATGACGAGCCACATTTATTTGTAAAAGCCACCAGGAGGAACCAGATATGAGCGGAAGGAGCTTGGGTAGGTGATAGGTGTAAAATACCTATCTGCTTCTAAGCCGAATTTGTCAGTTTTCGAGTGTTTTATTAATGTTTTAGTGTGTTTTTGTTAGTTTTTATATAATTCAGGTGCAGGGACATTAACGAGCTATAAACGAGCAAAATGGTGGAAAAAGGGCGAAGAAACAATGGAAAAATACAAGGTTTCAGGACAGCTTAGCCACCATCGTGGCGAGAAAGCCACCGCCGCAGTGGTGAGAGTGCATAGTGAGCTAAAATTAAACAAGTCTCACCACTTAGGCGGTGATTCCCACTGCCTAAGTGGTGAAACGACAGAGAGTTGGTATTGTTGTCACAACCGCGGCGTTGATCCCCACCGCTGCGGCGCTGAAACGATAGAAAGATCTTGAAGTTCACCTCCTCCACCGCCGCAGTGAAGGACAAACCAACTTACCCACCGCCGCAGCGATAAATCCCACTGTTGCGGCAGTCAGCTCTACACAGACAGAAAGATATTTTTAGATCTTTTTGAAACTTTAGGCCTATAAATACCACTCTCCCATATCTGAAACAGGTTGTTGAACATTCCTAACCCTAGTATAGTGTTCTTTAGCCATTTTTGAGAGATCAAGGAGGAGGTTCATCATTTGGAAGAAGACGAAGCATTTGCAGAGCGATACTTAACGACAGTGGACCATGCCACTCTCAGTTTTAATCGTTCTTCCCTTGTTTTTATATTTGTAATCACTTTTCTATATCAAATGATGTTGAACCACTCTTGTTTTGTATGTTATATGGATAGGATCATGTAGTAGTAGACAAATATTACTTAGATGTTGTTGTAAGTCTTGTAATACTAGTTTGATTGAATATACGTTACTTTAATGAATGTTTGTCTAAATCCGATTGTGTTTACCGTTATTCTTGATATTATGCTTATTATGATAAACCGAGAATACAAGGTTTGACACTCAGGAGAGGTAACCCCGGATTCAGATTAGGGTAAACACAACGTAACGTTCTAACGACCTGGGAGGGCATTAGAATGTGTGCAATCCATGACGTTGGTTCACGACTCATGTGACTATGTGTTCAAAAAGATGTTCAAGGGGGACCTCGGCATCAATGCTAAGTTATATATTCGTTCGCTTTACACTCGGAAAAGGGAGTGAGCGAGTTATAGATATAGAGATTGTCAGATAAGATAAACACCGTTATAACTAACTAAATGAAGTCAAATATGTATTATGTGAAAGAAATCAATACCTAGGTAATTAATATAGTTATAACTAACCTATAGTTGTCATATATCTTAGTTGTAATTAAAATACAAACAATTCTTGAAAAGTCGAGATAATATAAGACTATGAAAATCAATTAAGTTACACGTCCCTAGTGGAACGATATCCGATCTCACGATCACTATACTAAAACTTGATCTCGTGCACTTGCGAGTGAAGTCAGACTTGAGCGTCTTAAATGGCCGCATCTAGTAAGTTCAAAGATGATTATTCAAATGAAACGAGAACCCAAACATGGATCGACGATTGTGATTCTTCACCATTGGAGATCTACATTATGATGCCATTATCGATCCAAGATGATCACATCTACAAGGATCCGATGTGGCTCACTTGTCTTTCATCGCCATTTGCAATGTTCTTTCATGCCCACCAAGTACATGAGCCGGTGAAGAGTCTTGTTGAAAGCTCTAGCCGATCAGAACCAAATCTTGCCAAGCTTGAGGGCATTCAAAACCAAGACCCATATGTGGTGTTGTACGACCCTTACTATGGGTGGAAACCGCTATTTGATGAGCACTGCTCTATGTCAGGCTGGGGACAATAAACCAAGTGCTTCTTGGGAGGCAACCCAAGTTCAAAATAAATTAGAACTTCACCGTCGACTTCATTTAGAGGTGAGATTCTCTTGTCTCCTAGGTACGTGTTCTAAACCCTATTCATCATTATAATGCATGCTAAATGTTGAGATTGATGATTGGGTCATTCTGGACACTGACTGTTTTAAGTTTGGGGGTGATGTTTAGTATTTTAGTATGTTTAATTGTTGTTAGTTGTGTTAGTTTAGTTTAATTGTTTGCATATTTGTTTAGTTTGTGTAGTGTGTTTATGTTTGTAGTTGTGTTGTGTGCTGAGTTTTGAGTTCATCTGGGCCATCACTCGATGATGATATTATCCCCTAGTTGTTTTCAAGGTGAAGAGTAATGCCCATTTATGTGTGTTCTGTGTGCTTGGCATGTAATTTTGGTAAAAGTTATTGTAGATCCTAATTTGCACGAGCACGTAGACTCACTGTATAGCTATTCAATTGATTTGAGGCCAATTATCCATTAACCAAATTCATAACAATTTAAGGGATTCTAGAACCTGATTGGGGAAAACTTGAGGCAAAATCCTAGGCGAAGTAGTTTAGGAGACGTGATTTAGGCATTCATTTGGTTTGCTTGAGCCTTTGATGCTTACCATGCTATATGTTTATCCTTTGTTACCCTGTCAAAGCCTATAATGCCGTTTTAATTCTGAACACATAACAAATACCCTGATCAATTAAATTTTTTCCAAACCTATATCGCTGAACCGAAGGTATAATTTGAGTGAATCAAGTTAGCATTCATGTATGCTAGTTAAATTGAGCGGTTGGGTTTAGGGAGAACTTTTGATTGGTTCGGTATTCGAGTTCTCACTTGTCATTTTTCTTTCGTTTTAACCACACGAGTGAAATTGTAATAATTGAATAGAAAAAACCTATATGTAAATTTAGTTAAATTTTCGTTTCTTTTGACAAGTGAGTACGACGTTCTTAAATTGATATTCAGAGTTGTTTCAAATTTATCTATGGGGGTTCAAGTGTGATTGGGTGCCAAGCGTTGTGCCATAGGTATCGTTGAGTTAATGATGTTAACCTGTTGTATATTCCTGATATACCCTAGGTCATCTTCCAAACCGAACCAAATCCTATTGATCCTTTTGAACTTCTAAGCCTACATTAGTGGAGAGTAGAACCCAATCAGGCATATGGAAATCCTAATCTTTATCGGTTTAAAGTCGTGAGCTTCGTTGGTGGATAAGCCAATCCAATTGTTGGATAGTTATATTATTGAGTTTCGCATACACACTTTGAAAGGATCTAGAATGACGTTTACCATTATTGAATGTTGAAATTCTAGAATATCACATGGTGCATTTTACTTCTGAACTCGATATGATTGGGGGTTGTTGAGGGAAAAATATTTTGGTCGATAGTTGAATTCAAAACTCACATATCTTTATGTTTAGGTTGTTTGTGTTTTTATTCATTGTTTAGTTTTTGTGTTAGCTAATTTCGTTGTGTTTTTTTTTTTTTTTAGTGTGAGTGTTTTGCTCGACGACTAGCAAAATTCTAAGTTTGGGGGTATTTGATAGGTGTAATTTGTCTATATATTTCCAAGTCAGTTTTGATAGTTTTCCAGTATTTTTATAGTGTTTTAATATGTTTTTATTTATTTTGTTATAAATCAGGTATTTGGGGCAAAAAGGGATGAAAACGGTCCATAAATGGGTAAGTTGGTGGAAGAATGGTGGAGAAAAAGAGCAAAAAAATTAATTTTTAGAACCTACATCCACCGCTGCAGTGGTCATTCGGCAGTAACCCTACTAACTTCCCTACTGCTGCAGCGGTCCGATAATAGACAGTTTAGATATTTTAGGATATTTTATTGATATTTTGGATCCTATAAATATCCCCTCTTCTCCCCCAAACACTTAGTGACATTTTTGGGAGTCTTGAACGCTCCAAGACACATCCAACCAAGAGAAGATCATCAAGGAAATGTTCTCGAAGCAGTTTTAGCGTCGGATCTTAGGATAACGGCTAGTCTCCTTGTTTTTCTCTTTTATTTCTTAGTTTGGTTGGTTGTTTTGTATATATTTAGCTTGTTTCTAGTTGTATATAGGGCTATGGCCATGTGTAACTAAACATATATTGTCTAGGGAGCGATGTACTTTACGAAAACATTGTTTGTATAAAATCGATATTTTGTTAGTGGTTGTTCTTGTCTATTCGATTGTGTTTACCGTTCTTCCATGTTTATATGCTTGTTATGATATATTGAGAAATTGGGGTTTGACACTCGGGAGAGGTAACCTCGGATTTGGACTAGAGTTTAAACACAACGTGACGATCTAATGACCCGAGAGGATGTTAGAAAGTATGCAATCCATGAGATTGGGGCGAGACTCATGTGACCAAGTGTCGTATAGACGCTCGAGGGGGACTTCGGCGTTGACGTGAAGTCACATACATTCACTTTACACTCGGGAGAGGTAATGAGTGAGTTTTCGATACCTATATTGTCGAATAGATTGAAATTCCATTAATATAAATTAGATTGAAACGAACACGTTTAAGTGAACGAAGTTAATCTCTAGGCAATAGTTTCCCATAAACGCCATACTAGTATATTAGTATAATTAGTTAATTAGATTAGTATAGTATTTATTAACAAAAATATAAATTTAAGTCGCCTATATAAAGTCCGGTTATGACAATTGCAGTACTCAATGATAGTCTAATCCAATCCTTGTGGATACGACAACGCCTACTCTTTCTAATCTATACTAAAACTTAACTCGTACACTTGTGGTGAAAGTAGTGATGTAATTGCGTTGCTACCAGGAGTACATCATGGAGATATCTAATCTTGCATCAAAACTAAAGGTACTAAAGTTAGAGTTGTCTGATGACTTGCTTGTGCACTTAGTTTTGATCTCTCTTCCTGCACACTTTGGGCAATTCCAAGTTAGTTATAATACTCAGATGGATAAATGGTCTCTCAATGACCCTATATCTCACTGTGTGCAAAAAGAATAGATATAGGAGCGAGATAAGACTGAAAGTGCTCACTTGGCATCGACCTCTCAGAGCAAGAAAAAAAAAAAGAGCTGAGGTTGCTGCGGAAAGATCTTCTCGATAGAAGAAACAAAAGAAGCAGGATGAGGTCTTTACTTGCTACTTATGCAAAAGGACGAGACACATGAAGAAGGAGTGTTCCAAGTACGTCGCCTGGCGTGGAAAGAAGGGTATACTTCTAACTTTGGTTTGTTCTTAAGTCAATTTTGCTTCTGTACCTATGGATACTTGGTGGCTAGATTCTGGTACTACTGCTCACATAAGTATAACTATGCAGGGTTACCTATGGAACCGACCGCCAATTGATGCTGAAAGATTCATCTTTGTGGGTGACGATAATAAAGTTGTGGTGAAAGCTATAGGGACTTTTAGATTACGGTTGAAAATCAGATTTTGTTTGGATTTGTATAAGACATTTGTTGCACCGTTTTTTAGATGGAATTTGATTTCTATTACTAATTTAGACAAATCAATTTTAATTGTTCTTTCAGAAATAATAAAGTTAGTCTCTATCAAGGTTCAAATTTTATTGGTTCTGGTTTTTTGATTGATAATCTATATATGCTTGACATTAGTTCCTACAATGAAATACTGCAAACAAATTCACGTTGTACAA
Organism: Eucommia ulmoides; assembly: GCA_016647705.1. NCBI lineage: Eukaryota > Viridiplantae > Streptophyta > Magnoliopsida > Garryales > Eucommiaceae > Eucommia > Eucommia ulmoides. Next base: position 43,163,115 of record CM028332.1, on the reverse strand, counting down.
AGCGAAAATTCAATGAGAATTCTTCTACCTTATAGCGCAAGCGCTTAGGTTATATCTCTATATAGAGAATTTAGATACTTGTGTCAGATAGAATTCTTGAAGCCCTAGATTTAACAGACCTTCAAGTCTGTATTGAGTGCATCAAGGGGAAACAAACAAATGAAAGAAAATTAGGTGCCGAGAGAGCTATAGATGTCTTAGAACTAATATAAACGGATATTTTTGGTCCATTTCCTACGGCTTCATGGAATGGACAACAATATTTTATTACGTTCATAGATAACTATTCTCGTTATAGGTACCTATATTTGATTCATGAGAAGTTTGAATCCTTGGATGCTTTCAAATCTTTCAAAGATGAAGTTGAACTTCACCATGGAAAGAGAATTAAGACTGTCAGATCGGACTGTGGTGGCGAATACTACGGGAGAAATGATGGATCAAGAGAATAACGTCTAGGACCCTTTGTCATTTTCCTCAATTAGTGTAGAATTATTTCGCAATACACCATGCTAGGCAAACCCACCATGAATGGTGTTGTAGAGAAACGAAACCGAACTCTTAAGGATATGGTAAAGAGTGTGATTAGTTGTTCTCCCTTACCAGAGTTTCTTTGGGGATAAGCTTTAAAGACCGCACTATACATCCTTAACAGGGCACCCAACAAAGCAGTTGACAAAACCCTCTATGAGCTTTGGACAGGCAATAAGCCTAGCATTAGGAATTTGCACATTTGGTATTGTCTAGATGAGGCACGGCCTTATAGGTCACATGAAAGAAAATTGGACTCAAGAACAGTTAACTGCTATTTTGTTGGTTATGTTGAGTGCTCTCGGGGCTACAAGTTTTACGATCCACATCAATATCCTTCTTTGAAACGAGAAATACGAGATTCCTTGAGGGTGTTGAGTTTAGGGGAGAAGGAAACATAACGAATGTTGTCTTTGAAGAAGAATATGCTATTAACGGTGATCAGATCTCTATACCTATTGTTGTTCAAGACACAGTTTTCTTGAAAGGAGAACATGTTAATGACGGTGATCAGGTCTCTATACTTATCGTTGTTCAAGATATTGTTCCAATTATGGATAACGATGTTCATATCAGACTCATATTCTTGACATTGTTCCAAAATAAGACAACAATGAGATTCTTTCTCAAACACAACCTATGGAACAAACTGAACAACATCAAGAAGTGTCATTAAAGAGATCTACTAGGGAGAGGAGAAATGCGATTTTGAATGAATATATCGTCTTTCTACAAGAACATGAGGATGGCGTTGGTTTGACAAAGGATGACCCAATCAACTTCTGTCAAGCCACTCGCAGTTCTAACTCTAGAAAATGGATCAATTCCATGAAGGATGAGTTGAAGTCTATAAAAGACAATTACGTTTGGGATCTTGTCAAGTTACCTGAAGGTTCGAAGCCCATTGGTAAATAGATATTTAAAACCAATAGGGATTCAAAGGGTAACATCGAGAGATATAAAACATGTCTAGTGGCCAAAGGATTTACTCAAAAGGATGGCATACACTTGATAGGTGTAATTTGTTTATATATTCCCAAGCTGACTTTGGTAGTTTTCTAGTATTTTTATAGAATTTTATTGTGTTTTAATACGTTTTTAATCTATTTTGTCTTAAATTAGATATTTGGAGTGAAAAGGGACTAAAACGGTACATAAGCGATCAAAGTAGTAGAAGAACGGTGGAGAAAAAGAGCAAAAAGGTCAAATTCTGAACCTGCATCCACTGCTGCAGTGGTAAAAATATAGAGAGTTTGCTGAAGCTCCATCGCTACAACAGTCAAAATACAAAGAGCTCCACCGCTACAGCGGGTCAATCTGCCGATATACCTACTGCTGCAGCGGTGAACCCACTGCTACAGTAGTCGTGCTGCAGATATTTTAAAATATTTTAGATATTTTGAATCCTATAAATATCGTCCCTTCTCCCCCATAACAAAAGTAGAAGTTTTTGGGAGTCTTGAGAGCTCCAAGGCCATTCGACCAATAAAAGATCATAACACGAAGAAGGAGGAAGCATTCTCGGAGTGGTTTTACCGACGAATCTTTGGATAACAGCAAATCTCCTAATTTCTTTCTTTCTCTCTTAGATTTAGTTGAATGTTTATATATGTTTAGCTTGTTTCTAATTGTATATAGGGCTACGGTTATATGTAGCTAAACATATGTTGTCTAGAACTTGATGTACTTCACGAAAACGATGTTTAAATAAAATCTATGTTTCGTTAATGGTTGTTCATTTTTATCCGATTGTGTTTACCGTTGTTCCATGTTTATATGCTTGTTATGATATACTAAGAATACGGGATTTGACACTCGGGAGAGGTAACCCCAGATTCGGACTAGGGTTTAAACACAACGCGATGATCTAATAACCCGGAAGAGAATTAGAAAGTGTGCAATCCGTGAGATTGGGGAAAGACTCATGTGACCAAGTGTCTTATAGACGCTCGAGGGGGACTTCGGTATTGACGCGAAGTCACATATTCATTCACTTTACACTCGGGAGAGGTAATGAGTGAGATTTCAATACCGAGATTGTCGGATAAGATAAGCGCCGTTAATGTAAACTAGATTGAAACGAACACGTTTAAGTGAACAAAGTTAATCCCTAGGCAATACTTTTCCTTAAACGTCATATCACTATATTAGTATATTAGTATAAGTAGTTTAATTAAATTAGTTTAGTATATTATTAATATAAAAAACTATATTTTTGTCGCCTAGATAAAGTTAGGTTATGATAATTATGGTACTCAATGATAATTTCAACCAATCCCTGTGGATACGACAACTCTTACTCTACCCATTATATTAAAACCTGACCTATACACTTACGGTGAAAGTAGCGACGTATTTGCGCGCTACCAAAACTACAAATAGACTTTCTCTCCTGTAACTTCAAAAGACTCTTTTAGAACTATAATAGCACTGGTGGCTCATTTTGATCTAGAGCGACATCAAATGGATGTAAAGACTGCATTTCTCAATAGAGATATTGATGAGGAGATCTATATGGTATAGCCAGAAAACTTCATATCGGAAGATCTAAAGTCCATGGTTTGTAAATTGAAGAAATCCATTTATGGTTTCAAACATGCTTCTCGTCAATGGTATCACAAGTTTCATCAAGTCATCACTTTGTACAATTTTGAGGTAAATGTCGTTGACGACTGTATATATCACAAGTTCAGTGGGAGTAAATATATCTTCTTGTTATTATATGTCGATGATATTCTGCTCGCTAGTAGCGATATAGGCTTATTGCACGAAACCAAGAAATTTCTGACGAAGAAATTCGAGATAAAAGATCTTGGTGATGCATCTTTTGTATTAGGTATCCAGATACTAAGAGATCATTCTCGAGGTATCCTTGGGTTGTCACAAAAGGGCTATATCGATAAGGTTTTGAGTAGATTCAAAATGAAAGACAGTAAACTAGGAGATACACCCGAAGCTAGAGGAGACACGTTTAAGTCTCAATCAATTCCCCAACAATAACCTTGAAAGGAAGGAGAAGTAGAAGATTCCTTATGCGTCAGCAATAGGGAGTCTAATGTGTTGATCCAGTAGAATACCCAAGAGGGGGAGGTGAATTGGGTAATTAAAAAATATTATCAGAATATACTTGAATAAATCAAATAATTAATTTTATGTCTAAATTAATTATTATCTTTATACCACAGTGGAATTATAATAAATCTAAGTGCACAGCTAAACAACAAAAATAACCAAAATAATAATGCAACACACAAAAGATTTACACTAGTTCACCAAGCTACTCTTGGCTAATCCAGTCCCCCAAGCTCCATGGAGGTCGCATCTATTAAAACTAAGATTTCTTTAAAGGTAAGAACCAAACCCTCACACCGATTCTTTTATAGGCTCAGAATCAACCTTTACAATTAATTTTTCTCAAGCTAAGGAAGAACCTCTAGTTTTTTAAGGCTAAAGAATAACCTAATTCTTTTTAACACTAAGGCTCAAGAATAAAAACCTCACCAAAACACTCCAAATATCCTTTTACCCGGTAAGGATTGAACCATTACAAAATTACTCAAAAAACACAATTCTTATCTAGGAAGAATCACTATCTCAATCTCTTTATAGGAAGAGACTGAAACCCAGCTACCCTTAATTAAATATCCCTAATGATATTTAATCTGTCACAACTCATCTATACACAAATTGATAAGTAGTAAATCTCACTCGGAGCTTCTACCACCATTGATAAATAAAAATTCAATCATTATCTCAACTAGTGATAGAAATATGTGAGATGCAGAAATTTGATTTTAGCAAGATATGGGTAGTAAATTGGAGTACGTAATCAGATTCAAGAAATTATTTGAAAAAATATTTTCTTCAAAAATCAAAAATAATTTCTAAGATCAATTTCTAAATATAAAATAATAAACAAGCAATAATCAGTATGGAAAGATCTCGCCCGGAATCTATAGTATTAATGATTAGAACAATGTAGTTTCAATTTCGGTATCAACAAAAATTGATCGTAGTTGATTATCATAATCACTCTTAGAACAACTCACAATAACTTAGAATGATAACTCTTATAAAAACTCTCTCAAACTGATATAAAGTGATTATCTCTCTTAGAATGATTAGCCTTACTTAAAAAATTCGCAGGTCTATATAAAGGCATATGTAATCAGCCTCCTAACGGCTAGTTTACAAGTGTCATGACAATAAAATACTCTTATAGACCCCTTATAATATAAGGACTTCATTTAGGTTCAATTTCACTTAATAACAACTTTTAAAACTCTCAATTAAATCCCCAAAGTATTTCTCAATCAAAATAAATAAGTGTAGAATCCATTTTAATTACCAAATTGAGAAACATTAATATTTAATGAACTATATTGAAAGGATTTTATTAGTATATGAACCATATCTTAAATATAGAGAATATCCCTTAAATCTCTCTCAAATCCTAACAAAAAATGGCTACTTTTGGATTTAAAATCAGATCAAACAATATCCTGAACCAGCAGATTCAGTCGACTGCCCAACGTCGCTTGCAGCCAAACCATCGCCGCAGCGATCATAGGTTTACCGCTTGGTCGACTCGCAGATTCAGAAAGTTTGTCATGCTTTCACCGGTCGACTGCTCGGTCGACTAGCAGATTCAAAGAGTTAAGATGTTTTTATAGGTCGACCGGTCAGTCAACTCTTCAATTCAAGATGTTTCATCTTCCTTCTCCGGTCGACTCCTCAGTCAGCTGCCTCCTTCTAAATCACTTATCTAATCTTGTTTTTAACCTATTTTTTTTTACGATTTTTCCCCTTTATCCATTTTTATATTTAAATAAGCTTCAATAATACTCTTATATTCCATTTTAGTCATTCAAAAATATTTCTTTTTAATTCACATAGGAGCAAATAAATATACTTAACAAAAACACACATCAAAGATAAGATTCATTTTATGCCATGTGTGTGTTCCTAAATGGGATATTAAGAGTTATTATTTAACTGGGTTGTTTTCCCTAATTTCTTCAAACTCTTAATACTTCTTCATCATCTTGATATCTTTATTAAACATCCATTCCATTTGACATCTTCATTACCGTAACTTTAAATAACTGAAACACTTGATCAAACATTACTTCCAGGTATAGTATTTATAGTGGGAGTTTTGGGCAGATACTTGAGTGATCCAGGTATGCAACATTGGAAGGCAGCCAAACGCGTGATGCATTATTTGAGGAGAACAAAAGACTATATGCTCACTTATCGAAGATCAAACAAGTTAGAGATCATCGGGTTCTCTGACTCCGATTTTGCAGGATGCCAAGATAGCAAGTGCTCCACATCAGGCTACATCTTTATGTTGGCCGGGGGAGCTATCTCATGGAAGTCTACTCAGCAGACTCTCATAGCCTCTTCAACCATGGTAGCGGAGTTTATTGCTTACTATGAGGCATCCAATCACGGAATATGGTTGCAGAACTTTGTTACTGGGCTGCGTGTGGTAGATGGCATTGAAAGGCCATTGAAAATTTATTATAACAATAACTCAACGGTTCTTTACTCCAACAATAATAGGAGCTCGACGAAGTTGAAATTTATCGACATCAAGTTTCTGATTGTTAAGGAGAGAGTTCAGGATGAACAAATTTCTATAGAACACATAGGGATAGATTCTATGCTAACGGACCCATTTACTAAGGGTTTAACCCCTAAAGTCTTTCATGAGCGCACAGCTCACATGGGTGTTATTTCTGAAAATACCTTGGTTTAGTGGGAGTCATTTTTGTTCTATATGTTTTGTTTTGAACATTGAATTGTTTAAGTTTTCTGCAGAATAAAGTTGATGATTTATTTTTGTTTGCAATGTTCGCGTTGCATTAAAGACTTTGAATTGATCTCACTAAAGACTAAAATTGGACCAGTTGAACATATTTCTAAGATCACATTGCACGTAATTTCCATGCTACTCAACCATATTTGATCTATGTCATTGAGTATATTAGTATGATGATCATCGTAGTTTAGTCACGACTGTATTGTGAGATAAGCTATAGTAATTTTATTGCTAGTATATGAGATGGACTAGATTGATTAAGGAGAAGTCTAAGAATAAATAGCATACGGATGCGCACCTAAGGAATTTTGTGATATAATTGTTTCAGGGATAATATGTAGCCCAAATAGGAGATTTTTAGGAAATTTTATTTTCTAATTTGATTTTGGGCAACATATTATTAACACAATTATATTTGCTATTTAAATTTAATGGGCTAAAATTAAGTGATCTAATTAATTTGGATAAAATCATACACTACTCAAAAAAATGTGGGTTAAATGAATAGATACCGAAAACTGTTGGGGGTGATTAAGGGATTATGGGAATGCTAATCATACCATATAAATAGGTAATACCAGGGCTATGGTCTCCAATAATACCAAATCATCTTAACAACATATTTCTCCCTATCTGGAAGTAAATTGTGAATTCTATTGAGGAACTCCAGAGATTTGGTTGAGAAAGACCACGTACCCGCTCGATCCGTGTTCTTCTCGTAATCGATTGTCACAGGATTCCGCATCAGAAGTCAATTGATCTTAATGGATCCAAGTACATAATTTGCGTGTACATTAGAATTTTTGGTGATTTGACTTGTTGGTTAAGGTGCTATAGATTTAGATCTATAGGGAATAAAATTCTAACATGTTACATTGTGATATAACATGAATTGCATTATTAGATAAATGTGTTAAAATTTAGAGTAGAATGGTTATAATAGTAAGTAACGTTGTTTACAGACATCCGTCATAATTGTCGCAATTTTGAGTAACAGAGTTGCAATTTGACGAGTCATAAGCATTAGGTACTAGTAACCATAACAATGTTTACACATCAATTAACACCAATTGTAATATTTAATATATGTGTTACATTTATTTTAATGGAACAGTTACAAGTAATTGACATTGGCTACAAAAATTCATCATGATCATTGCAATTTGGAGTGACAGAGTTACAATTTGGCAAGTTATAAGCATTAAGTGCTAGTATAGTTGTACCTTGACATAATATTATTACAACTTTTTCTCGTGTATCAGACAAGTCTTGTTAGTTATTCCCATTACAATTAATAGCAAACCAAATAGTGTAATTTTAATAGAATTCATTTAACAAAGAATGTGTTACGATCAATAATGAATTTAAATTGTAATATATCTATTTTTTCCTTCAAGTAATAAGAAATTACAATTAACAATTTATGTTTTAGTCAACTATTTAATTAACATTATCCTAAAAATGTCTACTTCAATTTTGGATTTGTATTCTCGTAAAGTTTGCGGACACAATGTTGCCATGTCCGAATTCATCGTTACATAATTCTAGCCTTTCGGGGGAGGTTGAACATCATAATCAATAATAGAATATATTTAGTTGTTTTTAATTGTTTTATCCACTATAGATAGATACAATAGTAAATTATCCACCATTATAATTTAGTTATTTTATTAACTTTTCAGGATTAGTGTTTAATTTTTAGTCCTATTTTAGTTGACATTTACCAATTTTAACCAATTTACCCTTGCATGCATTTAGAAAATATTTTAAGAAATCTTGGTTGTATTTTTAGGTTTGTTCACCAAAACTTGTGTCTCTGTTTCTTTATTCTTCTTCAAATGTCTTCCTCTTAAAGAATCCAACCCTAGCCCTAACACCACTTCTGGCACTGCCAACACTACTTCTTCTTCTTTTTCTTCTTATTGTTGTTGTTGTTGTTGCTTTCTCTATTGTAATATTCATACCGTTCATCGTTTTTCTTATTCAATTCTCATGTCGCTCCTTGTCAAGTTCCTTTATCAATCTCATTGTCTAAACCGTTTGAGGCACCAACGCCCTCTTCCCCCATCAACCACCAGCAACAAAGTCCTTCCTCGGAGCAGGAAAAAGCTACGAAACCTCAACAAGGGGCACAAACTCATATTTGTAAAAAAAAAAAATCTTAGACTTGGGATTTAAAATCGATTTGTGATTTTTGTAAAGTGGATTCCAATTTTGATTTTCATTGGTAGTTTTGTGTTGTAGGTGTTGTGGTGGTTTATAGAGGCAACAAAAAATTGTGAGCTTTTGGATACTTGTTCTCATTTCCTTCTTTGTCCTATCACCTTCTAATTTTCATGTAATTTTGATTTTAACTTTTGGATATTTGGTCTTGTTGACTCTAGATGTTTTGATGGACAATTTAACATTGATTTTTTGTAAAACTAATGTGTTTAATGAGTGATTTCAGATTAGAGTTCCATTTGAGCAAATGAGAAATAGATTGAAAGGTAAAAGGAAATGAGCATTTAAGATTTACAAAGACTATGTTTTATAACATATTCAAGATAGTTGAAAGCAAAGGCATTGAAGAATTTTTGGAGCATTGTTGTTTTTTGAATTTCTTTGTAAAACAACTCAATACTTTATGCTCTTAATGCAACCCGATTAGGATCACGCACGACACTTAAAATTCAGTATTCTTATGCGTACCATGATAAGAAGTGATAAATTTAAGATCCTAAATACTTTTCATAAAGTGTTAAATCAAGAAAATATTTTTAAAACATAAAAATAGAAATTTATGGTCCAATTGATTGACCGACGGAATCAATTGGTTAACTAACAAAATCAGTAGCTTGTGAGGAAACATGAGAAAGAGCTACTGGCCAGAACGGTCGACTGCGGAAAGGATCGGTTCATCGACGGAAGGTGCCAATGGTTAAAATTTAGAGCATTGCAAGGGACCGGTTGATCAACAGGGGTTCTGATCAACCGATGTTCAGGATTCAGTCTACTTTGACTAAATTTTTTTTCAAGATCTTCAACTCAAACCCTATGGTTCTGAACGTTAGAAAATCTAATTTTAAGGGGAATTGAATGTATTTCAAATGTCAATCACATATTTTGAAGATCCTATTAATTGATCCTTATGTTAATTGATTCTCTGAGTTTAATTGGTAAAACTAGTTTATATATTTAAGGATTTTAAATCAAAGAAATTTGGGGAACTAAATTGAGCTTTTGAAAGAGTATTTGTAAATCAAACGCATATGATTTGAAAGAATATTTTATATGGGGTCGTAAAGTGTCATAAATGGTCTGATGTTTTTAAAAATAATTGTTATAGGCATAGTTTGAAAGTTATATAATAAGACCTACGTTTTTAACTTAATAACAATCAAGAGCAAGAGTTTTAATCAGCTATATTCATAAAGAGAGAATTATTTTTCTGAGAGTATTTTCAAGAGAAAAAGATTTCTTTGAAGAAATTATCGTTCTTGTTATTTTTGGGTTTAAGTCTTTCCTACGATCTTCTTAAAGAAATCGTCGTGAGATTGTTCTTGATTACTTACTCAATAATAATTGTTCTTTAATTGAGTTATATTCTTAAATTGAGCTATTAGTACTTTATATGAAAATCATTTTCAATTTAGAATATATTGAAAATCTTGTGAAACAATTTTACTTGTGAAATCTGATTTAATTTATCTATTTGCTTAAATTGAGTAAAATAATTTTTTTTTCTCACATAATTCTATAACATAATATCAATACATTAATGAGCATACATTGTATTGAGGTGGTAGAAGCTCTTGTGGGAAGAAACTTGTATTTTTTCGTATCTGTGAGTGTAAGTGGATTAGATACATTTAGGTCGGTGTCTAATTATGGTAAAAAGGTTTGATCTTTAGCTTATAAAAAATATTAGGATTGATTCTACCTATAATAAAATTAGGTTTGTCTTTAGCCTAATAAAAAGATAGAGTTCTTCCTTAGCCTGTAAAAATGAAAAATTGTAAAGGTTTTTTCTGAGCCTGTGAAAAGAATTAGGTTAGTCTTTAGCCTGTGAAAAAGATTGTACGGATAAAGTTTCTACCTGGGAAATGAATTAGGGATTGATAGATTGTGAAAGCCTTGTGAAGCTCGGGAGACTAGACATCGGTAAGAGTAGTTTATCAAACCAAGATAAATCGTTGTGTGTCTTTTCTTTATTTCTGGTTGTTTGGTTCTGCACTTAGTTAAATACATTTCCGTTGTAATACAAGAAAATAACCAATTAGAAAAATTAGTAATTTGTGTGTTTGATAATTAATTGTTTAAATTTTTTTCACTACCCAATTCACCCCCTCTTGGGTAGATCTGTGAGCCAACAATTGGTACCAAAGCTGGTTTAGATCAATAGGCTTAACATCCTAGATAAAACAATCACATGGGACATCACATGATCACACTAGCTTAGAGACAATCTATGCATCATCCTCCATTATTTACAGGTGATAATTATGTATTCTAGAAGGCTAGAATGATTGTTCTCTTACAAACAACTAACTATGAAGCTTGATTGATTATTGAATATGGTCCCCATATTCCAAAAGTTAATGATGGTGTCAAAAATAAAGAAAATTATGATTATGAGGGTATTAAAAAAGTTATCTATTAATGCTCGAGATATTAATCTATTATTCTGTGCTTTAGTTGTGAATGAGTATAAAAGGATTTCAGGTTGTGAGTCGATAAAACAGATATGAGATATATTGCAAATCACACATGAGAGAATAAATAAAGTGAAAGAATCCAAAATCAATACCTTGGTTTATTAATTTGAACTATTCAGAATGGGTGATGCAGAATCAATTTAGGAGGGTGTACACTTGATTCACCAATATCTGTAATAGTATTGGAGTACTTGAAAAACTATACACCATGCAAGAGAAAGTGCGAAAGATTCTGAAATCATTAACCAAAGCATGGGAACCCAAAATGAGCGCAATTAAGGAAGTTAAGGATATCACCCAATATACAGTCGATAAATTCATTGATAATCTAAAGACCTATGAGTCAGCTAGTCATGCATATGAAGAAGGAGCTGGCAACAGTAAATGGAAGTCTTTGGCCCTAGAAGCTCGAAAGGTTGCGGAGAAAGATGACAACGATAATATAAGCCTTGACAGTAAGCAAGAAAAGAATGTGGTTGTTCTTACCAATAACTTCGAAAGGATGATCCGATGAACTTTTCACGGAAAGAAAAATTTCAATATGAATAATATTGAATGCTACAACTGTCATAAAATCAGGAACTTTCAATTTGATTGTCTAGAGCCAAAGAAGGAGAAGAAACCAAAAGAAAAGAAGAAAGTGAAGAACGGAAAGAAGAAGTCCATGAAAACCACATGGGATGACTCAGAATCAAGTAGTTCTGCAAAGTCTAACAGTGACGATTTATCTATACTTGCTCTAATGGCCACTCAAGATAAGATAACTAAATGTTCTAGCACTTGTCCTCTAAATTTTGATGAATTATTTAGTGTATCAAGAATTGTTAAATTATTACAAATTTCAATGTTCTAAGATAAATGCCCTACAAAGTATAGTTAAAATATTAAAAAAAAATGGTAAAACTTAAATCGAAAAATGTTTCTATTAAAAGCTAGGTTTCTAAAATGATTTCGTTTGATCTTAAAAATTAAAACAATGAATTGAAATCCAAAATTTTGGATCTAAGTTCTATTGTTCTCAAATTTACAAGTGGTGAGAATAACTTAAAAATGCTATTGAGAGTTCAAGAAGAGCATTCGATAAAGCTGAAATTGGTTTTCAGAAAAACGTTAAACAAAAAATATTTCAACTTTTTTGAAACTAAGAATCTTGTTAGATACTTTAACTTTAATATTGTGGTGCATACCATAAGAAGTTGTTTTCATAGATTATCTAAAGTATACAGGTATGAGTTCCCAAAGGAACAAACACTGATCCAACTAAAAGGATCAGACTCACTTTGACTAGGTACCACTTACAAACTATTTGAGGTATTCATTGCAAGTTATTCTAAAAGCATCATTAAGTAAGGTTATGTGACTTTTGGAGGCAACTCCAAGGGTAAGATCATCGGTATAGGTAACATCGGTAATGACTCTACTACTATTAAGGATGTTTTATTAGTAGATGGTTTTAAATATAATTTACTTAGTATATGTTAATTATGTGATAAGGGTTACAATGTTATCTTTGATAATGATAGATGCATCATTAAAAATGGTCATGATAGTAGTATTTTACATGTGGCATCACGTGTGGAAAATGTTTACACTTGTTCATTTGAAGATTTTTCTGCTCAAAACTTATCTTGTTTAAATAATTTATCTAAAAATAGTTGGTTATGACATAGACGTCTTGGGCGTGCTAGTATAGAGTTGATTTCAAATTTATCTAAGAAAAGTCTTGTACTTGATTTAATTGTACTCAAATATGTTAAATATAAAGTATGTGATGTGTATCAATTAGGTAAACGATATAGATCATCCTTCAAAAAGAAGTTGCATACATCTACATCAAAATATCTTGAATTATTGCATCTAGATTTATTTGGGCCTAATGCTATTGCTAACTTAGGTGAAATTTTTTATGTATTTGTGATTGGTGATGACTATTTAGGAAATGTGTGCAAAATGAGAAACAATCATTCTAAACATTCATAGTAATAGAGAATTTAAAAATAATAAAATTAGTAGTTATTGTGATGAGCATGGATGTTCTCATAATTTATTGTACCAAGAACTCCTCAACAAACGACATTGTAGAAAGAAAGAATAGGACGCTTCAAGAAATGGCCAAGACTATGCTAAATAAGAATAATTTTCCTAAATATTTTTAGGCCGAAGCGGTTAGCACTGCATGTCATAGTTTTAATCGAGTATTTATCTGAAGAGGTTTTAATAAAACCCCTTATGAGATTTGGAATAGAAAAACCCCAAATATATCATATTTCGAAGTTTTTGGATGTAAATGCTTTATTTTAAATGATAAGAATAATTTAGGGAAGTTTGATGCCAAACCTGATCATAGTATTTTCCTTGGGTATGCTTCGAATATAAAATCATATAGAGTTTAAAACAAATGATCTTTAGTTATTGAAGAATTTATCCATGTGGTCTTTGAAGAGTCTAACCCATTTATGTTGAGAAAGGATTTAGATGATGATGATGATGTAGGTATAATGACAAAGCAAAAGAATCGGGAAGTTGAATCAGAAAAAATAAAAATAAAAATAAAAATCAAATTCTTAGGAAACGTTACCACAAAATGAAGGGACGATTACACCATGAGCTATAAGGACAATTCCTGCAAATTCAGTAAAGGAGATTATGGATAATTTCAAAAAAGGTGTAAGTACTAGGTCCTCCCTTAGAGATATCGTCAATCTTGAATTTCTATCTCAAATTGAACCTAAAAATGTTAATAAGACTTTAACTGATGAATCTTGGATTATGTAAGAAGAATTACTTCAATTTGAGAGAAATAAAGTATGGTTTCTAGTTCCTAAACCTAAGTTTCATCTTGGTATTGGTATTGGTATTAAATGGGTTTATCTCAATAACAAGGATAAAACAGGAATGGTAATTAGAAATAAAGTAAGATTAGTAGTACATAGCGATAATCAAGAAGAGGGCATATATTATGATGAAACTTATGCTCATGTTGCTTATTTAGAAGCCATTAGAACATTATTGGTTTTTGTATGTTCACGTAATTTTAAATTATTTCAAATGAATGTCAAGAGCACTTTCTTAAATGGTTTTTAACTGAGAAAGTTTATGTGGAACAACCACCCAGTTTTGAAAATGATAAATTTCTGGATCATGTTTTCAAATTACGTAAAGCTTTGTACAAACTCAAACAAGTTCCTTGAGCTTTGTATGAGAAACTTAGCCGGTATTTAATTGAGAATGGTTTTCGGCCTGGTTTGATTGATATAACTATTTTTGTGAATAAATTAATTTTTTTTTGAGAAGGTATATTTGAATCTTTAATTAATTACCAAAAAATGCTAGGCAAAATTTGAGGCTTAATTGATAATTTTCAGGGTCAATTTGTAATAAAATTTTAATCAAAATTTGAATAAAAATTTAAATTTGTTGATTAACCATTTTAATAAACTGAAAAAAGTTTTTAAAATCCCAATTTCTGTAATAGTTGATTCAGTCATAAATTGGAAGACTTTTATCGAAATAATTTAATCAAATCAAATTCAATTTTAAAATATTGGACCTAATTGATATAAAATATTTTGACTTAAATTCAATAAAATATAATTAAAAATTAGGAAAACATTATAGGCCCAAATTAGAAATAGAATTTAATCATCCCTATATGTCATCAAATGACATCACTAGTGCGACATCATCATGACATCATCCTATTCAATAAAAATTGGACAATTTGCTCCTAAAATCTGTTATTTATTTTCATAAAAATTATTTTTAATTATTTGTAATAAATATTATTCGAATCTGCCACCTTGCCCAATCCGTTCAATAGATTGGACATCTACCAGATTTCAAAAATTCAAACAACTAGTGCTTGCCATGTTAGTACCAAGGTTGTACCTGGGAGTGCAACCTACTCCTAAGGCTGCATTCTCTGATGCTACCCATCCATATTTTGTCTATAAATAGCCCTATTTTTACCCTTGAAAGAGGAAGGTCCAAGAGATTGTGGGTCAAAACTTCTAACCCCTTCATTTCCATATTTGTTTGACCCCCAAACCTTTATAGTTCAACATTATGATCCATTCTTTCTTCAATGACTTTTTGACTTCTGTTTTCCATTGTGTGTGACCCATTAGGTTCATACCAAAATATAAATAGTAATATTGATTAATTTATTAATTATTTTAATTATAATTTTTCCCTTTAAAAGAAAACACTTTTCCCTTAAAATATTTTCTCTAACTCTGAGTCATGTCTACCCACATATCATAACCATGTCCAGTTGGTTGGAATTTCACCAATAGAAGCTCCTCAGGTATGATTTCCATATCATAAGATCTGTCTGTCTTATGTTTCCGAAAGGGCAAATAGGATATAGAATAGTCAAAAGCCCTTAGTCCAATCATATGTATTTTGATTGATAATATAATTTCATATAACAACAATTGGAATCTCATCCCACACATAATACTTTTAATTTCTCAAATATTCTAGATTACTATAGATTATTTCAAAACCAGTTTACTCGATCGTTTATACTTGTATATTCTTATATTCGATCAACCACTGAAGCTATTTACTTAGGAGATTAATGGAAAAATATAGACGAAAGAAGAAAGATTTGCATATAGTATTTATGGACCTAGAGAAGACTTATGATCGGGTACCCAGCGAAGTTTTGTGGTGAGTACTAAAAACGAAACATGTATATAATGCATATATTGAGGGAATTAAGTATATGTATAAAGGTATAGTCACTAGTGTTGAAATAGGAGGAGGCGATACTTGTACATTTCCTATTAATATAGGTTTACATCAAGGATCATCTTTAAATCTTTACCTCTTTGTTCTAGTGATAGACGAGCTAACAAAACATATCCAAGATGGACTACCATGGACTATGTTATTTGAAGATCACATAGTACTAATTGTTGAAAATAGAACAAATTTTAATACTAAGTTAGAAAGATGAAGAAAAACCTTAGAGTCTAAAGGTTTGAAGGTTAGCAGAAGCAAGGCGGAATACATGCATTGTAATTTTAGTAATCCCCGAAGAGATGATGGTGCGGTCAAAATTGGAGATGAGGAGATTCCAAAGGTAGATTATTTTAGATATTTAGGTTTGATGATTTAGAGTAATGGAAAAATCGAGAGGGATATTACTCATAGAGTCAAGGAAAGATGGTTAAAGTGGAGAAAGTATAGTTGGGGTAATATGTGATCATAAGATATCATTGAAACTCAAAGGAAAATTCCACAAAACTACAATAGGACCGGCGCTTCTGTATAGTTCAGAATGTTGGGCAGTAAAAACAAAGCATGCCTAATAAATTAGTGTAAGAGAAATGAGGATGTTATGGTGGATGAGTAGGAAGACGAGAATGAATAAAATTAAAAATGAAACTATTAGAGAGAATTTAGAAATAGCACACATTGAAAAGAAAATGAGAGAAAATCGTTTACTATAATTTGGACATGTGCATAGAAGACCCATTGACGCACCCCGAATTTTGATAGCGAAAAAAATAGAGATTGGGAAGAAGAGGAAATGAGTTTCATTCCTCCTTCTCTAAGTCGTCCAAATTCTTTTATTTTGAAAATTAATTTTCAAGGGATTTTCTAGGCATCAGTTTTGAAAAACTTCTTGAGCCGGGATTTTATGTTAAAAACGAAGTCACCACCTAGCATGGTTAAATGGTGTGCTAGGTCACCAGGAGTTTTAGAAATTCATTTTACTTCGAAATGACCCGTGTTTTGACTTCATAAAGCTCTATGAACCAAAGATATTCTTTAAGTTCGGGGGTCGGTTATGCTTGGGAAAGGTTTTATGCACCCCAAGACCACCGTTCGTAAATAGTACCTTAGTCTAAATAAATATTCAGTGTTAAACAAATGTCTGAGTAATTTTCTTTGATTTCATTAACAAAATAATTCACCTTTTATAAAGTTTTTTTTTTAATGTATTTCAACATGATTAAAGTAAATGTTATCTATTATGCAAAAAGAACTATAAATGAAAATATTTTTTTGTGTTTTTTATGTTATGAAATCAATAAATACTACACTACACTATACTATTCTAGGCAGTGACAACCCAATAGCAAGTTACAGTACGCAGAAATATAAATATGCAAGCTATATGAAATGCAAATATTTTTGTTATTTTTAAGAGACGAAACCTTAAATAGGCTTCCTACAAATTCTTGTTTTCACAAGGAATTAGGTCGACATGTAGTTCCATCATGCAATCTATACTTAATGAACATGTTTTTGTTATTTTTATGAGACTGAACCTTATATAGGTTGCCTATGTACTTTGGAAAATAACCAAAGATCAGATCATCACGTAGTTCATTCATATAAGGTTAAAGGATATTATTTTATTTATTAAAGGTGACCGAACCCTTATGTGGGTTGCCTACGTACTTTAGGGGGTAACCGAAGATCAGGTCTGACGTAATTATTTTGTTTTGGTTTCATGTGTTTTTCATGTTCTTGGTGTATTCTTGATGTTTATGACATGATCTTGAATCATTTTAACATGATTTGATGATTTTGACATGTTTTCTATGTTTTTGTCTAGATTACTACTATATAATACACATCACCACCAAATTGAAAGTGGATAGTGTCCTTAGTGAACCCAATCATCAATCTCAACATATCAAATTTAAAGCATGCTGACGAAGGGTGTTGAGAACACTTACCTGGGAGGCGAGAGGATATCGCCTCCAAATCAAGTCGGATGGGATGGATAAAAAATAATTGCTTGGGTTTCCTCCCAAGAAGCGCATGGTTTAATATACTCGGCCTGACATTTTCAGAACGCCCTCAAGATTGGCGAGGTTTTGCTTTGATCGGCTCAATCTTTCAACGAAACGCCTTGCCGGATTATGTGCTTGGCCAAGTAACATAAAATGATTTGGAATCCCGTTGAAAGAGATGCATCAATACTCATCGATCTAACATCGCCAAGTACCCTACATCTGAAACACAAACAAAACTACAAATAAAAATTATATACAAAATAAATGCCTAAAGTAAAATTAAGTCATTTACACACAATATCAATACTAACGAAATCGCCAATCCCGGCAATACAAAACACTTGCTTCTCCTATCTAAAACTTAAGTCTAGAGTCGTTACCGCGTTTCTCAGACAATAACGTCAAAACAATCTCCGGCAACGGCGCCAAAAACTTGGTAGCACAGGAAAAACACGCCGCTACTTACACTCGCAAGTATACGAGATCTAAATTTTAGTATAGTCTGATCATTAAGATCGGGTTATCTTATCCACATGGATTGGTGTCGTTACTATCGAATACCGCGTTTATCGTGACCTAATTTTATCTAGGCGAAAACAAATGTAATTAATTAATTGAACTAATACTAATATAACCTAAATTAACTACACTAATATGCTAATATGTTTTAGGGTGAAGAATCTCCTAGGGATTAACGTGTTTACAAATACGTGTTCGATCTCGATTTACTTGCGTGTACGTTGTTCGACCTATTTGACAACCTTGGTACGTAAACTCCACCACCACCTTTTTCGAGTGTAAGACAGGGGAATACATGACTTCGAGCCAATGAAGAAGTCCCCATCAATGTCTTAACGACCCTAGATCACGTGAGTCTAGTATAGCGTCATTGATTGCACATAATCTAACTCTCTCCCGGGTTATTGTATCGTCGCATTGTATTTACCCTATCGACAATCTCTGTTCTAAAACTCCCTTACCACCTCTTCCGAGTGTAAGACAAGGGATATAAAGTGATGTCGAGTCAACATAGAGGTCCCCCTCAATGTCTTAACGACCCTAGGTCGCGTGTGTCTTGCCCCATGTCATTGATTGTCCACGATTCAAACCCCGACCGGGTTATAGAATCGTGGCGTTTATTTACCTTGATCCAAATCCGGGGTTTGTCAAAATCCCGTATTCTCCATTTATCTAACTAAGCATGATAAACAAACAATACAATAAATACAATCAAACTATGAAGAACATTCACAAACGAAACACCGAAATCATCCAAACAACGTATTTATAAATATATTGTTAATCCCTACTACAATCCATATTTAACTTGAGACCATAGCCGCATATACAAGAAAATAATGAGCTAAACATGCTCATATGATCCTAAGATAAAGAAATAAGGAAAAACGATCGAAGAACTTAGCCTCGTCTGAAGATAAATCGCTAAGAACGCTATACGATCGATTCGCCGTTTTCTCCACTTCGAGATGCGAGCTCCACCTCTAAAATCCCTAACTATACCCTTAGATATAGCCTAAGGGGCTCAAAAAGCCATGGGGGAAAGAGAGTCACCGGCCAAGGAGGAGGAGATGGGGTATTTATAGCCAAAATATCTCAAAAATATCTAAAAATATCTCAAGACTGTGCAGGGCAAATCCGCCTAGGCGGTGGAAATTGGGCCTAGGCGGAGTCAAGTTGGTTCGGTCTGATCGCCTAGGCGGTGAAGTAGGCGGTGGACTGGGAGAACATTCTGTTGGATTTCCACCTAGGCAAAGAAAACTTCGCCTAGGCGAGCGGCTGTCAGTAGCCCTTCTGCGTCTTTTGCTGGATTTCCGCCTAGGTGATGGAATCTTCGCTTAGGCGGTCGTCCGTCAGTAACATTTTGTTCTTCTCAGTATTATCACCGCTTAGGCGGTGGTCTGAACGCCTAAGCGGTGGGCCTGTTTTATCTTTTAGCCTCTGAGCTTGTTTATCCATCGTAACTTCGAACCGTTTTGGTTTGATCTCATCGTTTTCGCTCTAATTTCCTATCTTTTTGCCCCCACACACTTGATTTATACAAAAAGTATGAAAACTAATTAAAACAAAATAAAAATAACTATAAACGTATTCGAAAACGAACAAATTCGGATTGAAAATAGATAGATTTTTCACACCTATCAATTACCTCCATTTCCTCCTTGATTTTCTTGGCTTATCTTTGATCGATGACTGTCAACCTCTTGAGTTCTTACTCCAAGAATCTCAAGAACACCCTCCTGGACTGGGTTTCGGTAGAATACCAGTGTGTTATTCAAGAAAATTGCTTGAAAATCCTAGCACCAGAGACTATTGCTTGAGCTTAGAGAGAAAAGTTAGGTCTTTAAGACTTGGAAAAAATGAAAACAAGGGCCTCTTATTTATAGGCCAAGGGCTTGCGCATTAATTAATGCGCAGGCCACTTCAGTCTCTTCCTTATGGAATGTTTAGCCTCGAGGACTTGATTTGTTTTTTATTTGCTTTGGATAAATTCAAAGTGCAAGGGAAGATCCTCAAAGATTTGATAATGATTGACAATCATTACCAATCATTATACTTCCTCAAATTTGGTTGCATATGGGTGCATTAATGGCAAGATGTGACACTTCCGGTTTGGTTTAGGGGCTAAATACATGTTAGTTTCACTATTTTGGTTTAGTTGCCATCAATGCTTCCAAGGTGAAATGTATGTAGTCTAGATGTGTCCTTTTTCATGTAATGCTCTATGATGATTCATTACTTGGTGAGCACACATCCAATTGGTTTCGAATCGAATCGAGTTAGTTTGTCTTGTAATAAATGGCTGGATTTCAAGATTTCTAGTTAACCCTAAGATATTTTGGTGAAAATATATTGATACGTTAAACCTAGCCCTTCCATGTCATCCCAAGAAATAAATGCTTGATGGGATGTGCATTTAATGCATTAACTAGGTGGCAAACCGATTTGGTTTGGTTTTGGTAACGGGTAGTCACATTTCAGGGATTTCGGTTAAGTATATTTTGCTCCAAATATCTACATCCCTTAAATGTGTCCTATCCATGTCATCCCAAGCATTTAATGCTTGATTTTTGGGCATTTAATGCACATTAAATGCCTAACTTAGGACTTTTCCAAGATTTGATAAAGGTCTCTTGGATTGTTTGTAGATGGTATTTTATAAAATATGCATAATTGAAACAAATGTTTTTGGTGTTAAACCGACAAAATTCAGTAATAGTAAATGTTTCAAGGTCAGGGTAAGTAACCGAGGTAATTGTTTGAAATATCCTATAATTAACGCATAGTGGCTAATTTCTATTTATACTAAAGATTATTTAATGAAAATCAGCCTTTAATAAAATCATCTTAAACCCCCTTAAATTACAGGATTTTCAAGGTTGACCAAAAACGTTTACTTATTTGAATTTAGTCAAATTTAACAGTTTTCGTATTTTCTCATGTTTTTTGGTATTTTTCTATAATTATACAATGTGATCCAAGGTAGAAATTCATTCTCCTTTAACCTAGGTTTAAAGTTTATCTGAACTTGTACTTGATTCGATATTGACTGAGTGGGACAAAATGCGTTCTCTACACTTATAGAAGCACCAGTGAGAAAATGCAATTTAGTTCAAGTGCGGGGGGATACTAGAGGGAGAGGTAGGCCAAATAAGACTTGGGATGAGACTATTAGAACTGGTTTGATGACATTAAACCTGATTGAGGGAATGGCCCTTGATCGTTCATTATGGTGTAAACGAATTCATGTCGCCGACCCTACTTAATTTTTACAAAGGCTTAGTTGTTGTTGTTATATATTCTTATGTATGTCCTACTATCCCAATAATACCTTTGATGCTTGTGTTTGGAGTACAACATTACTATTATAAAAGTATATTAATCTATACATGTAACATACAGTACATTAAGTCAAAAGATTACAAATACAAGCACACCTCAAATATCCTATTTTTTTCATTTAATAAGGCTACCATATAGGATATCAAGGATGATCACTTTCGGTCCCTTACTACAATAGTAAGTCCCCTTATGGTTGTTCTAGTACTAATGGTTTGCAACTCACCACTATCAAAGAGAAAACCACAGAACAAACTAGCCTCGATTGTTGAACATCAATTGTCAACAGTTCAATACCAACTAGGAACAATTTAGAATATAAAGTTACCAAGTGTCTTTGGCCTCTGCCTTTTAATCGTAGTAAAGAGCTAAGACACTTTACCTTAGTATCCAAGGTCTACAGAAACATTGATACATTAAATAACAATATTAAAATACCATTAATTTTTTTACTTGAGATTATTAATAGAAACAAGCCCGCCAATGATTGGGTATAGGGCTTATCCCCAACACATTGGGTATAGTGGAACATGTATGTAAGGATTCGAGAATGCAAGATAGGATCTATTGCCCTAAAAAATAGGAATGTTCCCTATGTTATTAGATTTAATTTAATTCAAATAAACACTCTGTCTAGGGTAGTGTGATGATTGGGATGAGATTCCAATTAGTATCATAAGATAAATTACACAATAATGAAATACATATGATTGAGCTAGCCTATTGGTTTTTTCTTGATCTTAAAGATAGAAAGATCAAATAGTGTGATAATTACAACTAAGGAGGTTCTCTGGATAGAATTCCTATCAATTGGATATAACTTTGATATGTCGGTAGGCGTTAACCATAGTTAGTAGAGGTGTCATAAATAATAGTTTCTTTACAAGGAAAAAATTAGAATGATTTTAATTTTAATCAATTAATTACTTAATTAAGTATTTTTACTGTCAAACTTTTGGTATAAACCTGATGGATCACACACAAATGAAGAATATAAGTCTGACAGTCTTTTAAAACAATGGGTAGACATGTCATACAGTTTAAAAGTTTGGGGGCTAAAGTGTATATAGGAAGAAAGGGAACCAAAAGCAAGGCGCTAGGATCTATAAATAGAGCCTAGGACCGAACCTAGGTAAGGAATCCGGTTTTCCCCCTCTCTCCTGAATATACTACTCAATCTTGATTTTTTCTCTCACTCAAATTAGTTTTGAGCCTCTAGTAGTTTTACCGATTTAGTATTTGATACTTTGAGAATTGACAAACACTACATTGACTAAATTTTTCGTGTGGAAATCATTAAAGCTGGGACACTTATGTTTGGAGAGCTTAATCAAAATAAAATCTCGGGATAAACCAGTTTAAAGAGGCTGAAGCGCACGACCACGGTACTAGATCTATTCATTAGATTAGAATCCTTAATTTTATTATGTGTTAAATACGGAGGAAAAATGGAAAACTAAAATTGATTTAACATTTTTGTTATCCGCTGCAAAAATCTAGAATTAGTATTTCTATTTCCATAATTAGTATCAAAGTATTGTTCGTGTTTAACGCAAAATAATTTTTTTGATTATGTATTATGGAATGTTGGACCATGATAATATGAACAATATTTTTTCTTTTTTGGGATTTTCTTGAATCTCAAGATAAAACGAAAAAGCAAAATTCTAAGAAGAAAAACCAAATAATTTTTCTATTTAAAATTAAGCACTAGAAAAATCGAATAATTATTGTATTTGAAATTAAGTCTAAAATTTTAATTTCTAGATAATAAGTGATTTTATTCACTTTCTTATTCGTCAGGGGAGCTTTAAAGTTTCGATTAGATTGTACTTTTTCAGCAAATAACATAAATATTTGATTTAAAAAAAAAAAAAAAAAACTATTTAAAACTATTTGTTAAATAATTTAAAAAACGAGAATTGTGGAATTCAATTGAAAGGGCTGATACACCGGGCAAAGCCGACTAGCAGCACAACTGCCACAAAAACAATTGTTTTGTAGCTGTTGCTTGCAACAACCTGGTGGTCGTTCGACTGCTACTTGGACGTTGGCTAGCCGCCTGTCAATGGTGACTGGACGGAGGTTGCAATGGGCAATTTTGGCTATTGACGGTGGTCCATGGTGGTTCCTGGTCTTGTTTGGTTATATTTTCTGTTTTTAGCTAGTTTGATAAAAGTTTGACTTTATCCTAATTTAAGTTAGAAAATAATTTTTAATTTTCGATCTTATCTAATTTTGAATTATGATATCTTCTAAAATTTAAATTTGTTTTCCTTTATCTTTTTAGAAGATTTTAAATCATATATTTAAAATTTCTATTTTACGTCATTGTATGATAATAATTATTTTAAATATTTGGATGTGATTTTATCCAATTTCAAATTTAAAATTACTTTTAAATTTTAATTTGAAAAATAAGGATTTGAAATTTGAAATTTTGGATAGTATGAAGAAATCTCATCTTTTTGGATTTTTTTATTTTAATTTTATGGGATAATCTTAATAGATATGGAATTGTGATAATTCATATTTAATAGACATAAAATTTAATTAAATTTTAATTAATTTAGAATTAAACTAATATTATTTATTAGATAGGGTTTGATATATTAGTTACCGGATTGGATTAGGAAGTGTCTATATTTAAATAATGAATTTAAATTATTAAATTAAAATTCTTGTGATCTGATTAGATTTCCATAATTAAAATGATCATATTGTTGGCCCAAAAACTACCTAAGAGGAAGTGAATGGGGTAGGTTAAACAACTACTAAATGAAAACACTTAGAACAATTTCAGTGAAAATGATAAACAAATAATCACAAGCACATGCACACAGAAATAGGATATATATATATAGAGAGAGAGAGAGAGAGACTTGACACGTTGATTTATAGTAGTTCAACAAGACCTCCTTGCCTATATCTACTCTTCTGAATTACCACAGAGAGTTATAATTCCACTAATCGATGATCCTCTTCCCAGGTGAAGGTCAAACCCTTACAACTCTTTGATTGAAAAGCCTTTTTCACTCAATCAGTGACACTCATTTGAACAAAAACTCTAGTTTAATACTATAGTCAAATTTCTCGCTTGATAATTCGGATTATTGTTTTTCACATCAGAGTTTCTACCAACACTTATAATTCAAATCTACCAATTGACTCGATCTAAGTTTAGTGTAGAAGTGTATACTCTTTTAAGATTATCCAAACATGATAAACAAAAGTCTGATTGATAAGAGACACGATATCATCTTGACCTTAAAAGGATGGATACTCATGTCGTCCAGACCTAAAAAAGATAGACACACAGATCATCATCCTAACCTCAAAGACTGGACACATCCTCACGCATTAAATATGCAAGCACCACGAACTACGTTTTGGCCTAATTCTCGCCAAGATCGATATATGTACGTAGGACACCTATATCAGGTTCAGTTGTCATTCTACATTCATTTAGCATCTTGGATGACTAAACAAAATGGAGTGTGTTTATTGGGTTTGTCATAATGAGTAAATTCACATGACAAAGAGGGGAAGTTATGGACAATATTTTTTGTCCCGCCATTATGTTGTATTTTATTTAATTTTGAAAAATAATTTTCTTTACCAAGTTGATGTATTCTAAAAATGAAATTTTGGAATTAAAAATTGGAGGTACCTAATTGGATATTTCAAGGTCAATTCGGTAAATTGGGTTTAAAAATTTTGATTCAAAAAATAGGGATTAAAAAGAATATTGTAAAGAAATTAATTTTGGGTTCAATTAACCCCATTGGAAGCACTTCCAAAGAAAAGAATAAGTTTTAAGAAATTTAAATGTTGCTTTAAAAGAATTAAGAAACTCAATTGGAAAAAAAAAAAGTCTTAAAAGGATTTAATTTTTTACCAAAAGGACTGGTCACTTTTAATATTGGGGAAAAAAAGATAAGGAAAATAATGAAAAAAAATCTAAAACAAACAAAAAAAAAAAAAAGAAGAGAGAGAGAAAAAAAAAAATGGGCGAGAGTCAACTCCACGCAATGCGCGTATGTGGAAAAAACAATAAGACTCGTGGGACAATTGTCCACGCAAAAAAAAAAAAAAATAAATAAAAGGGGCATGTGCACCTTCTGCTTTAAAAAAATTATTGTTCCAGAATGCAATAGTTTACGTGCTACAAGTCTGCAACCTACATGAAGCCAGCCGGTGGACTGCCTAACTGCCTATAAATTGGCAGTCCACCCCCTCCAAAAAGAGAGTTTTTTTTTTTCCCTGTAATTTTTCAGACTCCCTTTGCCCCTTCTCTCCCATCTCTCCCCCTCTATTTTCTCTCATTTCTCTCTCCCCCCCCCCCCCCCCCCCCAAATACTAATCATTTAAGTTAGATAAAAAATTAACAAAAAAAAAATAAAAAAATCACCATGTCCAAGCAGTATAAAAAAAAAATTAAAGTGCCAAACCCTCAATTGGGTAAAGGTATTTTAAAAAAAAAAAAAAAAAAATCTATTTTATTTTCAAGTAAAAAAAATGCAATACTTTTCTTTCCATATTATTATTGTTGATGTTACAAAAGTATCTTTTTATTATTGTTGTTGTTCTTTATTTTATTTCTCTCTTTTTAAAATTTGTACAAATGTATATTCATCTTTTGTTGAGCTAAATTCTATTTTATCAGTGTCGTTGTTATTGCCTTTTTACTATTATTATTGTTGTTTAACAGTTCTTAAAAAAAAAAAAAAGAGAAAAAAAAAAAAAAAACTAACTAATTAAAAGACTAAAAAAAAACATATATATGCTCATTTTGTTGAATCAATTTCTCTTTCATTATTGTTATTGGTATTATGTTGTATTATTGTTCTTGTTATATAGTTGTTTTTATAAAAAATAAATAAATAAATAAATAAATAAATAACTCACAAAGAAAAGAAAAATAACCAAAAAAAAAAAAAACATGCTCATTTCGTGGAACCAAGTGCTCTTTTATTATTGTTATTTGTTATTATGTTATAATATCAGTATTAGTATTCATGATATGTTATCTAGTTGTTATTATATGGAAAGTATCTGTGATTATTGTCTCTAATTACATTGATTAGGAATTGTTTTGCTTTGATTGAGAGTTGATTAGGATTTGATTCTATGTATTTTTGATAGTTGTCATATTCTAGCCTAGATCTTTATTCAAGCATCTTGTATATATATATTAAACTTTTGATATGAATACATAAATCACCTTTCCCTTTTATGGTATCCAGAGCTTAAGCCTTACAACAAACCTTAATGTTTTTCTCCATAGCCACTTTCTACATGCTCTCTTTTGGACCACCCAAAAAAAAAAAAAAAAAAAACCACCTTGAGTTACAACAGTTCTTTTTTAAACCAAAAAACACCGCCGCAAGTTGGAACTCTCTCTCCTCTACTGTTCTTGCTCTACATCGCTTTTGGTTGAGCTTCTGTATCACCTCCTCAAACCCGAAAAAAATATTGTGCCGAATATGACTACTGCATCAGATCTGGGCATTCTACTTGTTTATTCGCATTCAAAAATATGAATTTTCGGTCTATTTGTACCGGATCTAGTGTTCAAACTTTCACATCTGTGCTTATCTGCACGGAATCCACAGCAACCACTGTCATTGAAGCTTCGCCGACCGTCAACGCTCATCATATATGGAGCATCTAACCATCTCACCAGTAGTTGCACCAACAACACTCAGTACCAGCCTTGTTACCTACCCACTGGCAACACCAACAGTGTCAATGGTGACTATTCCTTCATCATCGCTGCCCACTACACCCTTCCTCATCCCCACCCTTCTGTGACTCTTTTCCATCCCAAATTCCCACCCTACTGCCATACCATCCATGCCATACACAAAAAACATTATACTAGACAATGATCAACAACTTATCGCGATTAATACTCATGCTCAAGCTCCTATAAAACTCTCTTCATCCAACTACCAACTTTGGTACTCTCAATGGAGATCTCTCCTGATTGGATACAACTTTACTTCATACATTGTTGCTCCACCCACGGAAATGCAACTAAGCTATTTATGTTGGGTTCGATAAGACCAATTACTTCGGAGTGCACTTATCGCCTCTCTTACCGAAGATGTGGCTTCCTATGTGCTATCCGATGCCACTTCCTACGCTGTGTAGACTACCCACCACAATCTTTATGCCCGCCTATCACATGCTCGACTCCTTACTCTCAAGGAATCTCTTGCACGAGTTAACAAAGGCACCAACTCGATGGTTGCTTATCTTCAACATGTGAAGCAACTTGTCACCACTTTGAATGTGTATGGTGCAAACCTTACCATGGATGATGTTACTATCCATGTTCTTAATGTCCTTCCCTATGAATATAAGATGATATCAGCTACGATACGCACTCGAGAAACTCCTCTCTCCTTTGATGAACTCTATGAAAAGCTTTGTGATCATGAGAGTAGTATTACTCAAGACATTTCTTCCATTTCAATTCCAATAACGGCAAACTACACTTCTCACAATGGTGGATCTCACAATCGCACCAACTATACAAGTCGTCCATCAGCCTCCCAAGGTCAAGCTCTCTCAAATCCACAACACCGTTACTTTGGCTCGACATATAATCATCAAGATTACTCCGGTATTGTTTGCCAATATTGCGATAAATCTAGACATATAGTGAAACAGTGCCGGAAGTTGTTTTCCCGATCCAAGCCACCATCCATGAGTGGCTCAGGTTTTTCCCGTGCCACCAACATAAGGGCCCCACCGAGAGCAAATGTTTCTCAAACCGACATTACTATTAATTCCAATTGCTTGGTCGACTCGGGTGCGTCTCATTATATGACTGCAGATCTTCAAAACTTGTCTCTTCATTCTGACTATGATAGTGGTGAATATGTGATGCTTGGCGATGGTAAAAATTTAGCAGTGACACATTCTGGCCATACCTCTTTACCTTCGTGCTCTAGACCTTTATATCTTAATAATGTTCTTTGCGTCCCTTGAATGCAGAAGAACTTTGTTTCTGTTTATCAATTATTCTCTACAAATAATGTCACTATTGAGTTCACACCTTTTTCTTTTGTTGTGAAGGATTACAACACGGGCGAGCCTCTAGTAAAAGGAAAACCTAAGGACGTTGTTTATGAGTGGCCATTACCGCAAGCATCCTCTACCACCCCTGCACCAATTGTCAACTCCACGGAACTCTCTCCTGTTTCACAATGGCATTGTCGTCTTGGTCACCCGTCATCTCCTATTTTGCATCACACATTACATTTACTTGGTATATCTATTCCATCAAATATTTCAACATTTTTCTATAATTCCTGTAAGTGTAATAAAATGCACAAGATCCCTTTCAAGTTTCTTCAATAACATTGACGCAACCTCTGGAATTTATTTATTCCGATGTGAGGGGACCCTATTCTATCGATTTTGTTGATGGATTTAAATATTATCTCATTTTTGTGGATCACTATACAAAATATGTCTAGTTCTATCATATGAAACAAAAATTTGAGGTCTCTCATATCTTTCCAAAATTTGAGGCTCTTGTGGAAAAATTCTTTAACCACACCATTATTTCCTTCTACTCTGATAATGGTAATGAATTTATTCACTTAGAAGAATTTTTTGCATTTAATGGAATCTCACATTTTTTGACTCATCCCCAAATTCCTGAGCATAATGGCACAGCTGAAAGATAACATAGACACATTGTTGAAATAGGCATCACCATTCTTCATATTGCAAATCTTCCCTTATCTTTCTAGTTAATAGTTTATCTATTTATTTTCAAACCGAATTTAGTAGTTTTTGAGTATTCTTATTATGTTTTAATTCGTTTTTATTTATTTTTGTTCAAAGCAAGGGTTAGGAGCGAAAATGGTCGAAAAGCGAAGAAATCGATGGAAAAAAACGATCAAGAGGATCAATTGTTAAAATAGCAGTTTTACCACTACAGCGGTCAATCCCACCGCTGCAGCGGTGAAACAACAGAGAGTTCAAATATTTTTGATCACTCACTGCTGCAGCAGTGAAAGAACAGAATGCCACTGACTTCCCACCACAACAGTGGTGAGCTTACCGATATCCCCACCGCTGCAGTGGTAAAACCCCTAACTATAAAGTGCTTTAGGATTTTTTTTAGATATTTTGGTTCCCTTTTTGTTCCCATTTTGTTCCCACTATTTTTAGAACAAATTGGGAGTGTTTTTGGAGTTTTTTTAAAAGCTCTCAACCAACCAAAGAGAAGGAACACAATTAAAGAAGAGGAAACAAAATTGGAGCGGTTTTTACGAACGCCACCTTCAGATAATGGCTATTATCTTTTGTTTCTCTCTTTATTCTTAACTCATTTTTGGTTGTTTGAACATGTACATATGGATTATTGTTGAATATATGGTTATGGCTAAGAGCTAAACACTTATTATCTATGGGATTGATGTAGTTTAATAATATACGTTGTTTGAGTAAATCATGTTTCGTTAACGGTTGTTTATCTTTATTCGATTGTATTTATCGTTTTTTTTACCTCCATAATATGCTTGTTATGATATTGTGGTTGATTTAAGAATACGGGGTTTGACACTCAGGAGAGGTAATCCCAAATTCGGACTAGGGTTTAAATACAACGCGACGATCTAATGACCTGGGAGGGTATTAGAAAGTGTACAATCCGTGAGGTTGGGACAAGACTCATGTGATCAAGTTTCGTATAGACGCTTGAGGGGGACTTTGGTATTGACGCGAAATCGCATATTCATTTACTTTACACTCGGGAGAGGTAGTGAGTGAGTTTTCGATACCTAGATTATCAGATAGTTTGAATACCGTTAATGTAAACTAGATTGGATCAAACACGTATAATTTAACGAAGTTAATCCCTAGATAATCTATTCCCATATAATATATTTAGTATTATAGTTTAAGTAATTGTTAATTTAGTATATTATTTACAAAAATAAAATCCAATTTTTATCGCCTAAATAAAGTTCGGTTATAATAATCACGGTACTTAGCGACAATTTAATCCAATCCATGTGGATACAATAACCCTTCCCATTCACTATTCTATAAAACTTGACCCATACACTTGTGGTGAAAGTAGCGACGTAATATTCCGCTACTACTGGTTATATGCATTCCAAACTGCCACATATCTGATGAGCAGAATGCTCACCCCTTTACTGAATAATGAATCCCCCTATCTTCGAATTTTTGGATCCCTTCCAAACTATAACAAGCTTCAGGTTTTTGGTTGTTTGTGTTATCCCGGGTTATGACCATATGCACAACACAAACTAGAACCTCATTCTACTCCGTGTGTGTTTCTTGGGTATTCTCTAAATCAAAGTGCGTATAAATTCTATGATCCAATCACCTCGAAGATTTTTATCTTCAGACATGTGGATTTTGTAGAACATGAATTTCCATTTAAATCCTTACACCTTAATGCTACTCGGGTCCAAGATGCTACTGTTGATAAGTGGACTCCCCATTTCATTATACCATCTTCATCCACATCAAGATCACCAGTTTATTCCTCCCCCACCAATGATAGGTTGAAAATACCTATCTACTTCTAAGACGAATTTAGTAGTTTTTTAGTGTTTTAGTAATATATTATTGCATTTTTATTTGTTTTTATATAAATCAGGTGTAGGGATGTAATCAAGTGATAAATAAGAGAAACAGTAAGAAAACAGTGAAGAAATGATAAAAGAAACAAGATTTCAAGACAGCAAACCCACTGCCACGACGGTGAGGATGCTGGGGATGCTAAAAACCTACCGCCGCAGGGGTCAGGCCACCACTGCAGTGGTGGAGATGCAGAGAGAGCCGTAGCGGTCATTCATGTATTAAGTGAATAAAATGAATCCCTACTTAATCCATTTAAATAGAATTAACCCAATAGTTCTTAGTTTAACTTAGTTTTTAATTATTCAAACTCAAACATTTCTTGAACCGTCAAGATAATATAAGACGATGCAAATTGCGGTATTCAATTAATCAAACACGTTTCTCAGAGGACGATATCCGATCGAAAGGTCCACTATATTAAAACTTGACCTCGTGCACTTGCGAGTAAATTAAGGCGTAAAAAAAGTCGCGTCCAAGTTTTTGGCACCGTTGTCGAGGACACGGTATTTTGATTTGGTTGATATTGTGATCAAGTGGTTGAATATTAATCCAGACAATTCTTTTGTTTTATTTTATTTCAATTCATTTTTTTTTATTTTTTTTTCATTTGTTGTGATTGAGTAATGCATGCGACGTAGTAAAACCTTAGAATTTTTCACTCTGGATCCCAAGATCGAGCAAACCTTGAGAAGGATAAGGAGAAAGAGAAGAAACCAAGTTGAAACTATGACTGGAGGAGAAGAATACATACCAAACATACCTCAACAACCGTCAGTACTACAGGCACTACCTTAGTAGCCTCTAGAGCCCGAGAATCCACAACGAGTCCTTAGGGACTATTATCGACTAATGATGTTAGACAATTTCTCAGGAATTCGGAGGCAGCCGATCCAGGCTAACAACTTCGAGTTGAAACCCGCCTTAATTAATATGGTACAACAAAACCAATATGGCGGAAATCTACACGAGGACCCCCAATGTCCATCTGGCTACATTTCTAGAGATGTGTGATACAATTAAAATCAACGGTGTTGCTGAGGATGTAATACAGTTGAGGTTATTTTCATTCTCACTTCGTGACCGAGCATGAGGTTGGTTACAATCGATCTAACTGAGAAATATCAACACTTGGGAGGACCTTGCTCAAAGGTTCCTTACTAATTTTTTCCCGCCTTCGAAAACTTCACAACTCAAATGTGAAATAGTGAAATTTTGCTACAGGGACTTCGAGCCACTGTTTGAAGCGTGGGAAAAGTTTAAGGATCTATTGCGTCGGTTCCCCTAACACAGGTATCAAGATTGGTTTCAAACCCAACTCTTCTACAATGGGTTGGATGGTTAAATAAGAACCATAGTTGATGCCACCTCGTGAGGACCATTGTTGTCAAAAACACCTATTGAAGCAAATGCGTTATCGGAGAAAATAACGGCCAATAATTACCAATGGCCAAACGAGAGGAACACGGGACGAAAGGTAGCTTCAATTCAAGAAGTCAATCATCTTGCTACTTTATCGACCCAAGTCTCAAAACTCTCAGAACAATTGGTCCTCTTTTTTACTAAGGATGTATCGTCCAGTCGTGAAGCGGAGAATGTTGCAAGCAGTTCTCAACCCGGAGTGGATTGTGAATTCAAAAAATGTCATTTCATTAACAATCGGGCTTATACTTATAGGCCCGCCACCAATATTCTGACTCATGATCATCCAGGACTTCACAATCATGAAAATATTTCATATGCGAACAATCAGAACACGTTGCGGCCACCTCCCTATTATGGATCACAAGCTCAAGGTTATCCTATGCAACAAAACTAACAAATGCAACAACCTCCTATTCAAAATCAAAGGCCAAACTTGGAAGAAATGATGGGTTCTTTCATGAAGGAAACTCAAACAATCATGCGTAAGAAGCATAATTGGCTTAACAAGCACAAAACGAGGCTTGACTCGATTGAGACCACATGTACAAACACAAATGCTACTGTGAAATAATTGGAAACTCAAATCAGGCAACTTGCAAGTACAATCCAAGAGCAGACCAAGGGGAAGTTTTCTAGCAACATAGAAACTAACCCAAGGGAATGCAAGGCTATAACGTTGATAAGCAAAAAAAAAGTTGAAGCAAGTAAGCCAATGGAATATGAGCCATGGGTAAGTCATGATGTTGACCATAATGAACCAAAGAGAAATATGGAGGAGGAAGTTGATGAGAGAAAGGAGGAGAAGAATAAATACAATATGGATGGGAAATATGAGAAGAAGAAAGAAGAGAAAGTTGAAGAGAAGAGAAGAAATCAAAGGGTGATTCCGGGGAGAATTACATTCCTAGACAATCCACCGATTCTAACCATACCTTTACCTTATCCGCAAAGATTCTAAAATAAGAAGTTGGATTCTTAATTTGCAAATTTTGTTGACATTTTCAAGAAAATACAAATCAACATACCTTTTGCGGATGCGTTAGAACAAATGTCCAACTATGAAAAGTTCTTGAAATACATAATGATGAAGAAAACGAAGTTGAAGGAATACGAGATGATAAAAATGATGGAGAAATGTAGACCTATACTGCAAAGGAAATTTCCTGAAAAGCTTAAGGATCCCGGTAGTTTCATGATTTCGTGTACTATCGGGAAATCTCATTTTGATAAAGCACTATGTGATTTTGGTGCTAATATCAACCTGGTGCCATCTTCAGTCTACTGGAAGTTGGGACTCGGTAATGCAAAGCCAACCATAATTTTTCTTCAAATGGCGGACCGATCGTTGACCTATCCGAAAGGAATTATTGAGGATGTCTTGGTGAAGGTAGACAAGTTCATCTTCCTGGTGGACTTTATCAAGTTAGAAATGGAGGAAGATAGGGAGATTCCAATCATCCTTAGAAGACTTTTTCTTTCAATGGGAAATGCTTTAATTGATGTGCATAATGATAATTTGACGTTGCGAGTGACAAGATGAGGTAAAGTTCAACATTTTCAAAAACTATGAATTTTCCGGATGAATGTCCTAAATGTAACCGAGTAGAAGTGGTGGACTCGAGCGTCAACCAATTCTTTCCTGAAAATGTGAATTAAGATCCAATGGAGCATACTATCCCAAATTCCCTATCTATAGGGGATTTTGGTAAAAAATGCTTAACCACGCAGGAAGGTATTGTAGACTACATCATATCTATGGAAGCTGAATCGAAGGACGTACCAAAAGTTGTACCTAAAGCTAGCACGCCTTTTTGTAGATGGTCCGGACCGTTCCAGATCAAACAAATTTCCATTCGGTTCAGTCAAACTAGAAGGTGATAAGGAGAGGATCGAGTGCTATATCAAAAATGAAGAACGAGTTATGGAGAGTATCTCCCTCGTTGATGGCTGATCTTGGAATTTGCTAAGTCCAGCTGGGGACGGTAAATCAAGTACTCTTTTTGATATGAAACCGAGGGTATGATCTCGCTCGACTTTTGCTATTATTTACTTTTTGGAGGTCAGAATGGTCTTGGAGTGTGTTTGGAGGTGAATTGAGGAGTGTGGATACTCGGGGGGGGTGTTTCGTACTTAAAATCGTTGAACTAGTGAAGTGGAAGCGTGTGGTGTGGAGCCTTGTTGTGAAAACATGAAAATTCAGCAGGCAGCTTACCGCCACAGCGGTGAAATTACTGGGAAGACAGAATTCAAACCTAAATGCTCCATCACAGCGGTGAAACTTCAGGATGCAAGGTTTAAAAAAGGCGTTCCACTGTTGCGGCGGTGAAGCCTCTATTCGAATAAAAAGTGCATCGCTTATTTAAACCATCACAACCACCCCTAAAACCCTAAATATCTCCATTTTCATCCTCCCAAACCTTTTCCAACCTTCCATATTCCAAATTTGAGATTTCCACCACAAACCATCCACCAAAAATCAATTTTCAACCCCACTTTCAAATTCTAGGGTTTGAGGAACAAAATGAGCGATTTCTTATATTTTCAATCAATTAAACCAAATTGTTTCGACAAGTAAGTACTTTTGATCTTACATTTCATATATATGTTGAAATCTTTGGTTGATTTGCATATACATATCAAGAATGGTTGAATTTAGATTGTTCCCTAAACCCTTGAATCCAATTTTCTCGATTTCTTTATCACTTTGGGATTTTGGTTTGATTTTTGGTGATGAACATGATTTCTATGGATTGTTACATTGTGTGATACAAAATTACATGCTACATTGTCGAAATTTTGTTGAAACCATTGCGATTGGTGTGTGCATATTGCGATTGTGTCGTGTTCTTGACGGTTTTGATTTGGGTGATTGCTTTGCATTGTTCATATGTGATTAGGCTGCCGTGTTTTGGGATTGTGATTGATAGGAACCATGACTAAACGGTTTGCATCGAAAAGACCGAGGGGAGAAGGTTTGGGTTCTCAAGCCAGGGGTCCCGCCTCTAACTATAATTCTGCCGAGTTTGTTTCAAAATAGGCTGAGGAGCATTTTAATCATTTTGTGCATAGGAGGACTTGCATTCGACAAAGAGGTTTTGGGAAATTGGAAGCTCTTCCGGCCGAATTGTCAAGCGTTATACGAAGCCATGGTTGGGAAGGATTTTGTCAATCACCACCACGGGACCAGGTGGCTTTAGTTCGGGAATTTTATGCCAACATCGTCGAAGCCAATGACAACCGGACAAAGGTTCGAAATCACCCCATCTTGTTCAGTCCCGAGCAAATTAATGAAAGTTTGGGATTAGCGGCGCCGGAACCAACTAACGAACTGTATGGGGGTTATGCTCCAAGCATGGAAACGATGATCCATGCCCTAACTTCAAGCAATGTCCAATGGACTCACACAAGGTCGGGTCTAGCCACTTTCTCAGCCAAGTTCCTAAATCCAATCCCAAAAATCTGGCATCATTTCATTTGTGGCAGTCTTCTCCTGACATCTCACTTATCTGACGTCTCTAAAGAACAGGCTATGACGCAATATTCCATTCAGACGGGCAAGCCGCTAAATGTAGGGTTCTTGAACTACTCTTCCATTCTTCATGTCGTTGAAACAACAAAGGCCGACGTTCCTCTAGGTAGACGGTAGAAGATGAGACTTCTACGTCTCATCTCCTAGGTATGTGTTCAGAACCCATTTTTTCTCGTGATTGCTATATACTGCTATTGGGTTCGCTTCTCAGTCAGTGTGGACAATGCCTATTTTAAGTTTGGGAGGATGTTCTTCCAATTTTGTTTTTGTTAGAAAATAATGAACAAAATTTTGATGTATTATATTGGATGTTTTATGTATACTTAGTTATGCTTTGTAGAAGCTTTGATGTATATTGTAGACTTTAATATATAGTTAAGTTTATTTTAATTTTTGTGTTTGTGCATGTGTAATGCTTAGTTTAGTGTATGTATGTTAGTGTTTAAATTTAGTGTAGAGATGTTTATGTATGAAGTAGTATTTGCGTGTTGAGTTATTGAGTTCATCTGGGCTATTTCCCGATGATGAATTCCTAATTGTATATTGAGGTCGGGGGTGATGCCATTCATGTGTGTTTTGTGTGTTTGGCATGTCGATTAGGTAAAAATTATTTTGATCCTAAATCGCACGATCATATAAACTCAATGTATAGCCATTCGAACGATTTGACGTCGATTATTCAGTAATAAGTTCATAACAAATTTGAGGAATCTAGAACTTGATTGGAAGAAACTTGAGGTGAAATCCTAGGTGAGGTAGTTCAGGAGGCATGATTTAGGCCTTCATTTTTATTACTTGAACCTTTGAAGCTAACCTTGAAAATTTTATCTCTCGTTACCTGTCGAAGCTGATAACCTTTTCAATTCTGAACATGTATCAATACCCTAGCCAACTAAAATTTTTCCAAACCATTGTCACTAAGCCAAACGCATGAATTCAGTGAAATCAAGTTAGCATTATTTTATGCTATTTGAAGTGAGCGGTCGAGTTTCAAATGAAATTTTATTGGTTTGGTATTAGTGTATCCACTTGTCATTCTTTTAATTCTATTTACACGCCCCTAATTGCACAAATTCGAATAAGTTTAGGGGGGGTGTTATGTTGTTAAAAAAAAAAAAAAAAAAAACAACTATGTGAATATAGTTTTTATTTTCGTTCTTTCGACAAGTGAATACAATGTTCTTAAATTCTTGTTCAGGGTTGTGTTTTAAATATTTGGGGTTACGAGAGAGATATAGCGACAAGCGTTTGTACCTAAAGTATCGTTGAATTATCGTAATTATAATGATTTTCTAATTTCTATTCCTGAGATACCCTTGGCCATTCTCCAATGCCAATCCAAGCCCTATTGATCTCTATGAATTTACGAACCTACATTAGTGGATAGTCGAGCCCAGTCAAGCATATGGTTTTCCTAATCCTTAATGGTTTAAGTAATGAACTTAGTTATTGAATAATCCAATCCGGTGTTCGGATAGTTATATATTTGAGTTCTCACACACACACTTTAAATGGATCTAGAATGATTTTTATTGATATTGAGTGTTGAAATTCTATAACACCACATGGTATGTTTTATTTTTGAACTTGATCTGATCAGGGGCTGTTGAGGGAAGAACAACTCGATTTCTTCGATTAAACTTGGAACTCGCATGCATTTACTTCTTATTCGTTAAAGTTTTTTCATTTTTAGTTTAGTAGTTAGTTAATTAGTACAGTTAGTTTATTTTAGTGTTACGGTGTTTTGCTCGAGAACTAGCGAAATTCCAAGTTTGAGGGTGATAAGTTGAAAATACATATCTACTTTTAAACCCAATTCGGTAGTTTTCGAATGTTTTAGTAATATTTTATTGCATTTTTGTTTATTTTTATGTAAATGAGGTGTAGGGATGTAATCGAGTGATAAACAAGCAAAACGGTAGGAAAACGGTGAAAAAACAATGAAAAAAACAAGGCTTCAATACAGCAAACCGCCGCAGCGATCAGGCCACCACCACAGCGGTGAGGATGCTGGGGATACTGAAACCCACCGCCCCAAAGGTCAGGCCACCGCTGCGGCGGTGGAGATGTAGAGAGAATTGCAGAAGTCTCACCACCGCAACGGTCATTCACCGCCGTGGCGGTGAAAGTCCAGAGAGCTTAGGGCTATCTTTACTGCCGCAGCGATGAAGTTAACCGACATACCCACTGCCCCGGCGGTCACTCTGCACAGAAAATATCTATTTTTCTAGATATTTTGAAGTCTTGTATTTAAGCCCCTTGTTCTCCCATTTATCAAAAAATGTTCCTAACATTAGACACTTGATCTTAAGCTATTTTTTAGAGCTCAAAGAGGAGATTCCACATTTGGAGAAGATGAAGCACATTTGGAGAAGATGAAGCAATTCCGGACCGATCTTTGACGGCAGTGGACTATTCCACTCTAAGATTTGATCGTTCTTCTTTTATTTTTATCTTTATAATTAACTTTACATATCTAATGATGATGAATCCCTTTTGTTTTAATATTTGTATGGTTAAGATCATGGTAGGCTAGATAAATATTATCTAGGGATTGTTGTAATTCATGTAAATATAGGTTTGATTGAATATATGTTACTTTAACAGTTGCTCTAGTACTTAACCCAACATCATTTCCTGCCATCAAATCTGAGCCAAAATCTGTGTCAAAAGCACGCAGTGATCCTGATTGGAAAACAGCTATGAATAACGAAATTCAAGCCTTATAGAAATAAGGCACGTGGGAGCTCGTTCCCTCAACTACGACACAGAACTTAGTTGGCTCCAAATGGATTTTTCGAGTCAAGCTCAATTCGGATAGATCCTTAAACATATATAAAGCACGTCTTGTTGCTCAAGGATTTACCCAACGATCGGGAATTGATTATATTGAGACATTCTCTCCCGTTGCTAAGCACACTATTGTTAGAGTTGTTCTCACTATCGCAATCACATGAGATTGGCTCTTAAGACAACTGGATGTCAATAATGCCTTCTTACATGGACATTTCACCGATGAGGTTTATATGGCTCAACCTAGACGTTTTGTTGATCCTATAAAGCCCACACATGTTTGCAAACTGAAGAAGACAATTTATGGTCTCCAATAGGCCCCACGGGCTTGGTATTTGGAATTACGAAACTATCTTCTAACCTTGAGCTTTAAAGTCTCTCACGCTGATCATTGCCTCTTCATTTACAGTTAATCGGACATTATTATTAACTCGGTTGTTTATGTTGATTATTTGATTATTACTGGTAGCAATCAAACTGTAGTCAATCAGTTCATTTTAAAACTTGGGCGGCGCTTTTCTATTAAAGATTTTAGTTTACTTACTTAATTTCTTGGTGTTCAAGTTGTGCGAACCCCAAAGGGACTCTTCTTATCGCAAAAGAAGTACATCCAAGACATCTTTGATAAGACACATATGGCAGGTGTAAAGGTAGTTAATACTCCTATGTCTACCGGAAATTCACTGTGCTTGGAGGATAGCACCCATCTTGATAATGCCAAGCTCTATCGCACTATTGTTGGCATGTTATAGTATTTGGCATTAACCAGACTGGATATTGCCTTTGCCATTAACAAGCTTGCACAATTTGCTCACCGTCCAACCGAGAATCAATGGTCTGCAGCCAAGCGAGTTATTCGATACCTAGTTGGCACGGTGAACTATGGTCTTTTCATTCATCGTCAGTCTTCACTTGATCTTTATGCATTCTCTGATGCAGATTAGGCGGGCAACAAGGATGATCGTTCTCCTACAAGTGCATTTCTTGTTTATCTTGGTAAAAATCTGATCTCTTGGAGCTCAAAAAAACAAAGGAGTGTAGCAAGATCATCAACTGAAATGGAATATCATTTTGTTACCTCCGCTACTGCTGAAATTCAATGGGTCAAGAACTTACTTCATGAGCTTGCAATCTCATTACCAACACAACCGGTTGTCTATTGTGATAATTTGGGGGCCACGTATCTTACACCTAACGCTGTCTTTCATTCGCGAATGAAGTATCTTGAGGTTGATTATCATTTCGTCCGCACTATGGTTCAAAATGGTAAACTTCAGGTGTCTCATATTTCTAGGAAAGGGCCGCTTGCGGACTTACTCACGAAACCTCTTCCCAGCTCTATGTTTGAAGACCTTCGGTACAAGATTGGCGTCTCTGATCACCCGCCATCTTGAGGGGGCGTATAAGGAAAGTATCTTATTGTCTCTAATTACATTGATTAGGAATTTATTTGCTTTGATTGAGAATTGATTAGGATCTGATTATATGTATTTTTGGTAGGTGCCATATTCTAGCCTAGATCTTTCTTCAAACATCTTGTGTATATATATTAAACTTTTGATATGAATACATAAATCACATTTCCCTTTTAGTTATCATGTAAACAAATTAACTCAAAAAAAATAAAAAAAATTAGTTCGTCTCCTTAAAAGAAGAAGAATTTTTTGCACCCTAATATATCATTTCCATCGAATTGTGATTTGGTTTAAATTCTAGGGTTGGTCATGGGTCGGGGCGGGCCGGGTTCGGGCCGGGCTTTAGGTAGGATATTACAAAAAAGTCCCAGGCCCTAGCCCGGCCCGGACCTAAGTTCGGGCCTTGTTTTTATTCTCAAGCTCGGCCCTATCAAAATAATTAGGGCCCTAGCCCAACCCTCGGGCCGGCCCCACCCTATAAATTTTTATTTTTTTTTCAAACCAAATCAACCCAAATTAAACACAATCACATTCAAACCAAAAAAAAAAATGCAGTGGGTACATTTGCTACAAGATTCATTTACATAAACATATTCATTACCATGCATTTCTACAACCAAAAAAGGCCACATTCACATTCCAACCGGAAAAAAAAAAAAACTGCATGGCGAAAAAAAAAAAGCATTCAAACCAAATCAAACACAATCACAAACAAACAAAAAAAAAAAAAACTGTAGGTGTAAAAAAAAATAAAAAAATAAGTAAATAAAATAACTGTTGGGGGTGAACATCAAAAAAACTGCAGGGGTAACACACAAAAAAAAAACTGCAGGGGTAAACAAATAAGGAAACATCACATATAAACCTCAAAAATTAATAATCATCATCGTCATCTTCGCTAGAGCTTGAAACATCATCTAGTTGTTGTCCTAAAACACCTGATTTACCTGTATTTGAGATTAAAAATATCATACTTTAACTTTAATAAAAAATCACGCGTAAATAAAATTCACAAATGTCGATAATAATTGTAACGTTTACCTGTTGAATCATAAGCAAGAAACCAATCTTGCAAACAAATTAAAGCTTGTATGGTTTTGAATTTCAACAAGCATCGATAAGAACTAATGACTCGACGGCATGTACTGAAAGCTTTCTCAGAAGCAATAGAAGATACAGGAATAGTCAAAACATCCTAAGCCATTCTTGCCAAATCGGGATACCTCAATGAAGAAGAACACCAATACTCCAAGATTTCAATCTCGCTATTCACATCAAGATTAGGTTCTTCTAAGTACAAGTCTAGTTGAGATTTTTCAACTTGTTGGCGAGACCTATTACCTTCAAATCTTGCGTAATCTTCAAATTTGTCGCCCATTCTTTCCACAAGATTAGACTCGCTCATTGACATGCCAGAAGACCCACAACTACTAGAAGAGCTCGATTTTTTCATGTACTCGCCAAACAACGAATAAAGGGTGGCAATAGTGGTGTTTATGTATTGATCTGTTTCTCCACCATATATTTTGGTATAACAATATTCAACAAATTTAAGCTTATACCTTGGATCTAAAATTGCACCGCAAGACAAGATTAAATTATAATCCGACCAATATTTGTTGAACTTCAAATGCATTTCATACACCATGTCAGACAAAAAATTAGGCAGCCCTTTCAAAACATCCAACAATTTCATGTGAACTCTTCATATACCTTTAAAATACAAATTTGAAGTTAGATATTTCATTCCAGAAAAGGTACATGTTACTTCATAAAACACCTTCAAGAAGTTGCACAAAACACTTACTCGCTCCCATTCATCTTCCAACAAATTATACTTGAAATTTCTATCACGGTCACCCAAATATAAAAATGCATCTTTATAGTGAAGAGAAACTTCAAACATGTGATAAATAGCATTCCACCTTATCAGACAATCAAGACACAATTTCTTCCTAGTATCCATTTTTAAACTTGTAGCAAGAGCAAAAAACTTCTTTCTCCTAATAGGTGAAAGTTTCACATATTTGACTCTAAGTCTAAGTTTTCCAATAATATCACTTATTGCATTAAAACCAGCTTGTACTATCAAATTAAGAATGTGTGCGCAACAACGTACATGAAAAAATGCACCATTATAAGGAAGAAGCTTTTTAGAGGAAAGCCGTGCTTGAATTCTACTAGCCACACAATCATTTGTATACAAGTTATCCAAAATAATGCTAAAAACTTTATTCTTAATATTCTATCGGGACAAACATGAGGTCAACTTATCCTCAATTGACAAAGTATCATATGGAAGAGGTATAAGCTTAAAACATATAATCCTTCTATGCAATTTCCATTGATTATCAATAAAATGAGCAGTCACACAAATATAATGATCATCAGTAAGAGATGACCATGTATCAGACGTCAAACAAATGCTACTCGGATATGCACTTAACTCTAGAAGCACCTTTTCTGTTTCTATAGTGTACATAGCCATAATATCTCTCTTAATTGTAGATCTACTCATCATCCTAAATTCAGGACGGGCTTTAGACATTACACTTCTAAAACCTACAACTTCAACTGCTCTAAACGAACGCTCATCCACCACAATCATCTTTGCAATCTCTTTACGAAGTTCAGCAGGATCATATTTATAATTTCTTAAAGTCTTAGTTCCATCAGATTTTGATTCACATTGAATTGTAAAATTCGTAATATCATTATTCGATCTTTTAACACAGTATTCATTCATGTGATGTCTCAAATGTGAAGTACCACTAGTACTTTTGGCAGAAAGTACCTTAAAGCAATGTTCGCATTTGGCTTTCAACTGATTATTCGAATCCGATGGTAACTTTGTAAACCAATCCTAAACTTTAGATGTTGTTTTACTTTTTTTGGTCACTGGTGTCTGATCGTTGTCACCATCCAAATTGATTGTAGAAGAAGCACTAGCCATTTTCAAATCACTGTAAATAACAGAAATAATAATATGGTAAGACAAAATGCCATATGTGCTAACAGAAACAGAAATCACTGCAAAAAAAAGGTAAACAAATCACTGCAAAAAAAGGGTAAACAAATCTCTGCAAAAAAAAATAGAAACAGTAATTACAAATGCAAAGATTCACCATTGAATGAACGCAATTACAAACAATATATGCAAACATATATTCATAAACCAACAGCAAAGTTCGACCAACAGCAGAGTTCGACAAACAGCAGAGATCGATCGACAATATATTCGTAAACAATATATGTAAACAATATACTTGAAATGGATGAAATCCATCACAGTAGAGATCGATTGACAGGAGAGACTCAAAATTGACGGCGAATGGAAGCAATTCACGGCGAACGGGCAACGAAAGACAAGCAGAGAGGGAGGTTGCGGATGAAACAGGAGGGAGAGAGGGAGGTTGCGAGCATGAGGTGTGAGTGATTTAGGGTTGAGAGAGTTCAATCGCTAGGAGCGGCGCACGAATTAGGGTTTGAGAGGGCAGCACACAATCACATTGACAGAGGAGGAGCGGCGCTAGGGTTCTGGACCTTCTGGTTCATGTATAAATTTTTCTGTATATATATATATATATTAATTTAATCCTCGGGCCGGGTCGGGCCGACCTTATAAAATATTGGCCTTGCCCAAGCCTGGCCCTAATTTTACTCAGGCCTAACTTTTATAGTCCAAACCCAGCCCACGAGCTCAAAACACATACCCAAGCCCTTAAAAATAGTGGGCGGGCTTGGCGGGCCATACGGGCCCCCAAGCCCATGACCATCCCTATTAAATTCCTACTAATTCAATTATTTGAAAACATTCAAAATTGCATGGAATGATATTATTTGTTTATAAAAATTGTATTTTCTTAAAAAAAAATCACTTCAAGTCAGTGTTTCTTAATAAAAAAATCCATGTTCCAAGCAAACATGTTCCCTTTTTTTCAAAAATATTAAAAAGCAAAAAGAAAAAAGAAAAAAAAAATAAAAAATCTAAAGATTATCTCCTACAAGGTTGTTGCTCTTTTTTCTAAAAACAATTCAAATTAAATTATGTTTTTTTTTCCTAAATTCAAAAATTGTGTTTCCAAGTTTAAAGAATTCATGTTCCAAATAA
The DNA here is from genome assembly GCA_016647705.1 of Eucommia ulmoides. NCBI lineage: Eukaryota > Viridiplantae > Streptophyta > Magnoliopsida > Garryales > Eucommiaceae > Eucommia > Eucommia ulmoides. The sequence goes on along the minus strand of CM028332.1, from coordinate 43,118,535 downwards.
ACATTTTCCCTTATTCTAAAAGTCCTTAAAAATTAAAAAAGTTCAAAAGATTATCTCCACGAAGATTATTGCTCTTTTTTCAAAACAAAAAATCAAAATAAATTATTTTTATTAAAAGATTCAAAATCATGTTTCAAAATTTAAAGAATTCATTTTTCAAGCAATAATATTATTGCCTTTATCTAAAAAAATCATCAAATCAAAATCATGATTTTTCTTTCAAAATTTATACTCATGATTTTTTTCCGAGAAACCAAGAAAGAAATTAAATTGAATTAATATTTCTCTTTTTTTTTTTAACAAAAAAAAAAAAGGTTTAAGAACCCTCGTTTTCAAGAAAATATAAAAAATACAAAAATAAAGAGTTCAATTCAAAACATGTTTTCTTAAAAAATTGTGATTCCAAATAATCACATTTTCTTTAGTAAGAATAATACAAAAAAGCATTTCTAAAATCACGTTTTCTCAAAAACCATAGTTGCTTCCCAGATATCTGATGAGATCGTGTATTTTTCTAAGTTCAAAGAATAATGTTTCCAAGCTAAGAAAAAGATCAAAGATTTCGTTCTTTAATAATGGCATGTCAAATCCATACTATAAAACAAAATGTAGAAATATTTTAATGCATGCCAAGCCTAGCACTGCATGCAGTGCATACAGGCTGCAGGCACGCAGCCTGCAACCTTCAGCCAGGCTACAAGTACCCAGCCAATGGACTATGTTGTACAACTTGTAATCTTACATTTATTACTTGTATTTATAAAACATTTTAATCTCAAGTATGAATAAAAAGATTTTTATATTATTCTTTAATTATATGAATTTCATTGTAGACCTTAAATATTAAGTTGAAGTTATTGAACCTAATATTTTAATAAACAATTAAACGTTAATATTTTATGGAACTAATAGTTTTATTCAGTGATTTCATATTAAAGGTTCGATATGTTGAAATGAGAAAAAGAATGAGTCAAAAGGATTAATCGTTAAAGAATTCATGGAGAAATCATTGAAGAATCAAAGGAATTCAAGACGTGTGCAAGTTTAAAATAATGAAGATTTTTAGAGTATTGAAGACATTAAAGGCATTTAAGTGAAAATAACTCATTACTTTTATGCTCTTAATGTAACTCGAATTAGGATCACGCACGACAATTTAAAATGAATAAGTTTATATGCATCATAGTAAGAAGTGATAAGTTTAAGGTTCTAAAATGGTTTTTATAAAATGTTAAATCATAAAAATATTCTTGGTAAAGTGTTTAAGTGAAAAAATAGTTTTAACACAAAAATAATGATTTTTTAGTCAATTCGGTCAACCAACGAAAAGAGTCGGTCGACTAATGAGAATAGTAGTTTAAGGGAGTTAAACGAGTAAACCTATTGATCAATTCAGTCAACCGACGAGTTAGGTTAGTTGACTAATAAATCTAGAAGCCGGAATGAAGAAACAAGGAAAAATTCACTGTGGGAAATAGGTCAATTGACGGGGAGGTTAGTCAACCGACTGCCGATAGTGCAATGGTTAGAAAATTAACCGTTGTTGGGGCAGTAAACCAATAGGGTGTCGGTCAACCGACTGGGTCACACAGTCAAATGTTGACCGTTTTGTTTTTTTTTTTTAATCCAAATTACATTGTTTTGAACTATTTTTAAAGAGGTTTTTAAGAGATTTGGATATTTTACTATTATATATCATATATTACTTATATCCTATCTATTTGGTCCATATATTAAATTGTTCTTTAAATTGATTTGGTAAAACTACTTCATATCTTTAAATATTTTGAATCTAAAAAGTTTTGGGAACCAAATTGAGCTATTCCAAAAGTTTTTTAAACGAAACATACCTATTTTAATAGTATATGATATATAGGGTATTAAAGACACATTTTAGATCTTGTAATTTGAAAACTAACCGTTCAAGGTCTAATTAGAAATCTATATATAGAGACCTACATTTTTCAAATGGAGTAATCAAGAACAATGAACATTTGCTATTATAAGAGAGTAATTTACTCTGAGAAATTTATACGAGGGGTTTATCGAAAGAGTTCTTGATCGAAGCACAAAAAAATTTCATCACGGGTCTTTATTCTACATTGAGCTATGGTATTTGTTTTCAAGAAATCATTGATAGATCTTTCCAAGTTAATTAAATTGCTTTCTTAGGTTATTTGCGTGATTACTTGGATTAAGTGTTTTTAAAAAATCGATTTCAAATCTAATATCTTGAAAAATCTTTTAAAACAATTTTTATTTTTGAAATCTGATTATTTATTATTTGTGTCTTAAATTGATTAAAATCATATTTGTGTCTCACACAGATTCTATCACATAGTTTTCGGGATAATTGACTATAATTATTTCAAGGTGGTAAAAGCTCATGTGGAAAGAAACTTGTAATTTTTTTTGTTTTTGCTAGTTTGATCGGATTAGATATATTTGGGATGGTATCTAATCAGGGTAGTTAGGTTTTAATCTTTACCCCGGAAAAAATATTATGATTTCATCTTTAGTTTGTGAAAAGATTAGGTTAATCTTTATCTTTTTAAAAGATTAGTTTTTTATTCTTCTTGTAATAGAATTAGGGTTAGATAAGGTTTTTCCTAAGTCTGTGAAATAGATAAGTATAATAGTATGAGAATGTAAAGGGTTGATTATGAGCCTGCAAAAAAAAAAAAAATCAGGATTGTAAGAGTTTGATTTCTACCTAGGAATGAAATCAAGGGTTGATTGTGAAATCCCCGTGAAGCTCAAGGGACTAGACATAAGTAAGAGTAGTTTGTCGAACCAAGATAAATTGTTGTGTTGCATTGTTATATTTCTGTTGTTTAGGTATACACTTAGTTAAATACATTTTCACTGTTTAACAATATAATGATTAATTACAAAAATTGATAACTTGTGTTTGATTTAACTGCTTAAATTTTTGTCAATACCCAATTCACCCCCCCTTGGGTAGATCTTTGGGCTAATAGAAGTGTCTTGTTTATTTAATATGATTAAAAGGTGGAGACCGAATATATTAGGCAACTTGATATTCAAAATTGTTGTTAGTCAGGATTGAATTGTTGAAAATGATTTTCAACAATTTAAGTTAGCTTGTTGCATTGTTGTCTCTTTGATAATAGAAAGTCTCAAGCCATTAGTATTATGATACTAGAACAACCACAAGGGAACTGACTAGTTTATTGAGGGATAAAACGTGGTCATCATTGATATCTTACATAGTAGTTTTGCTCAATGTCAAAATATGATATTGAGGTATGATTTTATTTGTGATCTTCAGACTTGAGTTGTTATAAACATATGTGGGTTGTGACACTTCGATAATACTAAATGTTGTTCTTTAACTACGAGACTTCAAATGTATTCATTAAGTATATTGGGATATACAAGTGAATATACGAGTAAGCAATATAAAATATATCTTTCTTAACAAAACAGACGTGTCCTATATGATTCGATTTGATATAATTCATCCAAGCTAGTTCTAGCAAGATTAGTGTGAAGATTGGGATAAAATTTCAATTGATGTTATAAGAAATTATATTATCAATCAAAATACATATGATTGGACTAGGGTTTTTTGACTTAACTATATTATGTTGGTTTTTTCGGGTACACAAATAGAAAGATCAATCATATCTAGGGAACTTCTCTTGATTAAATATATTTCAAGTGGACATGGTTATAATGTATGGGTAAATGTGACTTACAGACAGAGGAAATGTGTTAAGGAAAAAGTGTTTTCTTTTAGAAGGACAAAATTAGAACTGTTCCAATTTTAATTTATTAATTAGTTCTTTAAATAATTAATTAATTATTTTCACCAACCAACATTTCATATGAATATAATCGGTTGTACATAATAGAAATTGAAGTTAGAAAAGTTCTTGAAAAAAAAAAAACAGGTAGTCATGTTGTACTTAATAAGTTTGGGGATCAAAGTGAAAATACAAAAAAGAAGCGGTCCAAGGTTTTGAATCCTGGAAAGACTTTATAAGGTAAGAGAGACCATTATGGCTGCCCACCTCATAATTTAGGCCAACCCCTTGGAATTTTTCAGCCATAACTTCCTTTGTTGCATCTATGAGATTTTTGTTTTCTGATTTTCATGTATTGATTTGAATCTTACTACCCCTTAGATTCAATCAGTGGTACTCCAAATTCTTGGAATTAGATTTAATTTTAGATATCTCAATAACACTTGTATATCTTAGATATTCTGTGTGGATAGTGTTAGAGGTACATTTGTGTTGCTTCTGAGATGATCAATCTCTTTTGCCGATTTCCGATCGTGTTCTTATGCTCTTGGAAGATCCTCGTCAAATCACGTCTAAGGAATTACTTCCATTGAGGCTGAAGCACCAGAAGAGATAACTAATTTGGTAATTGCAATTTAATATTTTATGTTTTTTGCTTTAATGTCAATACATCTAGTTTTGGCTTAAAGGAATTGGTTATTAAATGTGATTTATTTAAATTTTTTTAAAGGAAAAATTAAAGAGATTCCCACTTTTACCACCAAAATTAAAATGGGTCACTACTTGCAAGTCCATACTGAGAAAATATCACCTATATATTTATTATTTTAGATAAAGTCAAATACATATTCTCTCACTATATTAATTGTAACATAATAAATGGGGAATGTAAATGCTACTACCCAGTAATAATTTTAATAGTAACAGAATATATAGGGTGATGCGAATGTTGTTGCACAATAACAATGTCAATATTAACATAATGAATGAGGGAAAGTAAATATTTTATTATTTAAGATAAACCCAAATACATATTCTTTCACTATATCAATTGTAACATACTAAATGGGGGATGTAAATATTACTACTTAGTAACAATGTTAATAGTAATATAATGAATGATGGGATGTAAATATTTTATTATTTAAGATAAATTCAAATACATATTCTCTCATTACATCAATTGTAACATACTAAATGGGGGAATGAAAATGTTACTACTCAGCAACAATATTAATAGTAACATAATGGGTGTGAGGATGCAAATATTGTTGCACAGCAACAATATCAACATCAACATAATGGATAGGGAGACGTAAATGTTATTGTACAACAAACAATTAGCATATGTCAATTGAGTTTTCTCTAAACTTAAATGACAACATGGGTATAAGAATGGATTAGTAATGAACCTTGGGGCCCATGATAAAATACTATTTTTTTTAATACTCCCCTGTGTAAATTTTGTGATTTTATGTCCGATCCCTTCGAACCGCCTATAATTTGACCCCTCTAAAAAAACGTTTTTTTCTTTTTCCTTCAGATTTTTCAAACTCTCTTCCCCTTTTCTTTCCCATGTCTCCTATTCTATTCCCTTTTTTTTTTTTCCCTCTGACCCAACTCATTTAAGTTACATAAAAATTCTAAAAATAAATAAATAAATAAATGCCACGTTTAAGCCAAGCAATGGAGCATAAAGAAATTAAAGGGTCACAACTCAAATGGGTAAATGTATTTTTTTTTTCCAAGTAAAAAAAATGTAATACTTTTCTTTCTATATTATTATTGTTATTGTTACAAATGTATCTTTTATTATTGTTGTTGTCGATTATTTTATTTCTTTCTTTTAAAAACTCCTTAAAAAATTGCATATTCATCTTTTGTTGATTTTGATGGGTATATGTCATTGAACTCCTTTGTCATTTTGCATTATATCAGATATTTCTCCTGTTATTTAATACCAAATATTTCTCTTGTCTTTTTACTCAAACACCACTTACCTCCCTTATTGATTAAAAAATAAAATAAAATTATTATAATACCAATATTACCCTCGACTATTTAAAAAATAATTAAATAATAAAAAACCAAAATACATAAATAACTCTTTAATTTATATATATTCATCACCGCCTCCTATCACCACACCCACCACCACCACCACCTTCTACCGCTGCCGCCACCCACTACCCGCCGCCACCTTCCACCGCTGCCGCCTACCACCTCCTACCGCTGCCGCCGCCACCCACCACCAGCAACCACCCTTCACCGCCACGGCGCCACCAATTACCACCCTCTGCCACCTCCCACCGCCACCACCCACCACCTCCCACAGCCACTATCCACCCCCACCCCCACCCCCATTTTAAAATATATATATATATATATATATATATATATATATATATATATATATATATATATATTTTAACCATTTCGTTAACTATTCTCTCTCTCTCTCTCTCTCTCCGGTGGTCGTGGGAGTTGGTGGTGGTGACGGTGGGCGATGGCGGTGGGTAGTGGTGGCGACGACGGGTGATGGCGGGGGAGTTGGGCGGTGGGAGGTGGCGGCGGTGGGTGGTAGTAGGAGGTGGCAGAGGGTGGCGGCAGTGGGAGGTAGTGGAGGGTGGTGGGTGGTGGCGATGGTAGAAGGTGGTAGTGGCGGTGGGAGAGGTGGGAGTTGGGCGGTGGCAGTGGGAGTTGGGCGATGGCGGTAGGAGGTAAATATAATTATTTAAAAAATTAAGAATAAAAAATATAATTTTAAAAATATAGAGGTGCTAATTTTATTTTATTTTAAATAACCTAAAGGCAATATTATCCAAACGGAGGTTAGTGGCGTTTGAGCAAAAGGATAAGAGAGGCATCTGGTATTTACAAAATGACAAAATGAGATATTTGATATAGTCTAAAATGATAGAAAAGTTCAATCGCATATACCTTGATTTCAATTCCATTTTATTGGTGTCATTGTTATTGTGTTTTCTTACTATTATTATCATTCTTGTTGAATAGTTTTATGAAAAAATAAAAAATAGTAACTCATTGGAAGAAACTAAGACTAAAACAAAAAAAAAACATATACATGTTCGTTTTGTTGAAGCAATTTCTCTTCTATTAATGTTATTGTCATTTAGTAGTATTATTATTCTCGTTATATAATTGTTATTATAAAAAAATAACTAAAAAATAAAAAGGAAACCAACGAAAAGACAAATAATTTTTTTAAAAATGAAGGTTCATTTCGAAGAATCAAGTGCTCTTTTATTATTTTTATTTGTTATTATACTATAATATTAGTATTAGTTTCCATGTTATATAGTTGTTAGTATGCCAAAAACAAATTCAAAAAAATATAAAAAGTTAAAACAAAATTTAGTTTCTCTTTAAAATATAGAACACTTCTCTAAATTTGAATTTGAATTTCAATTAAGTTGGCAAAGGAAAAATAAAAAATAAAAAATTTACACACACTTTTCCACGAAGTTGTGATTTGATTTACATTCCTATTCATTCAAGTATTTAAAAACGCAAAAAATTGAATAGAAGGATCTTATAAAAAAATGTATTTAAGAAAAAAAAAAATCAATTCAAGTCATATTTTTTAATTCAATAATCCATGTTCCAAGAAAATATGAACCCTTTTCCAAAAATCTTTAAAAAAAAAAATTCAAAAGATTATCTCTAAGAAGGTTGTCAAATCAATTTATATATATTTTTTTTTTCAAAGATTCAAAAATTGTGTTTTCAAGTTTAAAGAATTCATGTTCCCAATAAACATTTTTCCCTTTCGAAACTCCTTAAAAATTGCAAAATTTAAAATATTATCTTCACGATGGTTTTTCTCTTTTTAAAAAATATCTGAACAAATTATGTTTTTAAAAAAAAAAAATTTAATCATATTTCTAAATTTAATGAATTCATGTTCCAAGCAAACATATTTTCCCTTTTTTCAAAATCTAAAAAAAGGAAATAAAAAAAATTGAAAGAAGATCTTCAAGAAGATTGTTGCCTTTTCTTAAAAAAAAAATTATTAAATCAAAAACCATAATTTTTCTATCAAAATTTAAAATCATGGTTTTATTTTTATTTTTTCCAAAGAAAGAAGTCAAACTGAGTTATATTTATTTTTTTTAAGTTTTTAAAAATGAAAAAAAAAATGAAAAACAAAAAACCAAAAAAAAAAAAAAAAAGAAGAAGAAGAAGAAGAAGAAGGAGAGTTTAATTCAAAACATGTTTTCTCAATAGCCTGTGAATCCGAGTAATCACATTTTTTTTTTCTATACAATAATATAAGAAATTCAAATTTTAAAAATCATGTTTTCTCAAAAACCATAGTTGTTTCCCAAAGATCCGATTAGATCGCGCATTTTTCTAAATTTAGAGAATAATGTTCCCAAGAAAGCATTCTTAGAAAAAGAAAGAATTCTTTTTTAAACCCTATTTTTCAATCCAAGAAAAAGATCAAAGATCTAATTTTTCACCCATGGTATACCAAGTTTATATCATAAAACGAAAAGAAAAAATATTTTCATGCATCTATTAGTTACCCTACATATGACTCTCCAAGATAAAATTTTTGAATGAAATTGCCAACTCAATCTAATTTTAAAATTTATTATATCAAATTCCCGGGAATCAAACTTATCAATTCTAAACATAATTGAGATGCGGTTAATACCGGAGGAATATTTAAAAAATCAAAAAATGTGCGATCTTGTTATAAAAAAAATAAAACTAAATAAAATGTTCCAAATTTTAATAAGGAATTTTAAAGTCATATATGGATACAATCAAAATATTTGGACAAGTTTAATAAGAATTTTACTAGACAAAGGTGTCATTTTTGAACAATTGTCTTGGGGTGTCTAATTTCTTTTCGGAGCATAATTGGCTCTTGAACCGTTTGAATTTTTTTGGTGAGACCATATCTAGGAGACAAAATTTTGGGCCATGTCAAAGTTGACATATATATATGTGTGTGTGTGTGTGTTTGTGTGTGTATTTAAAATTCTGGTGATCTTACACACCATTTAGCTTAATGCTAAATGAAGACTCTATTTTCTTAATAATTGAGCCTAAACTTCTTTAAAGAACCCACACATACAAAAGTCCCAAATCCTTTTTATTTACATTTTTCAAAATAATAAGATTTCAAAAATCTTTTCCAAAAATTGTTTCAAACAAAACACATTTGACATAAAATGATAATTTTATGGGATCGTCAAATGTGTTGTTCATTTGAAACACGTTTTAATAACTATTTTGTTTATTATTAGTTTTGATGTTTGTTGGTTTTATTGTTGTACTTACAAACTTTTGTTTGTTTTTGTCGAGTATATTTGAAAATAGGATTTGCGTGAAACACTGTTTTGAGCATGTGATATTATTAAACTTTACATTTTTATTCGAATACTTAAAACAGTGTGGATAATATGCCTTGGCATAATTTTTTTTGTTTGTTAGCAGTTACCTTTATTTGACTATATTAGTATAGAACTTTAGGATATTATATAAATAAATATAATGTTCTTCTGTTCTTTTTTATTATTCTTTTACTAAGTATAAATGTTTTCATGTTGATGTGGATAAAATCGGGCTCCCTCCACGTGTCAGTCACCTGGATCACCCTGTCACGTCATCAGCTTCACGTCATGACGACCTGGATCAACCCGATGTATAGATAACCCGGACGGATTCCCAGGTCAGTGGATGGGAGGCATTCCAGGATCTCCAGCCAACAGCCTCTTCAAAGGATCGTCGCTTGATCACAGGTCGGTGTGCTTAGATCGACCTATGCCCTGTTTCCCAAGCTGATCTGCCTGTGTGCCAGGTCGGCCCGTATCTCTGCCATCCACAGTAAAGAGCCCAAGCCCCAAGCCCATGGCTCTAATCAGCCGTGCCGCCCACGCGCCTGACAGCTTAGCGCTAATCCGAGCTTAAGGCCCTAATCTTGATGATGCTAATCACATCTCCGCCTATAAATAGAAGGCTTCTCCAACACTTTTGGGGGGAGGATCAGAGAGGAATTTTAGAGAGAAAAACTCCACCATAGGTCGCTAAGACATGTCGAGGTAACAGTAACTTTCTAATATATATTTCTACTCTGGGCTCTTACTCTCACGCCGGAGGAGACACGCCGAGAAAAATCCGGCCCATCCAGTGTGCAGGTAACAGATTGGAGCTCGACCCGGACAATGGCAAAGAACATCAAGCCAGGAACACAAAACCCAGACTCGGACGTAGGTCGGATAACACCTGTCCAGCTCGGCTGCGATAAACAAGAGACGACAAGGATCACCCAAGCACCATTCCCCTTTTCCCCGATCCGAGGGTGTTCGGACCATATTGCTGGTCAGTCAGTTTTCGACACCTACAGTTTGATGTTGTCTGTGGGAAGCGCTACTAAAAGCCTTCTTCGAATCATTAGCTACTTGCTCTGCTAAGGTTTGATGAACACAAGGTTTGGTCACTCTCAATGATCAGGAAACATAAACACCCCTGTGAATAGATAGCCCGGGGAAGATATGTCACGAGCACCAAGACTGAAAACCAAGGCCACAGCCCATAGAACGGTCAACGAAGAAGACGTAGAGATTGAAAGGCAAAATATCAATATTGAGAGACAATCCCATCAACCAAATTCGGCTTCGGGAGTCTGCCCAGACTAAGCGTCCGGAGCCATCGATGCTGTCAGGCTCGACGCCGTGGAACGCTAGCTCGATAAGTTCTAGAAATACTTCGACATCCTCCTCTCCCACCTACCTCTGACCCCCAGTTGAAGGGGGATCGGACCTTCATATAGCAGGGGAGAGGGCCCGTCCACAAGTGTCTGATGATCGAGCGCTCGTCTCTCATAGACAGGTGACTTGGGTCAAGCCTTAGGTCGCTAACCGGGCACAAAAGGAAAGGGATCTCGACCTCCTTATTGCCTCAGGATCCATTTCAAGATCAACTCACGGACGATAATCCGAGACCAGCTGGGGTCACCACCGGCCCGGGATTATAGCTGCCTAGATCGTTCTGAGCACTAATCTCGCCAAATTCGGGAGGTGAACTCCTACTCCCCGACACTAGCCTAGAGAAGAAAAGCCAAGCCTGTTGCCAGCCAGGTCATCGCCTCGGAAAGGGTGTTGACCACGATGGAACGACGCCTGGCCTAGATGGAGGCCGCCCTCAGTTGGATACGCAATATCGGGGGAACCACTCAGCTGCACACTAGGGTCAGGTCCTCTTTCATCACAGAGGTCACAAACGAACTGATTCCATACTGATTTCCAAATCCACTGGCGGCTCAATACGATAGGACGACTGATCCATTGGATCATCTCTCTATTTACGTCTCCCACATAGATGTACATGCTGCCTCCAACGCGATAAGATGCAAGTTCTTCTCTTTCGGACTCACCGATCCTGCTAGGATGTGGTTCAAAGACCTTCCACCGACCTCAATCTCCACATTCCTCCAGCTCTAACAATAGTTCATGGAGAGGTTCAGCCGATCATGGCGTAAGCCAAATAGTACCACTCATCTCCTCGGTGTCAAACCGAAGAAGAACGAGAATCTGGTCGACTATGTATACAAGTTTTGGATGGAATCCCTCGCTTGTGAAAGAGTGTCTGATGATATGGTACTCAACGCCTTTATTAGCGGGCTGAGCCACAGAAGGCTCACCTACGACCTGAATTCCAGGCCGACAACTAGCCTGCGTGAGGCCCTGGACCTCGGCACTAATTACTATAAAGTCGATTTCATCGATAAGATCAAGAAAGAGAATGAGGATCTCCTCAGAAAGAAGGTCTGACCTAATGAGGGGACGAGCCGATCTCAAGCCTCTACTAGGCTCCAGGTGGAAGGAAGGTTGGGACCACTTCCCGGCGATAGAAAGATGCCTCTAGGCCCCCGCTAGCTCGTTTACACTCCCCTAACCACTTCCGTCGCCACCATCTTCGTTAAGAACGCCGGAAAGAAGATTTTCCCACCTGCGCCTCTATTGAGGGAGAAACCTCTAGGCAGGTCGACCGATAAGTACTGCAACTTCCACAGGAGCAACAGTCATGCTACTAACGAGTGCTTCCAGGTTGAAGGAGGAAATTGAGGCCATCATCCAAAGAGGCTACCTTGGCAATTATGTCCGCCGACCAGATGAGGATCGGTCTGGCTTGAATGACCGCCATGACGGGCACCACGAATAGTGGAGAAAATGGAATGACAATCAGGTTCAGCCCCGTGGTGAGCACACTGGTGACGACTCCGATTTGAGGGTTAACGGAGAGATTAACGTCATCCACAGTGTCCTAGGTTTTGGCGCCTGAAAGAGATACGAAGGCAAGAGAAAAGAAAGGTCGAACAGGGTGTCTATGAGGTCAACACGATAAATGCTGCCTCGCATAATGTAATCTCCTTCAGCGAAGCCAGCCTTAAAGGGGTACACGTTTCGCAATCTTTTCAAGACGACGAGAATACTCGTCGACGAAGGCAGCTCAATGGATATCATCTTTCAAGGGGCCTTCGATAGAATGAGCATGGACTTTAGCTTCGTGCAGCCCATAAGGTCTCTCCTCGTCGATTTTGGGGGAGACATGGTTAGCTCAGCTGGTTGGGTTTCTTTACCTGTCATAATCGGTTCTAGACCCAAGATTACCACCGTCTAGTCTAAATTCCTTATAGTAGATAGGCCGTCTCCCTACAACGCGATAATGGGTAGGCCCACCATGGCTGCCCTGAAGGTTGTCTGCTCCCCGTATCACCAAAAAATAAATTTCCCTACGGATTCTGGGATTGGAGAAGTGAAAGGAAACCAAGAAACTACCCGGTCCTATGCAAGAAAGGCCCTAGAGATGAAATAGCAATTACGGTTGGGGCCCGAGTTGAATATTCCATGCCAAACTCACGAAGAGCTCATGTTCCTAGCCGACGTGGTTGAGTCCGTCCTGATCGACGATCCCCGCGACGAAGAGCTCGTCCCCCGGCCCCATGAAGAACTGGTCGGCGTCTCTATTCACCCCACCATAACAGAAATGATGGTGAGGATTGGGGCCCGACTCAACCTAGAAAAACGATCTGACCTCACCGAGCTGCTAATAAGAAACCACGATGTTTTTGCCTAATCGTACAACGAACTTTCGGGGATTGATCCCAGTATTTCCATGAACCGACTGTACGCCAACGTGCACCATCCTTCTATTCGCCAGAAAAAAAGAAGTTTCATCCATATCGACAGAAGATAATTGAAGATGAGATAGATAAGCTCGTTAGGTCGGATGTCGTGGAGGAGATCAAGTTCCTGAATTGGCTCGCCAATATTGTATTGGCCCCTAAGGCCGGCAACAAATGGAGACTTTGCATCGACTTCAAAGACCTAAATAAGGCTTCCCTGAAAGACTTATTTCCCCTCCCAAGGATTGACATCGTAATCGACGCCACGACGGGGCACGAGCGACTCAGCTTCTTCGATGCTTACGCTGGTTATAACCTGATTCCCATATATCCCCCGGATAAGAGAAAGATCTCATTCATTACCGACAGGGGCACCTACTACTACAAGGTCATGCCGTTTGGCCTCCGCAATACAGGGGCAACCTATTAGAGGCTTGTCAACAAAATGTTCAAGGAGGACATCGGGAACACGATGGAAATGTATATCGACGATATGCTCGTAAAGAGTAATTGGGCTGAAGATCACCTCGACCATCTCCAGGTCTGCTTTAATAAGCTCCAAGCTCACCGCATGAAGCTGAATCTGAACAAGTGCATTTTCGGCGTGTTCGCGGGCAAATTCCTAGACTTCCTAGTCTCCCAGTACGGCATTGATGCCAATCCCGACCAAATCAGTGCAGTGCTTGGTATGGCTTCCCCTCGGAACAAGAAGAGGTCTAGATGCTGACAGGTCAGTTGGCCACCTTGAATCTGTTCATCTCCAGGTAGACCAAAAAATGCCTCCCATTTTTCAAAATTCTCTGGGAGAACAAGGCATTCTAGTGGACCGAGGAGTGTAATTGCACCTTTGAAGAACTAAAAAAATACTTCTCGTCGGCTCCTTTACTGACCACGCCTAAGAAAGGTGAAGACTTACTCTTTTACATTGCAATATCCTCCATGGCTGTCAGAGTCACCCTAGTCAGAAATGACGCCGGTGTGCAGAGCCTAGTCTATTACTCGAGCCGTGTCCTAACCAACGTCGAGACGAGGTACACAAAGTTTGAAAAATTGGCCTATGCCCTGCTGATCACCTCGATGAAGTTACGGTAGTATTTTCAGGCTCATACCATAGTGGTATTGACCGACCAGCAGTTAAGGCAAATTCTCCACTCCTCTGATGTCTCAGAGACATTAATAAAGTATAACCTAAAACTGGGCCAATTCCATATCGAGTATCACCATAGGATGACAATAAAGGGATAGGTCCTAGCTGACATCATAGCCGAGATGACCTTCCCCAAGGAGGAGACCATCTTCGATCAAGGTGACGCCTAGCAAACCTCTTAAAATCCTGAACGAGCTAGAAGCTCGGGAAAAATGACCAAAGTGTACAATGACCTGGACCCCGGCTCGTGGTAGCTCTTCATTGACAAATCTTCTAACCAGAATGGCTCGAGTGCCGGGATGGTCCTCGTCGCCCCAGATAAAGAAAAAATCAAGTACGCCTTCAGTCTCGGATTTTGAGTTACAAATAACGAGACAGAATACGAAGTCTTGTTGGCCGGGCTGCGGTTAGCCCAGGAATTCAACGTAAAAACCCTTCTGATAATGTGTGATTCCCAGCTCATTGTCAACCAAGTTAACAGTGAATATCTATCCAAGGACCCGAGTATGGTGGCCTACCTAGAGAGGGTGAAAAACCTAACCAAACTCTTTGAGAAAGTGCAAGTCACGCAAATACCCCCGAGAAGAAAACAGGTATGCTGATGCGTTGGCTAATCTCGCCTCGACGGTGGAGTACACGCTCAAGAGGACGATCCCCGTGGAATTTCTCGCCGGGCCGAGTACGGCTTCCTCGGACGAGACCGCGATGATATGCGCCCTGGATTCTGAGCCGACCTGGATGGACCCCATCGCAAGCTATCTCACCGATGGGACACTCCCAAGTAATCAGGCTCACTCCCGAAGAATAAGGTACCAAGTGGCGTGGTACGCCCTCATCGATAGTGTTTCTTATCGGAAGTCCTTCTTCGGTCCATACTCCCAATGCCTCTGACCTGAAGAGGCCAACTACGTTATGAAAGAAGTCCCGAGGGGATTTGCGAAAATCACTTGGGGGCAGGTCCCTAGCTCAGAAACTGCTCCTAAACGGTTATTACTGGCCGAAGATTCTCAAGGACACGGGAGAATTTGTGAAGACATGTGACAAGTGCCAGCGATTTGCAATGCACCCTCACGCTTCGCCAACCAAGTTGGTTCTAATATCCAGCCCGTGGCCATTCGCTCAGTAGAGGATCGATCTCCTCGGCCTATTCTCCCCGGGGGCTGGCTAGAGGAAATTTCTAGTCATCACCATCGACTACTTCACTATATGGGTTGAAGCCAAGCCACTCGCCACAATCACCAAGCAACGGATTCGAGACTTCGTCCATAATTTGCCAGTTTGACATCCCAAAGACTATTTTCTCCAACAATGAAAAGCAATTTGAAAATGACCTGTCCATCGAGCTGTGTGCCGAGCTGGGAATCAAAACGCATTTTTCCTCCCTCGGTCATCCTCAGGCTAACGGCCAGGTCGAAGTCACCAGCTAGACTATTTTGTAAAACCTAAAGACCAAGTTGGACAAATCCAAGGGGTTATGGGTGGAGGACCTGTATCCCGTGTTGTGGGTGTACCATACAACAACCCGAACTCCGACCGGTAAGACATCGTTCGCAATGACGATTGGTTCGAAGGCAGTCATCCCAGTCATGATAGGTTTGTCCTCTTCCTGTACAGCCCGATTGTTTGACTGAGCTGAAAATGAGGTGGGCCTTGCACTCAGCCTCGACCTACTCGAAGAGATGAGAGAAAAGGCTTAGATTTACCAGGCCACCTATCAACAGAGAACAACCCGCTATTATAATTGTTGAGTCCAGCCTCAATCTTTTGATGTCGATGACCTCGTTATAAGAAAAGTCACCCTGACTACAAAGGAGCAAAATCCCAGGAAGTCAGCACCAAGCTGGGAAGGGCCCTACCATGTGATTCGCATAGCTAGGCCCGGAACCTATAATTTAGAAATCGAATGGGGGGTACCGCTCAGACACCCCTGGAATGCTGAACACTTGAAACGCTACTATCTAACCAAAGCATATGAATACCAAGCGGTGGTATGTCTCGGTGAAATTACTTGCGTTACAAAGGATTCCAAGTGGTAACAAAATGTCGGGCTCCAAAAGACAACCATAACAACTCGTTAATTCCAGCTCTCACGGTCATTTAGGGGGTAAGGTGGGCGCAACTTGAAAATTCTTTGTGGTGGGACTTCTCAGAATATCATGTGGTAAGAGCCGATCGGGCTTGAAGGAAGCCTATAGGGCTTAAATATGCCACCCTTGAAATTTTATCAAATACCGCTGGGGTGGAGGTTGCTTCGGTCGCTAAACTAACGACTTCCCAGTCCGGGTTCTCCAGGTTGGTAAATTTCGTGAACTTGCAAATAAGAGGCCTGCATTGGTTTCAACTGGCAACCGAGTAGTAAAAATCTATTAAAATCAGAAAAATAAAACAGGAGACACACAATTGGCAAAATGGAAGAGTTCTATTAGCTGATCAAAAGTTGATTACAAAAAAAAAAAAAAAAAAAAAACATCGGGACTTCTGCTCGTAAATACAAGCCCACTTAACGTTGGACTGAGTAAAAAGAAAAAACAAAAAGGAAAAAGTCTAGAGGGGATGCTACTGCTGGAATGGGTCCGGCTTGGCCTATTCGCCACCAACCTCCTCTGCTCCAACTTGGTCGCCAGATCGCCTACTCGACGCTCTTCAATCCCCAGATGACCTTTGCGAGCCGCTACAACTCCCCGAGGGTCTGCTCGGTCCAACGTCTTGCGTGGCCGACTCAGTGCTCGGCCCGACCGTTCCTACGTCCTGCGAGGCCTATGCTTTTGCGAAGTCCTAGTCAGAGATCTCAAGCTCGATTTTTCTATGGTCTACCTCCGGGAATTGGCACCAGACCGAGTTGACAACTCCCTTGAAGTTGAGCTAGATCATGCTCACTACTATTCGGTCTCGAAGCCCAGTGAACTCTTCACTCTTCTTGAAACTCTTGATCGCTTTAGCCCGTTCCCTCTCTAGCTCGGCCGCCTGGTTTCGTTTCAGCTTTTCAAGCTGGGCAACAGTAATGTGCTCGGATCGTCTGAGGTTTTCGGCCCTCTTGGCCGTGTTTTTTCTCTCAGCCCGAGCCCGATCCAACTCCTTATGGTATTGGGTCAGGAGGTCGATGTCTTTCTCCCTCTGTTTTGTCATCCCATCGAGCGCCTGATTTGCTTGGTGTAAGCGAATTCCCATTTCCAGCAAAGAAAAGAGGCTCTGTGAGGTCGGTAGCAAAATAAAAAAAAATAGAAATTAATTAGCCTAGTCTGAAGGCAAAGTTCAGAAGATCATCTGAGGTGAGCACTTACTGACCACTGGCACCAGTACATGTCGACGCAGAGTCGGCCATTAGACTTCTCGGCGAACCTGGCCTTGTCCGTTGGAGGGGTGATCCGCTGGACAAAGTTCGGGAGAACGGCCAAAGTCTGGGTGACGGCCCTATCGATTCGAAGTCCAGTTATGGCGACAAATAGCTCCACCGCCTTCTCACTTTCTTCTTGTACCTCTTCTTACCGGGCCGGGGCTGCAGCTTGACTCCTCTTCTGCTATCTGGCTGGGGCGTCAAGCACCCCTGCTTTTCTCTTGCCCTTATCACTCTTGGCATCGGAAGTCAGGTTCACGGCGGCTGCCTCTATTTGTGCCAGCCTAGCTGTTCCTGGGGTCCCTGGCCTTCTCAAAGTGAGAGTCGACCTGGTCTAGTACTCTTGAGCGGGGCTGACTTGACTCACAGCCTTTCTTCGCTCCCTTTGCCACTATCTGAGCTATAGCTGCCAAATCCATAGCTAAAAAAAAAAAAGAAAAAAAGGAAGACGTCAGTCAACGAAGAAAAAATTTCTAAGTACAACTAACAAGACGGGCAGGGCTAGAAATACTTACTATCTTGAGAGTTCTTCTTTAAGGTCGGCGCAGGTAGGGATAGATTGCTCCAAAAGTACAAGTCGTAGAGGCATGACATGAGCAGTGAACCAACGTGAATGAACGGGGTCCGAAGTATCAGGTCCCTCTCCTCGAGGATCTCCGGGCTAGCCTCGTGCCTCTTCATCACTGAAAAAGACAAACAAATCCAACTCAAAAAAAATGACAGGGATGAAAAATGGCGAGCTCCGAGCTGAAATGCTTACCTACGATCCCCCAGTGCCTCTGGACCGGGAACTTAAATTTTGGCGCTTCATCGGCCTCCCATTCGGCATCAACCAGAAAGAAGAAGTCTGGCTTCCAATCTTTGATGGAGTCAGGGTAACCCTTGAGGAATTTTCGTCGAGCCGAGAGGTAGCACCAACCTTTCTCTCAAAGCATGGCCTTCGGCAAGAATAAAGCGTAGAACAGCTCGAGGGACAGGGTGATCCCCTCAGCCAAGCAAATCACGTGGAAAGACAAAACCATACGCATGCTATTGGGAAATAGTTGTGACAGACACAGACGTAGGTCCCAATAGACCTCCATTACCCAGGGGTGGATAGGGAATCGTACCCTGCCCTGCAGCTGCTGGTTGTAGATCGTGATAAACCCCTCGGGTGGGGCGCAAGCCCGGTCGTTCTCCCCAGGAATGCGCATCTCTACCGAGCCCAAAATCTCTTATCTAGAGCGCAATTCCCGAACGTCCTTCTCCGTCAGGTCGGATTCCACTGATGTACCCTATTTTTTCAAAGAGGAAAAGAATATTAAATAACAAATTGCTTAAGGAAAGAGGGATTTTTAAAGCGCCAATTTTCTCAAAAAATATACGTAGGCCGTTTTAAAAAATAAGGAGTTGCCACATAGCATTGGATTTAAATGGTGTGTTGTGTCATCAAATTTTTAGAAAACAACTTAAAAGGCCTAAGTAAAAATTAACTCCAAAAACACGATCAAACCAAATATTCATTTAAAGGCTCGAGAGTCAGAGAAGGTGTTAGGCACCTCAAGACGCCCATCAAAAAATGGTACTTTATGTCCAATTAAGTCCAATTAGTTTAGTAATAGTGTTTTATTTTATTTTGAAATAATTCCCTTCTTATAAAATCTTTTTGGTATTTTCACAAATAAGATGGGACATGTTTTTTTGGATTTTTTATAATGTTCTCCCGGTATAACCTCTTATCGAATATTAAAGATTCGATAAGGATGGTCCCTAGGGGGTATTTATATATGTTTCCTAAATATTTCTTTAATTTAAATAGGCAAACTAAAATAGGTGAAAAAAGAATAAAATATGAATGCAAAACTAACATCTATGTGAATTTTATTTTTATGCAAAAGTGACTAAGAAAAATTTAAAGAATTTAATTTAAATATGCCAATGCGAAACGATATGAATAAAGGGAATCAAATATGGAAACACTATATGAATTAACGTGGTTATGCATGGCAATGATTTAATTAAAAAAATAGAAGTGGTGCACGTATCATGACTAGATGTGAAAAAGTAGCGTGGATTCGTAAAAAAAATAAAAAATAAAAATAAAAACTATATGTATGAAAAGTGTAAGTGGTAAAAGTGTCTTAAACATATCGTCTAAATGATACGAGAAATAAACATGCTAAGTGGATGCAAAAAAAATTTACTTTGAGTTTGCCTGATTAATTTAAAGAAATCCCGTTTGAAATTCTCTCAAATTCTATGGATAAGAGAATTGAGGGAGGTTCGCGGAAACAATTTAGTTGAAATTAATCCTTTCGATACTTAAAAGAAATCCGACGAAAAATTTACCGAGGGAAGAGATTTCCTAAAACCATTCGTTTCTAAATTCCACTAGAGTTGGAGAATGGAAACGAGGTCACGGAAAACTCTCCTACGATTTATCGAATCGTCGGATTCACCTTAAGGTTCATAAGGATTAATTTCTACAAATAAAAGATTTTATTATTTTATTTTTGGATTTTTTATTTTTTTATTTTTTTTTATTTTTTAGGGTTTTGATAACAAGAATAAAAATAAATAAAGAAAATACAGAAAAATAAACAACAAAAACATCTTTCACCTAACGATCAAGGGTTAGGTTTAAGCACGAGAAATCCACCCCGACGTTTTCATCGGATCATTGGACGACTTTATTTTTTTGTGTTTTTCTTTATGAATTTGTAAACAAAACAAAACAAAACAAAATAAATAATGAAAATGTCATTCACCTAACGATTTGGGGTTAGGTTTAAGCACGAGAAACTCACCCCGACCTTTTTATCGGATTATCGGACGACAATAAATAAATAAATAAAACTTACAGAAATTTAAATTGAGAAAAAGAATAAAATAAACTGAAAGATAAATTAAAAATTAGAAAAACATACCTGTTCTAAGCCAAGAATCTCGATACTCAGATTTTTCTCTTTCGCAAATAGCTTCCCGAAAGGGCTTCAAGAATCACTCTTCTAAAGGGGATGACTCCTTTCAATTTTTTTGAATCTCCCCCGAAGGGTTTCTCTCTAAAAAAACAAATCGTGTCTAAACTATGAAGAGGAGGATCTTATTTATAGAAAGGATGTGGAGTGAAAAATCCTAGAAAACCCTGGTCCCAATTCGACGAGGAAAAGGAAACAAAAGCTAAAAGGAAAGGAAAAACGAAACTTAATCCCATTTTAACAAGGAAACCTTTTCTTTTCTATTTTTTTTTCTTTTTTTCTTTTATCACTCTTTTCTTTCTTTTCTTTTTTCTCTATTTTTTTTAAAATAAAAATAAAATAAATTTTAAAATAAAGTATAATTTTTTTGTGGGATGGTTAATGTGTCGTGTCTACAGTTACCCTTTTTGTCATGCGAGTTCCACTTACTTGACAAAGATAAAAGACCACATCATTTTGATCGTCCCATTTTCTAAATTTTTCAATGCATTTTTTTTTTTTATAACAAAAGGCAAAATTAGATAAAAGCGATCATTTTTAGGGCGTGATGGAAAAAGATGAGAATGGAATATGGATGAATTGCAATCGAACCCTACGAGAGTTGCCTACGTATCTCGACAGTGCCAAGAATCAATTCACATATCGTTTAGCATATGCCCTAAGCGAGGCCATGAAAGAATGCAAAAATAAAGTGGCTCTCATAGAAAGGTAATGCAAAATATAGGAAAGAGCCATCACAGAGAGGCCAAATATAAATAAAAAAGTCATCACGGAGAGGCAAAAATGCAAAAAAAATGAAAAGCCACCACGGAGGGGCATAAAGTGCAAAAAATAAAAAGCCACCACGGAGGGACATTATGCAAAAAATTGACAAGCCACCACGGAGGAGCATAATGCAAAAATAAAAGGTCATCATGGAGAGGCACAAATGCAAAATGAAAAGCCATCACAAAGAGGCCGAATGCAAAAATGAAAAGCCACCATAGAGGAGCATAATGTAGAAAATAAAATGCCACCACGAGAAGGAAAAATGCAAAAAACAATGAAAGTCACCACAAAGGGGTAAAATGCAGAATGAAAAGGCCATCACGGAGAAGCAAAATGCAAAATTGAAAAGCCATCACGAGAGGCAAAATGCACAAAGGCCATCATGGAGAGGCCAAATGCAAAAATGAAAAGGCCATCACGAAGAGGCCAAATGTAAAAAAATAAAAAGCCTCCACCGGAGGGGGGCAAAATGCAAAAAATGAAAAGCCACCACGAAAGGGCGTAATGCAAATGGAAAAACCAACCATGGAGGGGCGTAATGTAGAATGAAAAGCTACTACGAAAGGGCATAATGCAAAATGAAAGGTCATCACGGAGAGCAAAATGCAAAAATGAAAAGGCCATCACGAAGAAGCTGAATGCAAAAATGAAAAGACCATCACGGGGAGGCTAAATGCAAAATGAAAAGACGCCGCGGAGGAGGGCAAAATGCAAAAAAAAAAATTCATCACGGAGAGGCAGAATACAAATGGAAAAAGCCACCATGGAAGGGTAGGTGTGAACTAAGGGTAGGATATAAAATGTACCCTGGCCAATGGCTGGGGCTACCCAGTTCGAAAACTCCCTAAATGCAAAAATAGACAAATTCCATATAATGTACCCCAGCCTTGGCCTGGGACAAAATTTAATACTTTGATGACTGAACCTTTACAGGTTGTCTACGTACCTTAACATTACGCCGATGATCAGGTTTAGCATAATTCACTGAATACCCTTTTCAGGGCAAAACACAGACCTGGATGGTCATTTAGAGCCATTTGAATTTCAAGAATAATGGTTTTCAATTTAAGTCGGCCGGAAGGTGAGAGATCCTAACGTTCATGCTTTCGATCTTTTTGGAGATCCCAGTAAGTGGACAAGAAAACACATGCGCAATAAAATTTTAGTCTGAAAAACTTGTCACCTTTGATGGCCCACAATTTCGTTCCCCCATTTCAGTCGTAATCGATTCAGCTGATGGTGCTTGGATCAAAGCGATATTGGGAGATTCTTTTGTTTGAATTTAGAAGCTTTGTTTTCCAACTCAGGGCAGGGCATGTCTCGGGTGATTCGATGTGACTTTTTTTTTTTTTTTTTTCAAGATTTCACTCTTCAACTTAGGGGAGAGCCCAACTGCCTTACAAAGGTCTCCTTAACTTACTCGATTAGATTATTGTCTTTTCAAATTTCTAGGCGCTTAGATGATTGAGGTTCTAATACTCCTACATGCTCTGTATTTTCTCAAGTCCTGCAAAACTGATTTAGTCCAAAAACAATGGGCAAATGTTGAAAATTATTAAATGAGTACCTTTAATGCCTGATACAATTTTCTGTGAGATCTTGAGTCGGATTGCAGAGAAATACGCTTCCAATACACTTCCCGACCATGACCAATGTTTCTTTTCACAAATTCTGATTCCATTCAAATCCATCAAGTTCTGATCCCGAAAAATGTTGTTTGCCCGCTAATTTGGACCGAGGCGGAAAACTTAAACAAATCAATTTATTCTTTTTCTTTCCTCTTCAAATCTCTTTCACATTTGTAGTAGCGTTTCTTGCCAGATTACCCCACTTTTCATTTTTCGTTTTTCGTTTTTCGTTTTCTTTTATTTTCCCTTTTTTTTTCTTTTTTTTTCTTTTATTTTTTTAAATAGATAATTGAACTTACAATGGTTTAAGGGCAATCAAGCTTATCAATGAACTTGATCTTCTTTCCAAATTGAGACCTTCTTATAACATTTGAGAGTTTCTTCATTGGGATCATTGGCCTGGGATAATTGTGTTTCCTTCTCGCCATTGGAGTCTAACAGTAGGCGAACCAGGATATTTATACTCGGTTTTATCAAATCACTAAAGAACCACCAGAGATGGCTTGATCAGCTTGCAATGATATTTCAAGGAATCGTTAGGAAAATAGAAGCCAATCTTGATTTTCGAATCCTCCGGTACTCTGGAATTGCTGTTGGATTTGGTCAGGGGGCCTTTTGGATCTCACCATCGTTTGGTTGGACAAAATATTTCTTTGTTGCTATTCCCATTGGATCGTGGTCTAACTTTGTATTGAAATCATATACTTCCATACTCGCTCAGGCACATCACATACAATATATGTAGGTAATTTTGGGTACCTGAAAGAGTAATATTCAAATATTAGACCACAGTTTTGGATAAAACTGTATTGCACTTATTGAAATTTAAAAGCCATTACAGCCAAAAGACCAACGGGATGGAAAGGTGAGTACACGAAAACGTCCCAATTTTATCAAAACTTCTAGCAAATTGAAAGTAAACAAGAAAACCCAGTTTTGCAGCCTTTAGATTTTTTAAATCGAGCCTCAGGCACATGACTTACTCCCATCTCCTCCAATGTTTTGGTAAAGATTAACTTCGTCACTCCCTAAAGGTGCATGCTCATGCAGCGAATTTTCTTGACAGTTTGGCAAACCAATCTCAGGTTTTTTAGGAAACGTGATGGCTCATGTTTGTATGAACTCCCGAAACTTGTCTTTCAAGTGATAGCACTGCTTGGTCGTATGTCCTCTAGATCCCGAGTGGTACTCACAGAAAACCTTCGAAGAAGCGACTTTATTTCCAAGTTTAGGCTCGTAGGATGGAAGGGGTGTCAGCATTCCTTGTTTCAAGCAACTCCGGTACAACTCGGTGATTGAGACTGGAAGGTCTAGCAGTTCCTTGTCATTGTTCCGAAAGTTCCTTCCAGTAGTACGAGGTGGATAGCCTGGGTGGTATTGGGTACCTAACTTTAAGGTGTGGTTAAGAATTTGGGGTGGTAGATTTTGGTTTGGCTGATATGAGGGTGTATGGTAAGTGGGTGTTTGGTAGGCTTGAGGGTGGTATTGAGGAGTGTGGTTTTGGTAAGGTGGAGGTGCATTTTGGTAGTAGCGGGGATAGCTTTGGGAATAGGGATGGTTTCGAGGGTAATGTTGGTTTTGGCGATTTTGAGGGGAATAGTTGCGATATTGGTTATTCTGGTTCAAGTAGTTTTGGGGATATGAAGCTTGGGGATAGTTTTGATGCAGGGTTGGTTGGGGGAAAACGATGACAACTACCTCATCTTCTCTTTTCTTTGGAGGAGATGACCTTTTTGTCGACTCGAGTGAGGCCCCTTCAATATTTTCGCTTCTTATTTCTTCTTCTGTCACCTCAGCTTGCTTGATCGCATCGCCGAAGGATTTTAGTGCTATGCTTAAGAGATCTTGATAGAACGAAGGCATTTGTATTGACTTGAATATCTCTAACTAAGTCTCCTCGCTCAGCTTAGGGATAACTTTGGCAGCTTCCTCCCTCTAGCGGGCAGTATACCTTCGGAAGTTTTCATCTTTTCTTTTCAGTATCTGGTAGAGGGTATTATGGTCCAGCATGACATCTTTATTGTACACATACTACTCACAGAAGGCCTATACCGGATCTTCTAACGTCTTAATCTGCGTCAAGTCCAGCGTTAGATACTAGCTGAGAGTTGGTCATTTCAACGATCATCGGAACATCTTCAGGCAAAGGTCTTCGTTCTGATCATGAACTCCCAACTCTTCCTTATAGATACTGACATTCCATTCTGGGGGACAAGTACCGTCATACTTCATGAACTTCGGAACTAAGAAGTTTTTTGGATACACCACACGGGGTGGTGCTGACAGCTCCTTATACGCCACTTTTCTGGATGGATTCTCTCTTTTTAGTTCTTGTACCTTTCTCTCCAATTCCTCTATTTTCAAAACCTAGGCCGTAGGGGGTCCATTTTCGTCTCAGTTTTCGGTTTCAGTGGTCGGGGTTGGTCGATTAGCATTCAGATCATTCGATAGAGCAACGACCCTCTCCGGGTGGATGAGGATTTGAGATGTGGTGGAGGCCGAGACTTTTGGTGAGGCCTGATAGACATACCCCTGGTTGGAATATGCCGGTGCTCCATAGGCGAAAGGATGAGAGTCCATCTAGGGTCCATAGTAGACTAGTATTGCGAAGTTTGGGCTGGCGTGGTTCGAATTCGGCACTGAGTTCTCCATCCTGACACTTGGAGGGTTTCCATTTGGTGATTCAATCACAAGATTTCCATTGGACGGAGGAGCAGTTACCTCCTGGGGTCAGTTAAGTTCGTTGATCTTTTCCCTCAGCATATCGATGGTTTCTTGCATACAAGCCATCTGGGCTGTATGGGGAGATTTGGGATTATCTTTTGATGTCATCCAGGATTGAGTCTAGGCCCGACTGTGAGTAAAGACCGAACTTTGGATGGGGGGATCTGGAATTGCTTTCTTGGGACCAATTTTCCTGTCCCATCCTGTTCTTACAACAAACCCCTTTATTAGTCCACGTGGGTCTTAGGTAGTCATAAAACCCATCCGAGTTTGAAGTTCTCAATTTCGATAATGACTGATCAAAATAAATAATGATTTGTGAAAATTCTTTCGTTACTTAATCGGTATTGGAAACTTTGAACTCGTTTGATTTTCAAGACTTCCTAAGATATCATCAATTCATCAAGTATGAAACCCCCGTCTTGTATCATAGAATCCCATTGGAATAATATGGATGCAAGACAGCCAGACTCATGTCGGAGGGTTTACAGCAATACAAGAGCCCGATAAAAAAGAAAAAAAAAAGAAGAAAAGAAACAAACATCACAACTTATTTACAAAATAGAAGGAAAAGATAACAAAATAAAATATAACATTCAGATATGGAATAATTGGACATATTAGGCTTGACCGTCTAATTGTCCCCAGCGGAGTGGCCTGCTGACGCACCTCGTTTTTTCGAAAAGGAAAAGAATATTGAATAACAAATTGCTTAAGAAGATAGGGGTTTTTAAAGCGCCAATTTTCTTAAAAAATATACTTATGCCGTTGTAAAAAATAAGGAGTTGCCACCTAGTATTGGCTTTAAATGGTGTGCTAGGTCACCGAATTTTTAAAAAATAATTTAAAAGGCCTAAGTCAAAATTGACTCCAAAAACACGATCAAACTAAAGATTCATTTAAAGGCTCAGGAGTTGGTTACACTTGGGGAAGGTGTTAGACACCCCAAG
Organism: Eucommia ulmoides; assembly: GCA_016647705.1. Taxonomy (NCBI): domain Eukaryota; kingdom Viridiplantae; phylum Streptophyta; class Magnoliopsida; order Garryales; family Eucommiaceae; genus Eucommia; species Eucommia ulmoides. The sequence continues at coordinate 43,092,097 of CM028332.1, read as the reverse complement.
ACGCCCGTCCGAAAACAGTGTTTTATGTCCAATTAAGTCCAATTAGTTTAGTCCGAGTGTTTTAGTTTATTTTGAAATAATTCCCTTCTTATAAAATCTTTTTGGTATTTTCACAAATAAGGTGGGACAAGTTTTTTTGGATTTTTTGAAATGTTCTCTCGGTATAACCTCTTATTGAATATTAAAGATTCGGTAAGGATGGTCCATGGGGGGTATTTATATATGTTTCCTAAAGATTTCTTTAATTTAAATAGGCAAACTAAAATAGGTGAAAAAAGAATAAAATATGAATGCAAAACTAACATCTATGTGAACATTTTTTATGCAAAAGTGACTAAGAAAAAAATTAAAGAATTTAATTTAAATGTGCCATTGTGAAACGATATGAATAAAGGGAATCGAATATGGAAATACTATATGAATTAACGTGGTTATGCGTGGCAATAATTTAATTAAAAAATAAAAGTGGTGCACGTGTCATGACTAGATGTGAAAAAGTAGCGTGGATTCGTAAAAATAAAAACAAAAACTATATGTATGAAAAGTGTAAGTGGTGAAAGTGTCCTAAATATTCCATCTAAATGATACGAGAAATAAACATGCTAAGTGAGTGCAAAAAAAAAATCTACTTTGAGTTTGCCTGATTAATTTAAAGAAATCCCGTTTTAAAATTTTTCTCAAATTTTATGGATAAGAGAATCGAGGGAAGATCGCGGAAACAATTTAGTTGAAATTAATCATTTCGATACTTAAAAGAAATCCCACGAAAAAATTACCGAAGGAAGAGATTTCTTGAAACTATTCATTTCTAAATTCCACTCAAGTCGGGGAATAGAAACGAGGTCACAGAAAACTCTCTCACGATTTATCGAATCATCGGATTTACCTTAAGGTTCGTAAGGATTAATTTCTACAAATAAAAGATTTTATTATTTTATTTTATTTTTTGGATTTTTATTTTTATTTTTATTTTTAGGGTTTTGATAACAAGAAAAAAATAAATAAAGAAAATACAGAAAAATAAACAACGAAAACATCTTTCACCTAACGATCGGGGGTTAGGTTTAAGCACGAGAAATCCACCCTGACGTTTTTATTGGATCATTGGACGACTTTATTTTTTTGTGTTTTTCTTTATGAATTTGTAAACAAAACAAAACAAAATAAAATAAATAATGAAAAAGTCCTTTACCCAACGATCGGGGGTTAGGTTTAAGCACGAGAAACTCACCCCGATGTTTTCATCGGATCATTGGAAGACAATAAATAAATAAAACTTGCAAAAATTTAAATTGCCAAAAAGAATAAAATAAACTGAAAGAGGAATTAAAAATTAGAAAAACATACATGTTCTAAGTCTCTAAGTCAAGAATCTCGATACTCGTATTTTCCTCTATCGTAGATAGCTTCCCGAAAGGGTTTTGAGAATCACACTTCTAAAGGGGGTGACACCTTTCAATTTTTTTGAATCTCCCCCGAATGGTTTCTCTCTAAATTTCATAGTGTGTCTAAACTATGAGGAGGAGGGACTTATTTATAGAAAGGATGTGGATTGAAAAATCCTAGAAAGCCTAGGAAACTTTAGTCCTAATTCGACGAGAAAAATGAAACAAAACCTAAAAGGAAAGGGAAAAGGAAACTTAATTCCATTTTGACAAGGAAACCTTTTCTTTTCTATTTTTTTGTTTCGTTTTTTCTTTTATCTCTATGTTCTTTTCTTTTTTTCATTTTTTCTTTTCTTTTTTCTATATATATTTTTTATTTTTTTAAATAAAAATAAAATAAATTTTAAAATAAAATATAAATTTTTTGCGGGACTGTCAAAATGTCGTGTTTACATCCACCATCTGGACCCAAGCGTCCGGGGGAACATCGCATACCAGCCGACAGAAAGTTGAACTCGTCCTGGGTAGGTGGTCGGACATCGATGGCTGAGCGACTGCCTCCTCTGAGGACGTGGCCTCCATACTGAACTCTACGGTTGGACCCATGCGATCTCAGCCACAGGGCCCTCGGTAGAGCCCGCCTCGCTCTTTGTCCTCCCTCTCAGAGACCCGATGGATGCTCCAGGCACAAGGCGTGCCCCCACTCCAGTCTTCCCATAGGACTCCTCGGATGAATACGTCTATTGAACGACGAGCTCTTGCTCACCCGTCGGCCTGGTAGCCGAGGGAACACCTGTCTTATCGATTTGCATCACATACGAGCTGAGCTCGATCTGGACAACTTGGAGGCAGTCGCATCCACATAAGATCCAAACTGGTTGCTCCCGACGAGCCGAACTCATAAACAAAAGACATAAAGAAGAAGAAGAAGATGAGTACCGTGCTCGGAGGTCGGGTAGATCTTTTGCACTACTCTGGTGAAAAAACATAAGAAATGAAGTGCATATTAATAAGGGTGCCAAGTAGCTGAACCATTGTGTTGATCGAACGATTTGCAAAACTTCGATTTATGTGCCTTTAGCCACATGTCGCGCATCCGATCAGTGTGACCGTTAAGCTTCCTGGGGAAGCCGGGAGGCACGTCCGGTCAAATTTCTCCAACCGAGCTAGCCTGGGCCCCCGGGATGCGTCATCTCGATCCCATTGTCCCTACTCTATCAGGTCGGCTGACCGTTCCTAGTAGTCCAATGACATAACCCTCAGCGTCTCATGTCTCATTTCCACGTTAAGGCTTAGGGACAACTAATGAGGGTAAAATCGGGCTCCCTCCACGTGTCAGCCACCTGGACTAGACCTTCCACGTCACGACGACCTAGATCAGCCTAGTATATAGACAGCCCAAGCAGATTCCCAAGTCAGTGGATGGGAGACATTCTAGGATCTCCAGCCAGCAGCCTCTCCGAAGGATTGTTGCATGATTATAGGTCAACGTGCCCAAACCGACTTGTGCCCTGTTGCCCGAGCCAATTTACCTCTATGCCAAGTTGGCCCGTATCTCCACCATCCACAGTAAAGGGCCTAATACCTAGGCCCATGGCTCTAATCAACCATGCCACCCACACTCCTAACGTCTTAGTGCTAATTCGAGCTTAAGACCCTAATCTTGATGATGCTAATCACATCTCCGCCTATAAATAGAATGTTTCTCAAACCCTTTTTTGGGAGATCAGATAGGAATTTTAGAGAGAGAAACTCCACCATAGGTCGGTCAGACAGGCAAAGGTAACAGTAACTTTCCAATCTATATTTCTACCTCGAGCTCTTACTCTCACGCCGGAGGGAATACTCCGGGAAAAACCCGGCCAGTCTTGTGTGCAGGTGACAAATTGGAGCTCGACCCGAACAATGGCAAGGAACATCAGGCTAGGAACACGAGACCCGGGCTCGGACGTAGGTCGAATAACACCTGTCTAGCCCGACTGCGATAAACAAGAAACGACAAGGACCACCCAAGCACCATCTCTCATTTTCCCTGATCCGAGGATGTAAGCCCAGTAGAATACCCAAGAGGAGGGGTGAATTGGGTAATTAAAAAATATTATCAGAATATACTTGAATAAATCAAATAATTAATTTTATACCTAAATTAATTATTATCTTTATACCACAGCAGAATTATAATAAATCTAAGTGCACACTTAAACAACAAAAATAACCAAAATAATAATGCAGCACACAAAATATTTACACTGGTTCACCAAGCTACTCTTGGCTAATCCAATCCCTCGAGCTCCACGAAGGTTGCACCCACTAAAACTAAGATTCCTTTAAGGGTAAGAACCAAACTCCAAAATCGATTCTTTTACAGGCTCAGAATTAACATTTATAATTTCTTTTTCTTAGGTTAAGGAAGAACCTCTACTTTTTACAGGTTAAAGAATAACCTAATTCTTTTTAACACTAAGACTCAAGAATCAAAACCTCACCAAAACACTCCAAATATCCTTTTACCCGGTAAGGATTGAACTATTACAAAATCACTCAAAAAACACATTTTTTATCTAGGAAGAATCACTACCTCAATCTCTTTACAAGAAGAGACTGAAACTCAGCTACCCTTGATTAAATATCCCCAATGATATATAATCTGTCACAACTCATCAATACACAAATTGATAAGTAGTAAATCTCACTCGAAGTTTCTACCACCCCAGATAAATAAAAACTCAATTAATATCCCAACTAGTGATAGAAATATGTGAGATACAGAAATATGATTTTGACAAGAATATGGTTAGCAAATTTGAGCACGTAATCAGATTCAAAAAATTGTTTGAAAGAATATTTTCTTCAAAAATCAAAAATAATTTCTAAGATCAATTTCCAAAATATAAACAAACAATGCAATAAAAGAATATAATTAGAAAGATCTCACCCAAAATCCACAGAAATAATTATTAGAACAGTATAGCTTTAAATCCAGTATCACCAAGAATAAATCGAAATTGATTCACAGAATCACTCTTAGAAAATCTCACAATATTAGAGAATATTAACTCTTATAAAAGCTCTCTTAAAATAATATAGAATGATTAACTCTCTTAGAATGATTAACATTTTTAATAAAATTCGTAGGTCAATTTAAAGGAACTTGTAATCAGCCTTCTAACGGCTAGATTACAAGTGTCATGACAATTAAAAGCTCTTATAGACCCCTTATAACATAAGGATTTCATTTAGGTTCAATTTCACTTAATAACAACTTTCAAAACACTCAATTAAACCCCTAAAGTATTTCTCAATTAAATTAAAAAAGTATAGAATCCATTTTAATTACCAAATTAAGAAACATTAATATTTAATGAACCATATTGAAAGGATTTAATTAGTGTATGAACCATATCTCAAATATAAAGAATATCCCCGAAATCTTTCTCAAATCCTAACAAAAAATGGCTACTTTTGGATTTAAACTCCGATAAAACAGTATCCTGAAACTACGCGTTCAGTCGACTGCCCAGTAGACTAGAAGATATTGGAAGTAGCCCATGCAGTTCATTGGTCGACCGCTCGATCGACTCTTCGATTCAGAGAGTTCGTTATGCTTTCACTGATCGACCTGTCAGTCGACTCTTCGATTCAAAGAGTTCAGTTGTTTTCACCGATCGACCTGTCGATCGACTCTTCGATTTAGAGAGTTCAGCCACCATTGGCAGGTCGACTCCTCAGTCGACTGCTCATTTTTGGATCTTTTCTCTAATATCGTTTTTTACTTACTTTCTTTTACAATTTCGCCCCTTTATCCATTTTTAGCTTTAAATAAACTCCACTAATATTCTTATATTCCATTTTAGTCATTCAAAAATATTTCTTTTCAATTCACATAGGAGCAAAAATTCATACTCAATAAAAACACACATAAAAGATCAAATTCATTTTTGTGCCATGTGTGTGTTCCTAAATGAGATATTAAGATTTAATATTTACCTGAGTTGTTTTTTTTTAATTTCTTCAAACTCTTAATACTTCTTCATCATCTTGATATCTTTACTTAGCATCCATTTAATTTGACATCTTCATTACTGAAACTTTAAATCACTGAAACACTTGATCAAACATTTGTTCCACCAAAATATCAATACTTAATTATTCATCAAAATCTTAGGATCAACAGATGGTATCTGGATCATACTGCTAGTCGGTCAGTTTCCGAGACCAACACATATAATTTCTTGGAGAAACGATTTATTGATGATGAACTTAAATGATGAAATAATATATTATCAAATAAATAGAGTAAATCGTGAAAACAAACAGGCATGAAGCAAACAAACATTGTTTAAGTCAATAATTGTCAAAATTTCACTTATAAGTCATTCTTCTAGGAGAAAACTGATTTGCTCTAAATCAATTGAGTTATCATGGGTCATTTGTATGTTTAGATCAACATCATAAACAATATCAGACTTTCTATTCAAAATTGTACTTAACATGGATGAAATCGATCCCTCAAACCTTATAAGAACTAATAGGAGTAAAATTTAACTGTCTCGCAATCTATTCCCTTATAATATTCATGGCACTACTATTTCTTTGTAGCCCATCCCATCTAGTCATTCATCTTTTAAAATTTTCTTTTTGTAGAAAAAGTGTTGAATTTAAACAGATAAATATTAAGAAACTGGTCTAACCCTATCTTCAAGCACCGGTTAAGTGGAAGTCTATTCTATAACTTACAATATATTTTACACTGGACGCATTTTCTACCATTGGATTAGATATTTAAGGACTAAGATTAAAAAATTTCAAGAGACATTTTCAACTTTTAGATTATATCTAAGGGTTGAGATCATATAACTCGCAACAATAAATAAAAATTGATTTAGATCTAATGGTTGAAATAAAACAACATTTTAAATCATTATAATTTTATATATCTCTAATAAACTATTAATTTATTTCAAAATATCTCATATAAATCTATATAATAAATTAGTACATAAGAAATTTTGGAGCGCCAAAAAAATTTACACCCCCACTTCTAAGATTATTAAATTAAATTATTGTTACCCTATAAATTTTACATTTATAATTACTTGGTCATTTTTTATACAAATATAAATTTGACAATTAATATAGTATTTTTAGGAACATGGAATACCTAGTATTCTACAAATCATGGTATATTTTATATTTTTAAAATTTTATAGTTGGATCAAATTTTAGATTTATTTAATCTTATATCAGATAATATTTCTAACAAACTAATAGTTTATCACCAAATATAATAAAGTAGGCCTTTGTGATTGATTTGAGAGGAATAGATGGATGAAATTGAATTATAAATATTTTTGGAAGAAAATTCCCACCTAGAAATTTCATACCCCTAAAACAATTAAATTAAATTATTTTTTGTATCTTTTAAGTTTTATATTTGTATTTAATTGGCATTTTTATTATTTACTTGTAGACACAACATTTTAAGCGTCCTGCAAAATTTTTTATGTTGTATTTTTATGGTTAACTTTGTTTTATTTAACTTTGATTTATTTTGTTTTATTTCAAAAAAAAAAAAAAAAAGACAACGGGATTCTTGACTTAGAACAGGTTTTTGAAAAAAGTGAACAAAATGGCGTTGGTTTGAAGCAAATTGAAAAACAAACAAATCAAGACGACCCAAATAGAAGCATGAACAGTACCCCCCGCATACGTGAATAGTATCCGCATGCGTGAACAGTGATTGTGAATAATAAATTGCGTAAACAGTTAACCGCGTTTTGAAATTTGTATAATTCTCATTTTGCCTTTCTTGGATTTTATAAATAAGAGCGCCATATTCATTTGTGAGGACATTTTTGAGAGAATTCTTATTAGAGGAGAAAAATTTGGCAGAAGTCTTGTTGATAGAGAAGTTTTTAGAGATAGACCGACTTTGGAGAAGAAGGAAAGAAAGGAAGAAGGGAAGAATCTCTAAGCTAAGGTAAGTTTCTCAACTAACTTACTACACTTTTATTTTCCATTTAAATCGCTTTAAAAGAGAACCTAAAATTGGAGAAACTAAGAGGACGTTCCAAGGAACACTTTAAAATCAGTTTATTTTTCTGCATTTATTTTTTTTATGCGCCTTATCGCGTTTTCATTTTTTGTATTTATTTTTCCTGTATTTTTTTTTTTTATCTTCTTGTATTATTTTCATGTCTCTACACTTTCATCATTTTTAAATTTTATTTGTGTTTTAAAAAATGAAAAAATAAGTCGTTATTATGCCAAAATTTTGGCCTGAAACATTGATGTTCTAACATTTATAAACTAATGGTAAATTTAATAAGTTGACAAATCGACAAAGACTCCATGTACACCACCTACTTGGACAGTTCTAAGAAAGAAATCGTCCCCTCAATATGCAAATTAATTGAAATGGATCTCCCTTAAGTGTGTGTGTGTGTGTGTGTTTTAATTTGTGTTAAATATAATGTGTTGATAAAATGAGGTAGAAAACTCTTTGCCTTCTACTTGAGCGGCTTAGAAGGGGAATTGTTTCTCTCAATACCTAAATTCCTTGATATAAATTAAAATAGAAAAAATATATAAAAAAAAAAACCAAAAACTAAAATACAAAAAGATTTTTCTTAAGAGAATATTCCAAAATAAAATAAAATATTCGGATTTAAATTTTGATTAAACTTAATTGGGTAAGGTATTGTTTTTTTTAGACGGGTGTCTTAGGGTGCCTAATATCTTTCCCGAGTGTAACTGACGCCCAAACCCTTTAAAACAAATATTTGGTCGGACCATACTTTTTGGAGTCAAAATTTTACTTAAGTCATTTTTCAAATTATTTTAAAAAAAATCCGGTGACCTAGCACATCATTTAAACTCAATGCAAGGTGGTGACTTCTTTTTCTAAAATTGGTTTAAGTACTTTTATGAGAAAATTGACGCTTTTAAAAATCTCTTCTCATTTTAAACTTTATCTTTATTTATTTTATTTTTCTGAAAAATCGGGGCACGTCAGCTGGCAACTCTACTGGGGACCTATTTTAGAGGGTCGAGTGTATGATATCCAAGTAAGTCCAAAAATCTAAATCCGAATGTTTTATTTTATTTTGTAATCTCTTCATTTTTTTTATTTTTTGCAAATAAGTATAATTTGAAGAAAATTTTGGTCATTTAAGAGTGTAAAAAAAAAAAAAAAAAAAAAAACTACCAAACATTCTCAAGGCTTCCCTCCCGAATGAGATGAGCCAATCCTAAATGAAATCATATTAACCCGTATTTCCAATTCAAGTGGCACCCTCAAAGTCTGACCAAAATAAAAAAAATAAAAAACTCAATTCAAACCATACTGAGCCAAATATCTCCCAACCTCCCACCCAATACCTTAAATTATCTACTTGACACATGTCCCAAAATAAAGTGGTACTCTAAAATTCTACTCCACCTTAATACCTTGAATTGCCAATCGTAAACACTATGACCTTGAATTTCCATAAGCCTAATTTCCTACCTTCCATCTTGTGGTCCTATCTTATCCACGTCAAATTACCATAAACCATTTTTGCCTTATCTTCCTAATAAATTTAGTTGATCAATGAGGGATTCTGCAGGATCACGAGCCCAAAGTCTACTATTTGTGAACCTGATTTATACCCCTTTGTGTGTTGAGATTTATTTCTTGATAAAATTAGGAAAAATTCTAAGATCCACCTCTCCATCTAGTTAGCCTTCTGGATGTTAGAGGATTTTCTTTGTGAACGGCTTAAAACTTTTAATAATTGCGACTATTTTTTCTAGAGAACGTCTCAAAAATTTTAATGCCTATTTTTCAAATATTCCAAATTTGTCGGTGTATAATCTATGTGTTGAAAATGAACTTGAGCATAATAAATATAATTTCGACAATAAGAAAGACTTTGATCTAAAAGAAAGTGAAACAAGGTGATTCATCTCATCTAGAAATCCATCCATAAACTTAGGGCATCCCTCGATACAGGTTGCCAAACTCTTTCCACCATTGAAAGGCCATTTCTTCCAAGCCACCATCTAAAAACCAAACGGCTGGGCAATCTGTCATAAAGCAAAGCTATTACCCAAAAAAGCCCTTATACGAAAGGCCATCTTCCAAAAATCCATTACTCGAATGACCCATCCAAAGGCTTGGCAATTCGTAATAAAGCAAAGCCATTACCTAAAAAGCCCTTATCCGAAATGCTATCTTCCAAAATTTATTCCTCAAAATGTAGCATTCAACAGCTAGGCAATCCATCATAAAGTAACGCCACAACCCCAAAAATGACTTTTTTCAACCCAGAGCTTTGTCCCCCAATGGCTAAGCAATCCATTATAAAGTAAAGTCATTATCTCCAAAACTTTTTGTTGTCAATAAACTTATCCCTCATGTACAGATGCTTCCCAAAAAATAAAAAAATCCAAAAAAATAAAAAAATAAAAAAAGAGAAAAAAAATAATTTCATATTTATTTCGGTTACTCAAAAGTCTTAATGTTAGAAAATGGTTTAAATACTTGTTAAATGAAGAGGGTCATCTTGTGACACCAATTTTGGAGAAGAATCTTAACTATTATCTAAATTATATTTGTCATGCTCAAAATCAAATCGGCATGGAAAATCATATCAGAGAAGAATGGACATTTGGGCAAATTGCATTTTTGGTAATACATTTGCAAGAGTTGATTGAAATACAAAGCATACAGGGATTCTAAATCTCAAGTGTCTGAATTAAACTCAATACCCAAGAAGCTTGAGCCGTGTTTGTACCACAAAAATCAGAGTGCACTACTCTTTTTAATCTCCTCAACGGGTCAGAAATAAAATCTCATTAAATCCCAAGGGAGGGAAGGGCCCCAAATTGCAAACATAGCTTGAAAAATAAAAAATAAAAATTGCGGCTCACTTATGGATGACCAATGTTTTCTTTTAGAAAAAAAATTCTCTCATTGAACCAGTCCGAGGCTTGTCGGGCCTTGAGTTGGAAAGTGAAACTTCTAAATAGAAAAATCTCCCGATACTACTTCGATCTAAGAGTCATCAGCTGAAGCGATTACATCCGACAGGGAGAAATGGAATTGTGAGTTATCAAATGTGACAAGTTTTTTAGACTAAAATTTTATTTTGCATGTGTTTTTCTTGTCCACTTACAAGGATCTTAAAAAAGGATCGCGAGCATGGATTTCCCTATCATTGGGAAATCCATGCCGCCTCAGATTGGAGACTTCTACTACTGAAAATTCAAAATTTCTTAATGAGCACTTAGGTATATGTTTTGCCTTGATAGGGGCATCTAGTGAATTACGATAAACCTGATCCTCAACGTAATATTAAGGTGCGTAGTCAACCTATAAAGATTCGATCATTGAAGTGTCAGCCCCAGCCGCGGGCTAGGGAACATTTTATATATTTTGTCATTTATCTCACCTAGCCCCAGGTTGGGGTACAGTATATGGATTTTTTTTTTTCATTTCTACATCTAGGGAGTTTTTAAATTTGGCTGCCTTAGTCGAAGGCTGAGGCACATTTTATATCTTACCATTATTTCACACTCGTCTCTCTATGATGGCATTTCATGTTGCATTCAGCCTCTTCGTGATGACATTTTCATTTGCATTTTGTCTTTCCAGGATGGCATTTTATTTTTGCATTATGTCTTTCCGTGATTGCCTTTTCATTTGCATTTAGCTTCTCTATGATGGTATTTTATTTTTTCATTATGCCTCTCCGTGACGGCTTTTCATTTTTGCATTATGCTTCTCTATGACGGCTTTTCACATTTGTATTTACTTCTCTGTGATGGCTTTACATTTGCCTTTTCGTGATTGTTTTTTTTTTTTTTTTTTTTTTTTAACATTATGCCTCTCCGTGATGGATTTTCATTTGCATTATGCCTCTATACGATAACTTTTCATGTTGCATTCGTCTCTCCGTAGTAGCTCATATATTTTGCATTACCTCTCTATGATGGCCTTTTGGATAAGGTACCTTTTTTTTAGACGGGCATCTTAGGGTGTTTAACATTTTCTCCGAGTGTAACTGACCCCCAAACCCTTTAAAATTTTACTTTTGGAGTCAAAATTTTACTTAAGTTATTTTTTAAATTGTTTAAAAAAAAAAAAATCGGTGACCTAGTAGACAATTTAAACTCAATGCTAGATGACAATTATTTTTTCTAAGATTGGCTTAAGTACTTTTATAAGAAAATAGACGATTTTAAAAACTCTTTCTCATTTTACACTTTCTATTTATTCATTTCATTTTTTTGAAAAATCATGGCCCGTCATGTTTTTTAAACATAAATTAGAAAATCAATATAGTGCCTTTAGGTACGGAGAATCCTTAGAATTTTATAAATTAGAACATATTTTATATTTTAGATATTTTTTACTGTGATTGAAACAATTTCGATTTTTGAGAAACCAAATAACAAAATCTCAATGAATTAAATCTATTTTCATCATTAATGTATTTAAACTAACTATAAGATATTTAAGATTAATGTATGAATTAAAAGTAATGTCATTAGGCACAGGTTTTATATATATACTAGCGTATAACCCGTGCCTGAAGGCACGGGTGTAAAAGAAATTCAACCTATTTATATATATATATATATATATATATATATATATATATATATATATAATCTCCTATGTTTACACAACATTCTAATGGCGAAAGAAACAGAGGAGCTCCGAGGTCCAACAATGACGAATGCGGAGTCAGTGATGGAAGAGAAGATTCACCAGTGCCCTATTTGTTTCTGTCTTTTTTCCTCCCGTCAAGCACTCAATAGCCATAAAAGAACACATGGAATTGTTTCATTGACATACTCTTCCTCTTGCTACTACTATTAAAGTAAATCATTTTCATATTCATCACCATTTCTATCCTCAAAATACTTTCGAAGAACCCATAATAAAAAATAAAAAAAAATAAAAAAATTACCCATATAATATAGCACATGCATCTCACGTGCTAAAATCCGTCCAAATTAACACTACTATTTGATAAAAGGGTTACATAAAAAATCGGCAAAAAAAAAAAGGATGACATTGAAAATAAAATAAAATTGCAGGGCCACATAAAAAACAAATAGCAAATAGGAGGATAAAAAATATATAATTTGTCCAATCAATAAAAAATTCAAAATTAAATTATTATTTGATTTTTAATACTGTTTATTAGAATTTATGAAAACATTAATATTCAATTTCTTAATAGATCAAAAAACTAAAAAATGAAATCAAATCTATGAATATATTTGTTAGGAAAATCAAAGAAAAAATGAAAGATTAACAGAAATGAAAAACTAATAAATAAAAGTACTCTAATTGCCTTTCGTATGAAGATACTGCAAGCTATGGTAGAGCATGGTGGAGTGACTGAAGTGATCTTTGCACCACAGTACATAAGATGGAGATGGCTTTTTCTTCTTCGTGTTGTATTTGTTTTTTTGCACTTTGTCCCCTAAAAATTGAATAATTAGCAAATTCTGGAAAAGAATTGAAACATTTTTTAATTTTCTTCCTGGATTTTTATTTTTCGCCTCAATTTTTTATTTTTATTTTGTTGGAAACACAAACAAAAAAAGGGAAGTAGAAACAGTAAGGCGGCATTTGTTTAGTGTTTCTATTCCCAAAAAAGGTAAGAACAAAATCAAAAATATGGGATCGAAAAATATGTTCTTGTTTTTTACCCAATTCTTAAGAATAGAACAAAAACCAAAATTTGGGAACAAATAAAAACACTAATCAAGTAGACTGACTCAAGTACTTGGCGGCAACTTTCGCCAAAGCTCCACCAGAATCAGCAATAGGGATGGCAACCATCATTAATTTGCTTGCATCCTAAAATTCCAAACCCAAAGAAAAAATTAATCACATAAAAAAAATGAAAAACAAATGATTAAGAGGTTGGAGCTTGGTTTAAATATGAACAAATTCATGTGGCAAATATAAACAAATTCAATATCTAAAACCCAATTTGATGGCAGTGGTGATTAGACTACGAGATTTTTCCATTCCAATTTTAAGATTTGAAACCCTAAACGTTCATATCTAAAACCCAAATTCGAAAATTTAAAATAAAATAAAATCGTAAGGCAGAGAGCATACCTGAAGGTTTTGAGGTTGGCGCGAGCATCAACAATGGGTTTTAGATCAAATTACATATGGAAGATGGTCCTCATGAGCAAGCCAATGCAATTTCTTTGAATTTCTCATGGTGATGGAAAGAGAGAGCGATCACTGGGCATTCAAGAAATTAGGAAAGGAATAAGGAATTATAATGACACACAAAAAAAAAAAAAAAAAAAACAAGGTAAAAAAAAAATTAAAAAATTTGAGTGAATCCCTCAACTGCAATGAAAAATGAATGAAAAAAGTAAATTAAGATGTTTAAAAATTAAAAAAGAAAACAATATTTATTTATGGAAGTAATTAAAGTTTAATTCAAAGGTTAATTAATTAAATTAATTTTTTTAATTAAGGAAATGAGTTAATCATTTGTCCAAAATTGAGTTAATTTCTTTATGTTTGTCCTAGTCATCAAATTTATTTAGCCTCGTCAACAATTTTATTTGTCCTAGTTATATTTTTTGTCCTAGTCATAAGTTTATCCTAGTCAGCCAAAAAATCATCCTATTTTATATAATAGATTTTTATAAGCCAAAAATGATATTAATATAAATCCATTTCCTTTTAGACAAATTTATTTTCCTTATATATTCCTTAACTTAAGACTGCAAAATATCCTACTCAATAAAAACCGTCATGTTTTATTTGTCCAAATCATAAGTTCATCCTAGTCATTAAAAACCATAATGTTTTATATAATATACTATAATATAATAAATTAAAAAATGACTAAATTTTTTAATTACTTTTGATGTCTCTATTTAAGGCAATGAGATAGAGAATTAAGAGATAGAGAGAAGAAATTAAGTAATTAAGACATTATATATATTTTTATCATTATATATATTTTTATAAGTCAAAAATAATATTAATATAACTTTATTTCCTTTTAGACAAATTTAATTTCCTTATATATTCCTTAACTTAAGATTGCAAAATATCCTACTTAATAAATTTATTTATCCTAGTCAGCAATTTTGTTTGTCCTAATCATATTTTTTTGTCCTAGTCATAAAGTTGTCTTAGTTAACCAAAAAGTCATCATGTTTTATATAATATATATATATATATATATATATATATATATATATATATATATATATATATATATATATATATATATATTAATAAATCATTACATTAAAATAATAATAATAATAATAATAACATGATGGGATTGAGTTAAGGGAAATAGATAGATGAGATTCAATTATGAAATATTTTTGATACAAAATTTTCACCTAACAATTTCATACCCTTACCTTCACAACGGTAAAGTTAAATTAAATTTTGTATCCTTTGAGTTTTATATATGTACTGTCTTAGTTAATTTTTTTATTATTTATATTGCTTTTACATTTATAAATTTAAAAAATCAATATAGTACTTTTAGATTCGGGGAATCCCTATTATACTTTGTTGGGTTCAAGATTCTGAATTAAATGTTTTTTTTTTTGGCAAGAAATATTTCGTGATGTTAGCTTGATGTAAAATCCCATCTTTAATCCAAAAAAAGAAATTGGTTTGGTGGAAATAAGGAATGAGACTAAAAAAAGGAAAAATCCATAGGTCATAAATGACAATTAAAGAAGTAAATAAAAAGAAAGAAGCACTTAATTAATTGAAATGAATGCATCATGGTTATTGGTTGGTGCATCATGCTTTACCAGACGGTTTTTTCAACTCACTGCGTGGGTGTTGAGGGTTTGAAAAACATTCCTAAACCACATTACAAGAATCAAACCCCACAAATCTCTCTGAAATTTCCGCATCCCCCGATTTCTCTCTCTTTACATGCTTCCTACTTTCTCTCTCTCTCCCCTACACAATCCGTCGCAATTGCCGGACTGAAGATTGACACTAAGGATCTTCCGCTCCTGGAAGTTGGCTTCATCTACTTTGTCGTGGTATGTTTGCGGATTGCAATTTTATATTGAATTACTCTGTCAATTTCATAGCCATATGTTTTGATCTTGAATTTTTTTTATCTCGATTCGATCGAAAACGTTTTTGTACTCTTTGTTACTCAAGTATCGAGTACAGTTAGATGCTACTTCCCAGATTTCCCTTCATCTTTCTCTGGTGAGACCTCTTCGCTTCACCGATAAACGTAGCTTTTAACATATCTTCTGAAGCAACTTCATGTTCAGTGTTCTGAGCTGCTATTAGGGTGCACGACTCGGGGATTTGAGCTGCTATTAGGCTAGAGAAAAGTCAATAATATTTCGTGATTTTTGTGGATGTGAAATGTATGCTATTTGGATTTGATAAACCATAGAAGCTGAATTTGACTTAAGCTCTGGTTATATAGTTGTTAATTGGGGGTATCTTCAATGGAGGAAGGTAAAGATCCCATGATTGTGGGAAGGACAACCCAGTCTAGGGCTTTGCCGCAGAGGCTGCTTATTCTACTTGTAGTCTTTCTGGTTGTATGCTTTGGATTTTCTATACTTAGTATCTACATGACTCGGCATTTTGGAGTTCAGAACGTAGTGGATGCAGTGAAGCCTAGTTTGCGTCCGTGTGTGGAGGAGCCTAACAATCTAGACCATTGGATCAAGCCTCCGTCCAATTTGATTCACACTATGAATGATAAAGAGCTCTTATGGAGGGCATCTCTTGTTCCACGAATAAAGAATTATCCATTCAATAGGGTTCCGAAGATTGCTTTCATGTTCTTGACAAAGGGACCATTGCCATTGGCACCTTTGTGGGAAAGATTTTTTAAAGGTCATGAGGGGCTTTATTCGATCTATGTCCATTCCCTTCCATCTTTTGTGGCTGATTTCCCACCCTCGTCGGTTTTCTACAAGAGACAAGTACCAAGTGAGGTATGTCCGTATAAGTTTTGTATCATTAATTATCTGTGTAATTTGCAGTGAAACTCCTTGCAACATTGTTCCTATGTTTTTCTTATTCGGTTGTAACTGGTTTCTATGCTCTTTTCTGGTTTTATTTGGTGGAAAATCAACATATATGTCCTGAGTTAGTTAATTTTGCACCCCATTTAACTTGAATGTTAAATAATATCCTATTGACTTTAATAGTTAGTTTTAGGTCGTGCTTTGACTGCTAAGTGCTAAGTTACTAGTTAGTTAGGATCAACAAGCATATTTTAATAATATAATTACAATGGTATAAAGGTATGAAACTAGAAAATAAGTCGTAAAATTGGCGGTACTAAGACAAATTTTAAAAGTGATATGTCTATGAAATGTGTTTTTAGGGTAAATTAGTTTTGCATCCCATTTTACATTGTGTCCCACTGACTTTTTAAGTCTTATTTTGACTCTTAAGCTACTAGCTAAGCATGATCAGCTATTATATTTGATACCATAGTTTTTCTATTATAAATTTAAAAGGGCTAGAAATTAATTCTTTAAATTGGTGGGACTAAAAGTTACACAAATTGTACAACTGGGATGGCTCTATGAATTATTTTTTTCCTGAGTCATATATTCACTAAACCGCATGCAATTTTTCCAGTACCTTGGGTGAGATTTGGTCGTTGTTTCTGCTTCTGTTTCTGTTCCAAGTTTTTTGGAAAACGAAACTAAAAAGCTAACCAAACACCACAATAATGTCAATCTATTTGGCCGAATATACTGGTTTTCTTCTTCTCTATTTATCACAACCCAAATTGATACTACTCACACTAGGAATTTGCGTAATTAGTTATTCATCACTGATGAATGTGACGGGATGTCTTGTCTTACTTAAAATTGGTAGATATCTTTTTTACCTTCTGCAATTGTAATTATTCTCCATTCAATTGTTTTATTTCTCATTATGCATCTATATCAAGTTTCCTATTTTAGATGCGTCTAGGTTTTTTGTGGGCTTCTAGCTTAACAGTGCAAAACACAAGTGAAATATATATACATACATATATATATATATGTTGTTTTGTTCCCAGATGTTTAGAACAAATTCTGGAGATCGGTATCAAAATGACTTGTTTGTTTCTGTGTTCTTATTTCAGTTCAAATTTCATCTGAATAGAAACAGAAACAATAACCAAACACCACCTTAGTGAAATATTTCAAAAAATACCACCTTTATGATCGAATATTAATGACTGTTCAGAAGCAATCAGCCTTGGGTTTTCACTCTTGCACATTGATCTGCTTTTGTGGTTGATTGAATTCCCAATTCTATCTAATATGGGATTACTCAGTATGGGAATATAACCATTATTAGATTTACTAATATAATCATCAAATCCAACCTGGATGTATTTTGCCCTCTCCCTCTCTCTCTCTCTCTCTCTCTCTCTCTCATTGCATTTTTTCCTCTTAAAGGTTTCGGAGTGGGGGAAGATGAGCATGTGCGATGCCGAGAGACGACTCCTTGCAAACGCCTTGCTCGACATCTCCAATGAGTGGTTTGTTCTCCTCTCTGAATCTTGCATTCCCCTCTACAATTTCACTCTCATCTACCACTACATCAAGAAATCCAAGTATAGCTTCGTCGGGGCTTTCGATGACCCTGGTCCCTACGGAAGGGGGCGCTACAACCACATGATGGCTCCCGAGGTCAATATCACCCAGTGGCGAAAAGGGTCCCAGTGGTTTGAAATTAACCGAAAACTTGCAATCTATATTGTGGAGGACACCAAATTCTACACCAAATTTGCTGAGTTTTGCAAGCCTGCTTGCTACGTTGACGAGCACTACTTTCCGACCATGCTGATGATCCAGGCCGCAGATCAACTGGCAAACCGAAGCTTGACTTGGGTTGACTGGTCAAGGGGCGGGGCCCACCCAGCCACGTTTGGAAGAGCCGATATCACGGAGGCGTTCATGCAGAGGCTTCTCGAGGGCCATAATTGTCTTTACAATGGTCGGAATTCATCTGTTTGCTTCCTTTTCGCTAGGAAAATTGCTCCGAGCGCATTGGAACCTCTGTTCTTTGTGGCTCCAAAGTACTTGGGGTTTTAGCGTAATTGAAATTGGATTTTTGGTGGGCAATTTCAGGGTTTGAAATGGAAGTAGATGAAGAAAAAGGGGGACGGAAATGGTTTTTTTTAAACAAAATTTGTAAGTTTGATAGCTTATTTGTATTGTAGAGGAACCATGGAGTAGTTACTCTGTGGACTTGTATTTTGATACCAGTGGAAAAGGCACTCACCCTTTGAGTGTACATATGGTTTACTGAATACGAAACATAAGAAAATTTTGTATTATGTCGTTTTCAAAAAAGAATAATGGTTATTTTGATGCATTTATTTAAGGGGTACTGACCGAACGGTCCTATATTGCGGCCGAAACTATCGGTTAAACACCCTCATTTTTTCTTGCACTGATTGATCATTTTGTCATTTATGTGACGAAAATACCCTTGCGTGATGCGCCTCACACTAAAGAAGATTTTCGCCTCCGTCTTTTGCGGATCTAATTTTGATAAACGATTCAAATATTCATGTGCACACTATTAACGATTTTTGTCTCAGGTTTTCATAAGAAAAGAATAGAAAAATTGCAAAACAATTATGTGCGTTTGATTCTCTTCCAAATGAGATGTTAATTGCATTTTTTTTGGAGATATTTAACTTGGTGTAACTAATGTTATATGTAATATTCAAAGGGATAATGATAAAATTAGTAACATCCGTATTGCATTCATGTTACATGTAACATTGTTGATGACGATGTTACATGTAACATCTATTTACACAAATTACATAAACATCCAGAGTGTGAGTCAAGATAATGTTTCATGTAACATCCATTTTGAAAAAAAATAGAGTATGTGTGTCCATGTGGCAATGATTACATCCAGGTGTGGGTCAAAAGATAAATGTTATATGTAATATCCATTTTGAAAAAAAAAATTGAGTATGTGTGTCCATGTGACAATGATTACATCCAGGGTGTGGGTCAAGATAATGTTACATGTAACATCTTTTTTGAAAAAATATGAGAATGTTTGTGTATGTGGAAATGTTACATTTAACATTTTAATCGTTTAGTTTCTAAGTTGACAGTTTTTGACAGTTTGTGTCTCTGAGACGCAATCAAACGTTACAAAAAAATGTCAAATCAGCAAAATAATGGTGTATACATTCAAAAAGTTTGTGTTACATTTTACACACACTGCAAAGGAACCTACCATGTATGCCTTAAAAAAAATGAATATCTAACTATGCATGATGTTTAAAAAAAAAAAAAAAAAGACAGATTAAAAAGGAAATTGTTCAAATCCACATACATAAAACTCTGATTTTTCAGTTGTTCTGTGTTTTTTTGGGAGAGAGGGGACCAATTAAGTGCGATGTGGTTCAACATCTTCAACACGACGTGTCTCGTTAGTTTTTCTTGCTTGGAAGTCATCCAAAGTCTAAGATCTGGGTGGATCATTGAGGAATTCAAGCACGAGTGCTGCTCTTTCTCTTCGAAAACCTTCAATGCCATAATTAACGTTAATTTTTACGCTATTAAAAATGGTCTTCATGACATAAATTATAGCGACATTGCAATTAACGCCGCAAAATATAATAATTTAAGAGAATTCAACAAAAATTGGTTGTGTTTGGATAATCATAATTAAGAGGCAATTAATGAAGTGCACTTACACTGATGATCCCTACTCTGGGACATCCTCGGAGTTTGAAATTTCAGCATCCAACAACTTATATTGGTTGGCTTCCTTCGACAATAACGCATCAACATAATGAACCTGCATTTGAACATAGAAAAATGGTGAGGATTATTCATTCAACATTGCACTGACAAACTTCAAAACTATGTATTCAAACTCACAAGTCTTTTTGCGTTCTTGTAAAATCTATCCACATCTCCGGGACGTCGGAGGTTGATTGAATTGTAGTGTGTCCATTTGTGCTGTTGCTTATCACAAACAAGCAACGTTCAGTGTCCCGTTGATGATGTCATTCCTACAGTATTTATTGGGAAATGCACAAATTTATAATTGTCCGAAAATACTTCTATAATTTTTGGGTTCAGTATGTCAGCCAAGACTTTCTTATCTCCCTATGTTATCCACATCTATATATATTGTAAACATTCAAAAGATTAATAAAACGCAATGTGTGCATGCAATCAAACAAAAACACCTTAAAAAATGTAAAAAATCGTAATACTTTGATTACCCAGCAACAACTATTGATGAAATATGAACGATTTGGCAAATCTTGACCACTCTCTTTCAAATTGCTTGCACCTTTGCTTGTTCAAGAGACATCATCTCCAAGCATCCATTAATGACCTAAAACACGTTTAATTAAACAATCACATAATGTTACATTCATCCGCATAATTCTCAAAAAAACACAAATAAGAAAAACATAAAGTCTACTATAAAAAATATTACATGTAACATGACAGTCATGTTGCTTGTAAACATGTATAAATACGTCAAGTCTTTGAATGTTACATGTAACATGGCAATTGTGAACGTTGTATAAAACTATGGATGTTACATGTAACATTACAAACGTGTTACCACAAAAAGTAACTGACAATATTTGAAAGTTGTGTCTCCCATAATAACCCAATCAAATCAAGTATGGATACTTGAGAGAATACTCATTCTTGCAACAACGCTATTGCGTGAATGCAATTCTTGAGGTTCATTGCTGATGAGTGGAATTTATCTATATATTTCTAAACCGATATTGATAGTTTTCGAGTGTTTTTGTTGTGTTTTAATATGTTTTAATTCGTTTTTATTTGTTTTTATATAACTAAGGTGTTTGGGACGAAAATAGATGAAAACGGTTGAAAATCGAGCAAATCGGTGAGACGTCGGTGGAGAAAAGTTGAAAAAGACCAAGTTCAGAAACTGCACGCTCACCGTTGCAACGATCAATCATATAGAAACATTTTGCTTAACCACCACTGCAGCGGTCAACTAGCAAAAACCTATTGACTTCTCACCACTGCACCGGTCCGACACCACCTGACAAAGATATTTTGGAATATTTTGAGATATTTTTTAATCCCTTATGATTTTCCCCTTTCTCTCTCATACCATGGACGGTATGTGGGACATTTTTGGAGATACTTGAGAGCTCAAGATCAAGACCCAAGAGGAGAAATCATCAAGAGGAGAAGAGGAAACAAGATGGAAGCCGATTTCGCGGAAGTATAACACTCTACTTCATAGATTTGCTTTCATTTCCTTGTTTCTCTCTTTGTTCTTGAACTTTGTAGCTTGTATGATGATATTATTCTTACGTAATCTTGAATATTGGGTTATGATCATGAGTAACTAAGTATGTATTGTATAGGGATTGAATTAGTTCATGAATACGTTGTTTGTTTGAATCCATGTTTCGTTAACGGTTGTTCTTGCCTATTCGATTGTGTTTACCATTCTTTCACTTCATTTTTATGCCTGTTAGGATATATTGAGAAATCAAGGTTTGACACTTGGGAGAGGTAACCCCGAATTCGGACTAGGGTTTAAACACAACGCAATGATCTAATGACTTAGGAGAGTATTAGAAAGTGTGCAATCCCTGAGGATGGGGCAAGACTCATATGATCAGTATCGTTTACACTCTAGATGGGAACATCGACGTTGACGCGAAGTCGCATATTCATTCACTTTACACTCGGGAGAGGTAGTGAATGGGTTTTCAATACCTAGATTGTCGGATAGTTTGAATACCGTTAATGTAAACTTCATTGGATCAAACACGTATAAGTAAACGAAGTTAATCTCTAGATAATCGATTCTCATATAGTATACTTAGTATTGTAATTTAATTAGTTATTAATTTAATTTAGTATATACTAAAAACAAAAACCCTAATAAACTGAGTTGGCCTTCACCGCTGCAACGGTGAAGTGTCAGTGAACCTACTGACTTCCCAATTTATTGATATTTTTGATATATTTTGGACCCCTACTTGATCACCTAATTGCCCCAACACCAAGGATGTTTTTAGGAGGGTTTTAAGTGCTCCAAACCCTATTAACCAAGAGAAGATCACAAAGCCAAGAGGAGAAAATGATATCGGAGCAGTTTTAGCGTCGGTTCTTCGGATAATGGCTAGTCTCCTTGTTTCTCTCTTTATTTCTTAGTTTTGGTTGACAGTTTTGTATATGTTTAGCTTGTATATTATTGTATATGTGGTTATAGCCATGGGAAATTAAACATATATTGTCTAAGGAACGATTTGTGTATGAAAACGTTGTTTATTTAATCTTTATTTCGTTAATGGTTGTTCATGTTTATCTGATTGTGTTTACCGTTTTATTACTTCCATAGTATGCTTGTATTGGTATTGTGGTTGGTTTGAGAATACGGGGTTTAACACTCGGGAGAGGTAACCCCGGATTCGGACTAGGGTTTAAACATAACGTGGCGATCTAATGACCCAGGAGGGCATTAGAAAGTATGAAATCCGTGAAGTTGGGGCGCGACTCATGTGACCAAGTGTCGTATAGACGCTAGAGGAGGACTTCTGCGTTCACGCGAAGTCACATATTCATTCACTTTACAGTCGGGAGAGGTAGTGAGTGAGATTTCAATACCTAGATTGTCAGATAGTGTGAATGTCGTTAATGTAAACTAGATTGAATCAAACGCATCTAAATGAACGAAGTTAATCCCTAGACAATTTACTCCTTTAAACATCATATTAGTATAATTAGTATAATTAACTTAGTTTAGTATATTTTATTTACAAAAATATAAATTGATTTGCCTAGATAAAATTCAGTTATGATAATCGCGATACTTAACGACAATTTAATCTAATCCTTGCAGATACGACAACCCCTACTCTTCCCATTATACTAAAACTTAACCCGTACACTTGCGGTGAAAATAGCGACGTAATATTCTGCTACCAAGTTTTTGGCGCCGTTGCTAGGGATTGGCTTTTAGATTGCTGTTGATATTGTGAGTAAATAACTTGATTTTAATTTAGACATTTATTTTATTTATAAGTTTTATTTGTAGTTTGTTTTTCCTGCAGGGTACTTGAAGATGTTAGATCAACAAGTACTGTTGCATTTCTTTCAACAAGATTCTGAGCTATTTTATTGTACTTGGGATCAATACAAGGAGTTGCCTATTTGGTTTTCGAACCATTGTTTCCCGATGGAGTGTCAATTATTGAACTTCGTCGATGGGTTATTAGTCACAACAAGAATTTGGGTGGAAAGAGAAAACGGTACCACCTCTTTCGACCAACTAACTCGGATGAAGCATATTGGTTGTTAGAAGACATGGCCGAGTTTGATTTTTGGAGTTGAAATTATTCTACATGCTACAAACGCTTGAGGGATAGTTTCACCATTTCAACGCCATGGATTGACACCCCAGACCAACATGTAAAATCTTCTCCCACTCTGGAAGAAATGTTTGCTGAATTTATGGGGGGGACTCAGGCATTCTGGGGAAATGAATGATCGTCTCGATGAGCATGAGGTTCGTGTTAACACTATTGAGACGACCTGCGCTAAAATTGATGAAACCGTAAAGTCTCTTGAGACTCAAATCGGTCAGCTTATTAGCTTCATTGAGAGCGAGTCAGAAGAAGTGGCACTAAGAGACGCACAAGCCACATCTACTTGTGAAATCCATGAGGATGAACTAAATACGAGCAGGAGAAACTTGGGTTCATGCTATGACAATGATTCGAATGAGACGAAAACCCAAGCATGGATCGACGATTGCGATTTTTCACCATTTGAGATCCACCATATGATGCCACCACCTATCCAAGATGATCACATTTATGAGAATCCGATGTGGCTCACTTCTCCTCTACCGCTTTCAGTACCGTTCATTCCGGCCAGCTAAGCACATGATCTGGTAATGAGTCACGCTAAGACTACGGGCTAATTATTACCAAATCTCACCATGTTGAGGGAATTCTGAACCAAGACCCATATGTTGTGTTGTGTGACACATACTACGGGTGGAAGCCGCTATTTGACGAGTCATTCTCTATGTCTGGCCGAGGACATTAAACCAAGCACTTCTTGGGAGGTAACCCAAGTTTTGAAAAACATTAATCGATCACCGCCGACTCCATTCGAAGGCGAGATCATCTCGCCTCCCAAGTACGTGTTTTAAACCCCCTTCGTCGGCATGCTATATTTCAATTGTTGAGAACGATGATTGGGTCATTGTGGACACTATCCGTTTTAAGTTTGGGGGTGATGCGTAGTATGCTATTATGTTTTATTGTTGTTACTTATATAGTTTAAATGTTTATTGTTTAACTGTATGCATGCTTGTTTAGTTTAGTGTTAGTATGTTTATGTTTGTAGTATGTTAGTTGTTGTGTGCTGAGTTTTGTAATTCATCTGGGCTATTACCCGATGATGAGTCTATCCTCTAGTTGTTTATTGAGGTAATACGTAATGCTCATTCATGTGTGTCTAAGTGATTAACGTTTCGTTGTGGTAAAAGTTATTGTGGATCCCAATTTGCACAAGCACTTAAACTCAATGTACTAGCTATCTAATTGATTTGATGTCAATTATCCGTTAGCCAAGCTCATGACAATTTTAGGGATTCTAGAACCTGATTGGGGGAAACTTGAGGTGAAATCCTAGGCGAGGTAGTTCAGGAGACGTGATTTAGGTATTCATTTTTGATCGCTTGAGCTGTTGAAGCCTACTATGTAATATGTTTTACCCCTCATTACCCTGTCTAAACCTATAAGCCGTTTCAATTCTGAACACGTAACAAATACCCTGGCTAATAAAACGTTTTCCAAACCTATGTCGCTAAACCTAAGGCACAATTTGAGTCAAAATCAAGTAAGTATTTGTATATGATACTTGAAGTGAGCGGTTTGGTTTTGGGTAAACTATTAATTGGTTCAGTATTCGAGTACTCACTTGTCATTTTTCTATTGTATTCTCACTCCCCTTTAATTGTACAAATATAATAAGTTTGGGGGTGTAGTTGTTGGTTTTTTTTTTTGTTTTTTTTTTTTTAAAACATATGTAAATATAGTTCTATTTTCATTTCTTTTGACAAGTGAGTACAACATTCTTAAATATTTTTTTTCAGGGTTATTTCAAATTTATCTTTGGGGTTACGAGTATGATTGAGCGCCAAGTATTGTGCCTCGGGTATCGTTGACTTATAACATTTACTTGTTTTCTATTCCTAATATACCCTTGGCCATTTACCTAAAACCGAACTAAGTTCTATTGATCTTTTTGAATTTCCAAGCCTACAATAGTGGAGAGTGGAACCCATTCTGGCATATGAATTTCCTATACCTTTATGGTTTAAGTTATGAACTTTAATGGTACATAATCCAATCTGGTCAGTGGATGGTTGTATGATTGAATTTCCGCACACACACTTGAACATGATCTAGAATGACGCTTACTACTATTGAATGTTGAAATTCTAGAACACCACATGGTGCATTTTACTCTTGAAATCAATATGATTGGGGGCTATTGAGGTAAAATGTTTTTGCTCAGATAGTTGAATTCAAAACTCACACGTCATTATGTTTAGTTTGTCTGTGTTTTTCATTTTTAATATTTGTGTTTGTTAATTAGTTATGGTAGGTTAATTTATTGTGTGAGTGTTTTGCTCAAGGACTAGCAGAATTCTAAATTTGGGGATAATCTCCATTGTGGGCCGATGTGCTTCATTCATTACTCTTGATCACATCAATCATTCCTTGATTTTCAGGGGCTGGTATATCATACTTTTTGTTTTCATTCGTCATAGTTTCTTGACAGGAATACCATTTTTGTGAACTTAGCCATCATTAGTCTTTCGTGTCCTAATGTGACTCTTGATGTTTTTTACAAGCGATGTTGGGGTCTTGGTTTCAGCCATTGTATGCATACTACGCACGCCTAGGCTTCAGTTTCGCTGGGGGTCAATCCTTGGCGGTAAATTATGGACATAAATAACTGATGCTTGTCTGACAATCACATTGTCTCTGTCTTCGAGCTCGTGTTTGTAGAACTCTGTCAGTCCAATAATTTTCTCCTTATGTTCTCTCTTTTCTCTACTAACTGTGTTACCAAATGCACAACAGCTTCTTCAAGCTTTTCCACCATCCTCTCGTGCTGTGTAACATTGTGAACTTCCACAACTTCTTGTCTATTTTCTTTTTCTCTTCCATCATCCTCTCTACCTCAGCCTGCAATTGGTTCTTCTCAGCACCCATCCGCTCTAGCTCACCTTCTAGTTGCAAAATCTGTCTCGTCATTCTTCTCTTCATCTTCTTGTGCTTCTTCCTCAACCTATCCACTTTTTGTAATAGTTTCTGATTACTTTCAACAAATTTTGTGAACCTCAACAAAATTAAACAACCTCCACATCAAATGGCTGCGATATTTACAAATCAAAAGACAACATATCGTCAGCAGCAAACACCTTCTCTTTCCCCTTAATCTTACCACTTGAGTTGGAAGAACTGGTCTCCATATCACCATGCACGAGTAGTAAGACACCTGTCCTGAGCTCCGACACTAACTCTGTCATTAGCCCTCGAACAACCTAAACTAATCAGTAAACACATGCAAAAATTGGTATATAGTGGAATACACTAAAACAAAAACCCCCGATTGTGTTACATGAAATATTTTTTTGTGTGTGTCAAAATGTAACACAGCTGTGTTACATTTAACAATTTTCTTCTGCGTTAAAATTGTAATACCAATGTGTATTACATTTAACATTCTTTTTCTGTACATCAACAAAAAAAAAAAAAAAAACACCTGGTATGTAGTTCAATTGTGCAATCCAGGCTCGTCTGACATCGACGTCGTCATGTCTCATTTCAAAAAATAAGGGAAAAACACACATCTGATCTGCGGTTAAATTCTACAAATTTAATCTAGCAGCAATCGACGTCAACGCTATCATGTCCCAGATTCGATTGATGACATCAAATTTGAATGAATGACGTTAGTCCATTTATAAGTTTCCATAACGTCCAAATCCTCGATAATGTTCAGGTCCGATACTCGAGCATACTGCCCCTTATTAGTGAAGAAACAAGTTGTCAACAAATAAAGACAGAGTAGTGGAACAACAACCCTCACATTTTCTTCATCATCACGGTTGATGGCAGCACGTAACATGTCATTCATCTGTACGACACTTACCTTGTTTGTATTCAAACCTTGTCGTGCTAGGAATATACAATCTTTTTTCTTCGCGTACCTACCTGGAAGTTGTACTCGACCACATGGCAACCTAAAAATAAGTTGCACGTCGTTGTTTGTGAGCTCCACATACCGTGGCCCTAGTTTAAATGCTTTTATCTCTGGATGATAGCACTAGATAATGTTCACAATCAGACTGTTGATACGATGGAAAGATACACTGGCGTCCTGATTTTTTATTAGTGCTTTCATGGTATTCCCGGATGGGGCGCGGCGTAAGTACAATATATGTTCATCACGTAGTCGTAAATCATAGATAAGTGATGAGAATTGTGACAAGTTACATCGATATTTGATCGGTCCTGCTGGGGCTTAGCTTGTTGTTACTATTGATGTTTTGTTTGTTGACGCTGTTACAACATCTGAAACATATCTTCCTGAAATGGAACAACAAAATAAATTGATGCTAAAATGTTTCAATTTTCTACAAATAAAGCAAACATAAAAGTAAATCGTTTTTTTTTACCATCCTACTATCTGACACGCTTATCGGCGTGTCATGTCTGCCATGAACCGCAGGTACTGTGTCATCTACACAATGTATATAGGCAATGTTACATTCAACACACAAAAATATAAAGATAATGTTACATGTAACATCTATTTTGAAAAAAATTGAGTATGTGTGATCACGTGACAATGATTACATTCAGGGTGTGGGTCAAGACAATGTTACATGTAACATCCTTTTTGAAAAAATATGAGAATGCCTATGTATGTGGAAATGTTACATGTAACATTATATTGACCCACACCCTGGATATTTATGTTACATGTAACATTTAAACATCAGATAATCAAACATGAGAAATATAAAAAAAAAAAAAATGTTACATTCGTGCATTGGTGTTACATTTTTAACATCAAATAATCAAAATTTTGTACAATAAAAATAACTGGAATGTTATATTCC
Organism: Eucommia ulmoides; assembly: GCA_016647705.1. NCBI lineage: Eukaryota > Viridiplantae > Streptophyta > Magnoliopsida > Garryales > Eucommiaceae > Eucommia > Eucommia ulmoides. The sequence continues at coordinate 43,063,516 of CM028332.1, read as the reverse complement.
ACATCTGTGTCACAATTTTGAAACATCGACAATAAATGAAGTACTACTTTATTGTTTCCCCCACTACAATAGCAGAAATAAACAAAAATCGTGCTTCAAAAATTTAAAAAATTAACACACAAAATCAGTTATTTGACTACACAATGGAGATGTTGCATTCAAACATCTACCAAAAGTCGATCTGCACCAATATATGTGCTTTGTGACTGGGGTATTATCATCGCAACACATCGATTATGATATAGCACGATAAAACATAAAAATGTGTATGCAAAAATTGATCCAAAGCATGTTGACGTACTTGTATGGTGCAATCACTGGACATATACGGACACTGATATACTAATTTCACAGTATCGTGTGTAAAATCACAAAATGCGATATGCAAAACAAGACTCTATCACACACAACAAAACCTAGAAGATAGTGACATTTATCCATTCAATATATGGTTGCATGACATGAACTACAAGTCCAAACGCATTAACTAAGACCTATCGTCTAATTTTTAGGCAAACAATGCAGAGATCGTCATCAAAATTGCATCAAGATTACCTGTGTCAGAAAGGTTTATGGGATCGTCAGCAGTTTTGGGGTTCTTAGTCATCATCTTCTGTCATGTAGACACCATTGTGAACTAATTGAGAACAGGAATGAAAGGTGACGGTATTGTAGAGCGTTAGGGTTTTTGATCGTTGAAGGAATATGGAAGGTTTTCCTTTCCAAAACGGAGGACTGGGTATGGCTTATGCAAGGTGATTTCCCAAACACATCATTTAAAAAAACGTCTTTTCCCTGACAAGTTATCAAATGGCGGTTTAATTTGGGGAGGAATCTTGTATTATGCATTTTAGAATGTGACTTGTACAACATGTAACAAGTGTGAATGTTACATGTAACATTAAGTAATTGCATTATGTTACATGTAACATTATCTTTGTATTAAAAAAATGGTGTAGTTACATTTAGTAGCTACACCAAAATTACATGTAACTATCCATTGAAATGGCGGAATGTTACATGCAACAAAATCACGTAATATTGAAAAATAGATGTTCAAAATGACAAAGCTTGAATCCCTGTAAACATCACATTATTGCCGTGTTGAAAAGTAACACCAATTACTTCATAAAAAAAATTACAAAAATATGGAACGCAACAAAACATTTATTATTCCATTGTTGAATGTAATGTCAATGACTTCATCTAAAAAATCTTTTTTTATTTTAAAAAAATATATATAAAAAAAAAATCATCTGTCTACGCTTGAATCCAAAAAAAGAATATAATCAATATAACTATGTCTTACACCATCGGGTCTTTGCATGTCTTCTTGTTGTGTCTCCCTATTTTTCCACATCTCCCACACTTTCTCTCTTTTATCTCACCCCTTGACGGTATTCTTACTTTTTTCGGCCAACCCGGTTGCTTCTTTGACAATGGTAGTAATATAATTGCTTCGCTCTCAACCCACATAGGTCGTTCCAGTGTCAATATTGTATATATACCTCTTGAATATGTCTCACGATAAAAATTAACACTGAAGTATTATTTATGTATTCATGTGCTGGCAAGCCACCCTTATTAATCGTTGCACAACCGTGTACGGAGGGGAAACCCTTTATCTACCATTGTCTACATGAACACTATCGTCCCAACATATCAACTAGAACTGATGGAGATTAATGAATCTCGTAAAAGCCATCGCTAAACGAGCTGATGTTCCTTGTTCTTCTTTCATTAATCAGTTCGCACAACTTGTTATCCCAGAACGATGTAATCTCACCATCCATACTTTTTTATTCTTGTCTCTTATCAGACATCAAGTCCATCCACTATATTATGATTTTTTCAATTAATAATATTGCTGGCAAGTGACGATATTCACTTAGCCAAGAATTTAAACATTCCTCCATGTTTAATGTCATTTCATTGTAACGTTTTCCCCCCAAAAAAAACATTACTGAATTTCATTGTAGAAAGATCGTGAATGAATCACTGAACTTTTTCACCCTCTTCGTACATTAGCTGATCATACAACATTTTTGTAGACTTCTGGTGTGTGCGCATATGCCAACCCATTCAATTTTTGAATCATTAATTCTTTGAGTGCGGTGTTTCTTCCAGCCATTGCAGCCCTTAAATTCATCTTTAAATGCAAGAGGCGGTATGCATGGTGGTGATATGGCAATACGTTTCGTACTCCCTCTAATATACCATTGTGCCGATCTAATATAAATGTCATCACAAGATCTGCCGCAAGAATCTTTCTAAACTCAGACAAAAACCAATTCTAATTCTCATCTTTTCTGCGTCAACAATTGCAAATGTGATAGAGAATATTTATGCAAAACAAACCAATCACAAAAAACTTAATCAGTATACATATGTTACATGTAACAGATATTGTTACATATAACATATGTTTATGTGTGTGAATGTCAAGGAAATAATATTGTACTATACACTAAATATAAAATACATTTACACAAGTACCTTGGTTTCCATCTTTTTCTGTCGCAACTAATAAATTCCCTTTATATCGGCCAGTAAGAAATGTTCTATCAAGAAACACCATCAGTTGACAAAAGCGGAACCCGTAAATACATTCTTCGAATGCGACAAACAAACGTCTGAAATGTCTCGTTTTCTCATCATAGTCGAGTGTAACATGGCTTCTGGGGTTCGTCCGTCTACATTTATCAACATACCACCATAATTGGTCATATGATGCTGAATAATCCCCAAACACGCTGTTTTGGGCCCTTTCTACACCAAGCCACGCATTGTGATACGAGATCTCGAGACCATATTGCCTCTTGAAACTGTTAACAACATTAACAAGGCGCGTTTTTGGGTTTGTCTGTGCGTCATTAGTTAAACAACTAGAAATAATCTACGAGCTCATTCATTTATTTTTGTTTGTGCAGAAAGCAGACCCACATGTGTGTTCGTTTACAAAATTTCTGATGTAGAATATGCATCACACGTCCGTGCATGAACCATATGTATTTCTTTTCCTCTCTAAGTGCACATACAGCTATCACACACACTTTGTCAGTTTTTAGGTAACAAAAATTGAACCCAATCTCAATTACATATTTTTTCAATACATCCCGAAATTCGCTTGTTCTACCTCTAAATTTTTTACCCTCATCTTGGATCCCATGAGCCACTGAGATAACAATAATACCTTGTTATTACTTTGCAGCAGTATGTTTCCATAACTACCTATGTAGTCAAGTTCATTTTTGCTGTCCTCACTATTGTTTAAAGGGGCAGTAGTACTTGTTGATGCATCATTCGACCCATTAGAATCATTTAGTCTTCTCTGGATGCATATATCCGACAGCTCAATCTTCATATGTGTATGAAAAGTCAAAGTTTAACTTAGCTAATTCTTTCCATTTGCTTGCAATCTTGTTACACAAATAGCTAATGTTGTTATTGTTTGCAATCCTCAAAACTGTGGTCACCCCCTCATACTTGCACATGCATGCTTTTGAAAAATACTTCCTGTTGAATACTAATAACCATCAGAACATGTTTTTTTGTCCCCTCCCCAACCCTAAAAGAAAATAATGATGTCACATGTAATATCAAACATAACACACCGATATGTAGATGTTACATGTAACACGCTCCTTTTTCCTAACGATGTTACATGTAACATCAAACATAACACACCGTTATGTTGATGTTACATATAACACACCCCATTTTCCTTGTTAAATGTAACACGCTATAAGTGTAACGTTATGTGCGTTATGTACTGCTTTCTATTTTGCATACGCTGTGTGTGTATGTTACATTCCACACTGTGAACTGTGTAAATCAACCTGAATCATCCAAAAAAACTACTATATATGTCAATCTGCACCGAAAAATCCTGTTTCATCCATTTGTAAAATGCATTTTCGTACACATATGTTCAATAACAAAACACTTCATCAACAAAGAAACGAGATCTTTATACACGTTACTATCGAAAACCTAACTATGCTATCAAGATATCTGTAAAATCACTACGTTTAGCATATATCAATGCGAATAGGTATCACCTAGTGTTGCTCGGCACGGAATGATACATCAATTGCCTTTCCATAGCTACTTTCATTCAATCGTTATCGCTACGTGCACGGTGATTTCTTGATTTTGAAATTCAAAATGCAACGTATGTTAGAAACTTCTACATGACTTGATATTTATAGTATGTTTCCGCAACTAAAACACCGAAACAAGAAAGAACTCTTGTTGCACATATAATGGAGGGGCAAATTGGTCACCGAAAAATGTACGAATTACGATTTTAGGACTGATCGGTGCACAGAAAAATAGCGATGGATTGCTCTATTCGGTAATTAAGGAGTGGGGTTTATTAGTAGATTACTGCTAAATCTGGGTTTAGCCGATAAGTTTCCCTTTATTTAATTACTATTTAAATTTTTATATTTTCAGTATTGTTATTGCAAGGCTTTATTAGTCCATTTACTCCGATGAAATTCTTAGCAATTTAGCCAACTATTGTGATTATATAATTGAGTCTATTCATATATACAACAATTATTCTCTTTTTTACCTGTATCTTTCTTGGTATCTAGAGCTACAAGATTTTTTTTAAGACCTTAATTCTTTCTACCTCTCAACCAACACCACCAGAATCTCTCCTAGCTTTCAGCCATATCCTAATGACTGTACGTTGTGCCCCCGTTGTCGCGGCTTCTATTAGCATCAACATTGTTGCGGCTTCCATTAGTACCGTTGTCACAAGCCTCCAGCCAACGCTGTCGTCGCAGCCTTATTCCAGGGCTACAATCATGGTCCCTATCCAATGTCGCAAATTGTGGCCTATTTTACCTTTGCTGCTGGTAGACCGTAATTGTCTGTCGACCACCTTCGTTTTAGCGTTGTCGTCCTACAGCTGCTGCTCATCGTCATTGTTCATCGTCTGTTGGTGTTCTAGATGTACTAAGTACATAGTAGTTGTTTTTATTTTTGTACGGTTAGATAATCGCATATCTAGTTACCCTCATTAGATTATCCCTTCGTTTTTCGAAAACCATTTAGTCCTCTCGTCTCTATTGGATTATTTGTAGCCAAAATCTCGTAACATCTATACACATTGCTTTCGGAAAAGAAGGAAATGTTTAATCGGAGATTGTTCTTGCAGTATCTTAGGCCACTACCTAGATTTGTCTCGTGATACTAATGCCCCGGTCTAGTGTAACAACTATGTTACTAAATGTGACGAAATTCCATGTTAAGTCTTACTCCCTACATCTCTACCTTGGTGGAAAATGCAATATCAGATGGTTCTTAGGCACTAACCCAAAGACAACCATCATTGATCCAAAGTTTGCCCAGTGGGATAGATAGTAATAGGACTATGGTAAGCTCTAACAAAGATGTATGCCCATGCTTGTAACGAATCAAGGATTTTCGAGCTCTTTTGTGAGATCTCTTGTCAGACCCAATTTTTTGTTATTCAGATTTTCGATGGCATTTTAGGGTTAAAAGTTTAAGGATTATTAAGTTATTTAAATTATATTTTTAAAAACTTTTGGTACTTAAGTGCTATTTTATAGTGTTAATTTGTTAATTTTGGGATTTAGATGATATTTTAGATATTCATGGGGGGTTAATGTAGTTTAATAATGTCAACTCCTAGATAAAGATAAAAACAAAATAATAATAATAATAATAATAATAATAATAGTAATAATAATAATAGACAAATAAAAAAACGTAGCATTACCACTTAATGTCCAACAAAACTAGGAAAAACACTTGTCTTTTAATGGTTAAACAAAAGATTAAAAAAAACCAGAGAGGGAGATATAAATAACCGGGGGGTGGATCATGATTGAGGTCTTCATTTAAAACCTTTTTTTTTTTCTATGCACATCAATTGAAAGGAAGAGAGATGTCTCAATTTCAATAGATGCATATCAATACGCGGTGGTTCTTGAACTCCATTTCAAAATATGCATAGAGAATTCCCAACCTCATAATTTCTCATCCTTTGCAGGTAATTCATTTCTTTCATTTTTTGTGTATACCTTTATAATTAAATCTAGTTTATGCGATGGTTCTATATATATATATATATATATATATATATATATATTAGGTTATTAATTTTAAGCAAAAATATCTAAATGGTGAAAATTTTAATCTATAATAGAAATTCCAAATTTTATTAAAATTAAAATTTGTAGTATTTCGGTGACTAGTAATATTACTGATAGTCAGATAATATTTTTTCAGTAATTAAAATATTGATTGATAAATTTTACAAATGTAATTATAATATTTTAGTCGTATAAGTAATGTGTTTTAAGAAAATAGAACGTTTAATTTTAATAAATTTCGGATAATCAAAAAATTTGGAGAATGGGAAATAGTGTATTTTAGGGTCACGCATTACATATTAGATTTATTTTAAATAAATTCTTAGTTTAGGCCCTTTGGTTATTAGGTTCACAGGTGATGCTGACCATAAAATATTTTGACGATAATATTTTTAGTAGCGCAAAAATCGAGGTAAGTATACTGTCTTCTATGTAAATTGCTAAATTATATTTTGGTACTAAAATGGGGGAAAAAAAAGTTTATTAAAATGGATTATTTTATGACGTTATGCGGATCAAGTAAAATTTTAAATGTGAAGAGTAGTTTTATTATTTGACTATGCCATATTGTGATCCCGACAGGAGGACATGTCCTGTAGGACGTTGTGTTGTGACCTAACATGAGGGCAAGTCTTACAAGTAATTGATATCTGTTGTTGTTGTTGTTGTTGACAATGATAATTATCATCGTGATATGGTGGTTTATACCACGTGTTGACTCCTACCATTGGAGATATTTAACGGCCCTGGCACTGATAGCCACCTTAGATGACATAGTTGTACAGGTTACAGTACTGTCGTAACTCCCAATCGTGAGGTAAAACTATCATATGGCTAGTAGAAAAATATGTGTGTAGTATTTTATTATATATCGTAATGTTTGGATTGGTCGATTTAAATGCATTTTCTTATTGCAATGATAGTTGTGGAATTTTAATTCGGCTCAGTGTGTGGTTATCCTTTCATTATTCTAAAAAGTAGTTTTTGATAATTATGCTTAATCCATATAAATTATTTTTATATTATGAAGACCGTACATGGTGGCCTCAATTTAAGCGCTGCCACTTTTACCACAAGCGTACGGATCAAGTTTTAGTATAATAGACCTTTCGGTCGGGTATCGTATCCACAAGGATTGGTTGAGATTACTATCGAGTACCGCGATTGTCATAACCTAACTTTATCTAGGCGCTAAAAATGGAATTTAATTATTTAATACTAATACTAAAATACTAATTTTACTATACTAATTACTAATACGAGATAGTTATGTGATGGATTATCTAGGGATTAACTTTATTTACTTAAACGCGTTTGATTTTGTTTAGTCTACAGTAATGGTGTTTGACCTATTTGACAATCTTGGTATCTCAAACTCCTTCGCCACCTATCCCAAGTGTAAGACGGGGGAATACACAACTTTGTGTCAACGAATAAGTCCCCCTCAACGTCTTAACGACCCTAGGTTGCGTGAGTCTTGCCCCAACATTATTGATTGCACACAAAATCTCAGTTCATAAACTCCCTCGCCACCTCTCCCGAGTGTAAGACGAGGGATATAACGCGACTTCGTGTCAACGAAGAAATCCCTCTCAACGTCTTAATGACTCTAGGTCACGTGAGTCTCGCCCCAACGTCATTGATTTTATGCGTTGTGTTTACCCTATCGACAATCTCAGTTCTAAAACTCCACCGCCACCTCTCTTGAGTATAAGACGGGGGAATACATGACTTCGAGTAAACGAAAAAGTCCCCCTCAACGTTTTAACGATCCTAGGTCACGTGAGTCTTGCCCCAACGTCATAAATTGTCCACAATCGTAACCCCGACTGGGTTATTGGATCGTGGTATTTGTTTATTCTAGTCCGAATCCAGGATTTGCCAAACCTCGTATTCTCCAATTATCATTCTAAGCATAATAAACAAACAATATGATAAACCCACTCAAACATTTAAGAACAATCATCAAAGAAACACAACTCAACCAAAACTATGTTTTTATAAATATAATATTAATCCCATAAATAATCCATATTTAACCTATGGCCATAGCCGTTTATACAATTGAAACTAGGATAAACATGCTCAAACAAACATAGAAGTTAAGAAATAAAGGAAAAACAGATGAACTTAGTCGATATCTGAAGATTAGCCGCTAAAACCGTCCACCGATCGATTTTCCTTCTCCGCGTGTCGTTCTTTTCCTTCGGATATGTTTGAGCACTCCCCATATTCTCTCTATATATTAAACTAAGCCCTAAGGGCTCTAATGGCCGGAGAGAGATCAAAGAAAGGGGAGGAAAGGGGTTTAAATAGGTAAAATACCTAAAATAAATATCTAATTCTGTGCAGAGGCCACCGCCTAGGCGGTGAGCTTTCAGCATGAATTGGTTTTTTCTCAGCATTTTCACTGCCGCAGCAGTGGGCTTCTTTCATATTATTGTCGCCGTGCTTATTTTACCACCGTTCTCGATACAATTTGATCGTTTATGCTCCGATTTCATACATTTTCACCCTACACACCTGTTTTAATACAAAAAGAATATAAACACATTAAAATGTATTAAAACGTAATAAACGTACTCAAAAACTAAAAATTCGGTTTGGAAATATATAAGTAATTTACACCTATCAAATACCCCAAAACTCAAAATTTTGCTAGTCCTCGAGCAAAACACCCACACATTACAGGAAAATATAAATACTAATTACGAATTTGAAAACTAAAAATGAAAAAACACTAAAAACAAAAATGTGTAAGTTTTGATTATCATCTACCGGCAGAAAGAGTTTTCCCGCATCGGCCCACAATCCTATCAAGTTCAAGCATAAATTAGACCATGTGGTATTCTATCCATTAATTAGATGAGATTATCCCTCAATATAGGTCATGACTAAAACCTTTAGGTATAGGGAATCCATACGCCTGACCCGGGTTCTATTCTACACTATTGTAGGCTCGGAGGTTCATGAAGATCAATAGGGCTTGGATCGGTCTTGGAATAATGGCCACGGGTATTTTGGAATAGAAAACAGGTTAATGTCATTAACTTAACGTTACCCGAGGTACATCACTTGGCATTCTTAAACTCGAAACCCCATAATTTAATTAGAAACAACCATGAACATACGTTTAAGAATGTTGTACTCACTTGTCATGTCAAAAAGAAACATAATTTATTTATTTATTTATTTTACATAACACCCCCCCTAAACTCATTTAAATTTCTACAATTTTAGGAGTGTGCAAAAATGATTAAGTAACACACCCAAAAATGAATTCAAATTCTTAAAACTTTAGGAATGTGCAAAAATATAAACGACAAACGACAAGCGAGTACTCGAATACCGAACCAATTAGAATTTCGGCCTAAACCCAACTGCTCACATCAAGTAGCGAAATGCTAAATTGATTAACTCAAATTGTGCCTTTAGTTTAGCAATGTAGGTTTGGAAAAATTTCAATAGGCTATGGTAATTGTTAAGTGTTCAGAAATTGAATCAGCTTTTAGGCTTCGACAGGGTAACGGGAGATAAACATATATCAAGGTAAGCTTAAAAGGCTCAAGCGATCAAATGAATGCCTAAATCAAATCTCCTAAACAACCTCGCCTAGGATTTCGCCTCGAATTTCCCCCAAATCAAGTTCTATAATCCCTATTGTCATTAAATTGATTGACAGATAATCAGTTTCAAATCAATTAGATAGTGCTATATTTAGTTTACGTGCTCGTGCATTTAGGATCTACAATAAATTTTACTAAGACGATACGTTAAGTACACAGAACACACATGAATGAGCTTTACGCTCGACCTCAAAACAACTAGGGGACAAAATCATCATCGGGTAAAGGCCTTAATAACGTCAAAACTTAGCACAAAACAACAATTAAACTAAACAATCTAATCCTAAACAAGCATGCACACGATAAAAACAGTAAAACTTAACTAATAACATAAACACGAACTAAAACATACTACACATCACCACCAACTTAACACAGGTGATGTCCAAAACAACATGTCAGTGATCCCAATGATAGTATATAACATGATATTGAAGACGGGGGTTCAGAACACGTACCTGGGAGGCGAGAGAATCTCGTCTCTATTTCAAGTTGACGGAGATGGATCTAACTTATTTCAGAACTTGGGTTGCCTCCCAAGAAGCGCTTGGTTTAATGTCCTCGGCGCGACACATACCCTGAAGACTGGCGAGATATTGCAATGGATGTTTCAATCTTTCGACGACACGTCTCACCAGCTTATGTGCGTGGCACCGGCACTATAAACGGTTCGAAATCCCGTTGAAAGAGATAAATCAATACATGTCGATCTAACATCGCCAAGTACCCTACATAAAAAACAAAAAACAAAACTACAAACAAAAATTATATACAATAGGAATGCCCAGATTAAAATCGAGTTATTTACTCACAATATCGATAATAACACTCTTTCCAATCCCCAGCAACGGCACCAAAAACTTGGTGGCCGCAATTTAAGCACTGTCACTTTCATCGCAAGCGTATGGATTAAGTTTTAGTATAATGAACTTTTCGGTCGGGTATCGTATCCACAGGGATTGGTTGAGATTACTATCGAGTACCGTAATTGTCATAACCTAATTTTATCTAGGCAGTAAAAATAGAATTTAATTATTTAATACCAACACTAAAATACTAATTTAACTATACTAATTACTAATATGAGATTATGGGATGGATTATCTAGGGATTAAATTTATTTACTTAAACACGTTTGATTTCGTTTAGTCTACGGTAATGGTGTTCGACCTATTTGACAATCTCGGTATCTAAAATTCCTCCGACACCTCTCCCGAGTGTAAGACGGGGGAATACGCAACTTCGTGTCAATGAAGAAGTCTTCCTCAACGTCTTAACGACCCTAGGTTCCGTGAGTCTTGCGTCAACCTTATTGATTGCACACAAAATCTTAGTTCGTAAACTCCCTCGCCACCTTCCCCGAGTGTAAGATGAGGGATATAACGTGACTTCGTGTCGACGAAGAAGTCCCCCTCAATGTCTTAATGACTCTAGGTCATATGAGTCTCGCCCCAACGTCATTGATTTCATGCGTTGTGTTTACCCTATCGACAATCTTAGTTCTAAAACTCCACCGCTACCTCTGTTGAGTGTAAGATAGGGAAATACATGACTTCAAGTCAACGAAGAAGTCCTCCTCAACATCTTAACGACCCTAAGTCACATGAGTCTTGCCCCAATATCATAGATTGTCCACGATCCTAACCCCGACCGGGTTATTGGATCGTGGCGTTTGTTTATTTTAGTCCGAATTTGGGATTTGTCAAACCTCGTATTCTCTAATTATTATTCTAAGCATAATAAACAAATAATATGATAAACCGGAGAACAATCATCAAATAAACAGAACTCAACCAAAACTACGTTTTTATAAATATGATATTAATCCCATAAATAATCCACATTTAACCTATGGACATAGCCATTTATACAATTAAAACTAGGCTAAACATGCTCAAACAAACATAGAAGTTAAGAAATAAAGGGAAAAACGGATGAACTTAGCCGATATCCGAAGATTAGCCACTAAAACCGTCCACCGATCGATTCTCCTTCTCTACGTGTTGATCTTCTCCTTCGGATATGTTTGAGCACTCTCCATACTCTCTCTATATACTAAACTAAGTCCTAAGGGCTCTAATGGCCGGAGAGAGATCAAGGAAATGGGAGGAAAAGGGTTTAAATAGGCAAAATATCTAAAATATATATCGAATTCTGTATAAAGGCCACCGCCTAAGCGGTGGAGTATGTCGGTTAAGGTTCATCGAGGTGATGGAGTAAGCGCTGGATTAGGAAAACCTTCTGCCATTTCACCACCTAGGCGGTGAGCTTTTTGCATGAATTGGTTTTTTCTCAGCATTTTCACTGTCGCGACGGTGGTTTAGACACCGCGACAGTGGGCTTCTTTCAGATTATTGCTGTCGTGCTTGTTTTTCCACCATTCTCTGACCGTTCTCGATACAATTTGATCGTTTATGCTCTGATTTCATACATTTTCTCCTCAAGCACTTGTTTTAATACAAAAAGAATAAAAGCACATTAAAATGTATTAAAACGTAATAAATGTACTCGAAAACTAAAAAATTCGGTTTGGAAATATATGGGTAATTTACACCTATTAGTACACTAATAAAATATTTCGTCTCAGGTGCCACAGCTAGAAATGGGTCCATTACTGGCACTAGGTTGAGTCATAAGGTAGTGTCATTTGTGGAGGACTGTCAGGATAGGTGTGAACCGTGAAAGGGTTCGATTTTTGTAATTTTGTTATAAATATTTTAGGGACACGTGTATTTTTAGGTTTTGAGTTTGGTAAATATTATTTTTAGAAAAAAGTATTTTTAGGTTTTGAGTTTGGTAAATATTATTTTTAGAAAAAACAATCTATAAAAGTATATGTGTGTATATATATATTTGTGGGTTGGTTGGGTAATGTCAAGTTGACGTGGTGCCCGGTCTCAGGTGTTAGGGGCCCGGGGAGGGGTGTGACATCTCTCATGCCTCCCAAGCTTCTCTAGGATTTTCTGTTGCGAGCTACTTCGAATAAGTTTAGACTTAGTAGGAGGAACTGGCACAATATGAACCTATGAACGAGTTTCCTGACAATGTTATTGAGATTGAGTCTAAGCGCCAAGATCACCATCACACATATCACTTCTTTATGCGTTTAAATCCTGAGTGTGAGAATCTTCAAACTTAAATTTTAAACACATCTTTGATGCTTGACCTGTTCGGAACATTCTCTATGGTAGATGAAGATTCACGATGACGACTTCTTCTTCCGCTCGAAGTCACTACTTTAGTCTCCGAGTAGATGGCCTTTGTTGTCCTTTCCAGTCCTTACTCAACAGGATCCCATTCAGCTTGTCCGTACTGTCGCAAGCCTATTTACTACATTAATCCCTGTTATGGCCTTCATCCTGAGTTGAAACTGGTAGGCAAGGAAAATGAGTGCCTCATACTCGCGTTATAGCTGATGTAGCACCTAGTATGTGAGATCTACATCCAACTCAACCGGATTTCGTCGAAGTTCAGGCCCAAATTACACAACTTTAGGCCTAATTTTACAATTTGGCATCATCTTCCAGCTCCACGGCTACTCTTGCATTGGGTATTCCTACTGCACTTCATTGTAAGTCTAGTAACCCAACTTGGATTATGAATTTCAGGGCTAATAATCATATGATTAGTAAGCTCTCTACTTTTACCTCTCCTGTTTTGTCTATTGATTAATCTGATTGTACCTCAATCCCAATTCGTTTATAGGGAGATGTATATTTGTCCCCAAATATCACCCTTCACTCTGTTTACTATGTCCATAAATTTGCCTATAATCTTTTAACTATTAGTCTCCTTGCTAAGAAATTTAACTATTTTGTTGTTTTCTCACCTGACTGTTACTTCTTGCAAGACCTAACTTCGAAGTATATTTTTGGCAAGGGATATGAGCACTATGGACTCTAAAACTTTAGGGACCCCTACCTCTAGAAGTGCATTCTTCTAGTACGCAAGTGTTTGTATTACCTATTTTTTACCTTTCTCTATATTCTTTTAAAAATTTAGACTTGCAGCGTGCCCATCTAGGACATGTAAATTTTTCAGTATTTATGTTAGTTGTTTCCTTCTCTTAGTAAAGCTTGCAAGGGTTTTAATTTCAATGCGTGGTTTATGAATGGTCTAAACGTACTCGTACTTCCTATATCCTTCAGATGCACCATACACCCATTGCCCTTGATCTTATTCACTATGATATTTGGGGACCCTCTCTTATTACAGCTATTTCTTGACATCGCTATTATGGCACGCTCATAGATATGATTATAGTTGATGTACTTGGATTTATCTGATGAAGAAAAAATCAAAAGTTTATATTCATTTTCTTCGAATGATAAAAGCCCAATACAAAATTGTCGTGTGCAATATTCGGTCATTTAATGGAAGGGAATACATATCCAACGAATTTCAAGTTGATCTTAATAAGTAAGGCATTCTTTAGAAAGTTACTTGTCTCTACATTGTTAAACAAAATGGTGTGACAAAACGCAAGAACTATCACATTACGTCTGTGGTTTGGTGTTTCTTATAGGATATAAATGCTCCCAAATCTTTTTGGCACACGTTTTATTTTTACCGCCACATATCTCATTTATCACACCTTAAGTTGTGTCCTTACAGGCAAGGCCCATCTTTATATACGCCAACTCACTAGCACATTTTTTCTCAATTTTACCCCTTGTCTTTGGGTAAACTTTCTTTGTATAGAATTAGAGTCCTACTCGAACCAAGCAAGATGATAAAGCTATTTGGTGTGTATTTTTAGGATATTCCTACATGTCCAAAGAATATAGATGCTATGATCTTCTCACCCATCATACTTATCACTCTCTAGATATTATATTCCTTGAAATTGTTTATTTCTTTTCAAGCACTATCGCAACCCTACCTATCAAGGAAAACTCTACAGAGGATGATACCTTACTTCTGCGCACCATTCCTATACTCGATATATCTTCATCGCCTATGCCACACTTACCACTTGACTCCTTGTCTGCACTGTTATAGGTTACTCTTATCCTCCACGTGCCTCGAATCCTTTGTTGGCATCTTCTCCAGAATCAGGTATATCTCTATCTCCCGTAGTTTCTCACCATGTTCCCCTTGTTACCCTACTCAAGAAAGTCGTCTACCGTCCCACTACCTTCTTTCCTATTATACTAATCATATAATTTCCGAGTACATGTCTTTTTATGGTCTCTCGAATCAATACTAATCCTTCATTTGATAGTTTAATTCCATATTTAATCTTCGCTCACTACATGAGGCCCTCTAGAATCCAAAGTGGGTAGCCGCTATAAAAGTATAAATGGATGTTCCACAATTAATTAGAAGTGGGACCGACTATTGTGGCTATATAATTGGGATAATAGTGCATATATATATATGTATATATATATATATATATATATATATATATAAATTTAATACAAAAAATAGTTCACTGGACATGTCACTCTATGATCTAGAATATTGAACATCTCCTAACTTGACTCTCTTCCTGAGTTTAGGTTCCTGCAAAATAATGCACCACAGGTGCGCCTGCCGCAATTGCACCTCTGGTGTGAGAATAAATCGAGAGTTTCTCAGTAGAATTTTGCAGAGTAGTTGTATAAACGGCATTTTGTCCCATGCATTTTGAAAAAAATAAAAAAATAAAAAATAAAGAAAAAGAAAGAAAAGTAAAAATATATAAAAACGTTTCGGGTCTAAAGTGAAAATTTGGACAAACTTTAAACTAAAGTTTAAAGTTATGAATCGGCACCTTAGATTCTTTGTTTAAATTTTTGATAATTTTTAAATATAAGAAAATTAAGAAAATCGACAATTCTGAGAAATTCTGGCGAAAATAAAAGTTTTGGGGCAAAATTAAAAATTTGTAAAAGTTATTATGGGGCCAAATTGATTAAATTGAAAGTGTTTTTCAAAGGAATATCAATTTTAATATAACTAATTTCGGTTTCCACCCAATGAGTTTAAGAAACCTTCACTTTTGCACATACTTTTCATTTTGACCACCAAAACTCTAGTTTTCGCCGATTTCTTGAAATTGACAGTCAAAAATATTTTACTTTTAAAAAATGGATGTTATAATCAATGATGAATGTTTTAATTTTATTATTTTATTTCAAATTTCAATAAAAATCAAAAGAATCACATTTAATCAAGGAAACGTGCCCAAAACACCAAATGTACTTCGAGAGCACACCCCGGGAATAAGATGATGCATTGAATGCTTCCTCAGGAGTTGCAATAGCTAAATTTGAGTTTATCAAATTCGAACCCGTTTGGTTAGTGTTTTCAACCCAACTCAACCCAATCCAAAAATTCTAGGATTAATTTCTGGAAACGCGTTTGGCAAACACAAACTCAACCCAACCCAAAAATAAGAATTGATTCTTGAAAAGGTAAGAAAATGAGAAACAAGAAAACATTGTTTTTTGTTTGTGCCCAAAAAACTAAACCCAACTTTTGGGACACGCTCGTCATTTTTTAAAATATTAATAAGACCCATGTTCAAACTTTATCCCACTAATTTTTAACCCTAAATTTTTCTGACATTTCTAATGCGTTCGTCGTTCTCCTCATACTCGCCTCCTCACCATTACCATCAACCTAGACCTAGCCGAACGCCACCGCAACCTCTACCATTGTCGCTGCTGCTCATTGTTCCATTGCCCTACAACTACTGTTGTTCAAACCCGAGCCTCCACTACCATCGCTGCCCAGATCTGAAACCCGCTAACCCAATTCGTAGCCCTACCACTATCGCCGATCATATCCGACACCATTGATGTTGCCGCTGATCAAATCCGACTTCGTCAACGTCGCCGCCAACCATTTTCGACATTACCTTTATTCACCTCCGACATCACACTAGATTCGAAACTCAGATCCCAAACCCTCAAACTATTGTTAGGGTTTCAAAACCCTTTGTTCACCTCTAACATTACGTTTTTCAATTTTGATTTCATCACGAAATTGGTTTTTTATTTCGATTTTCATTTCGATTTTCAATTTCGAAATCGAAATCGATTTCGCTTTCGATTTCACCTCTGATTTCATCACGAATCAATTTAGGGTTTGGTTGAATTTCATGTAATCAATTCTAGGGTTGGTTCTTGATTTAGAAATTTTGGTTGAATTTGGGGGTTCAGTTGAATCAATTCCAGGGTTGGTTCATGAAATCAATTCTAGGATAATATCGTTACCAAACGTGATTAAAAACAAAATTGTTGTCACCAAACACAATTCTATTTTCAGTAGGAAATAGAATTCTCAAACCAATTCATCCTAGTTGGGTTGAGAAAAGTGGGAACACTAACCAAACGCCACCTTCATTTCCAAAAATGGTAATTCTTAACCTAGTGGAGTTTGAAGGTCAACCATGTCATACTACAAATAAGGGGTCTAAAAAGCATATTTTCGATATAGGGGTAGTCCCTCATCAAACAACTTCAATCAGGGGGCATGTTCCCCCCCTCCCCCCTCCTGAAAAAATGCACAAGATCTCTTCATCTCTCTAGACTTTTCAAATTTCTTCTTGGGATTGCTAGTATTGTACATAAACCATCTCAAACTCTCCCAAAATACTCTTCAAAAAAGCAAAGCAAGAAAGGAAAAGAAAAATAAAAAAATAAAAATAAGAAAAAAAAATGAATAAATAAGAAGAAGAAGGAGGAGGAGATTTTAGGGAAAAGACTTCCTCCCTAAGTAAGGTAAGTTCATCCCTAAACTCCCTCAAAACCGCTTTATTTTTTTTACCACTTTCAAGTAAAGACTTAAAAGTGATCAATAAATAATAAGACATTCCTAAGTGAACTCTTAAAATTAGTTTATTTTTTGCATTAACTTTCTGCTATTTACTTTTCTTCGCTCTAAATACCCGCCATTTACTTTTTCACTCTGCACTACTTTTCTGTCATTTCAATTTTTGTTATTTATTTGCTATGCACCTTTCCGCGCTATACTTTTCCTACTTTGAGCTTTTCTACGCTTTACTTTTCCGCATTTACATTTCTATCATTTACTTTCCCGTTCTACGCTTTAAATTTCTTTCACTTTATTTTTTCAATACTTTACCTTCTAAAAACAAACACAAAAACAAATAAAACAATCACCTTAACTAATGATTGAAAAAAGGAAGGTCTCCTATATTCCATTTTTAGGTTTTCCGATTTCGTGCGAAACTTTGAATAGTGGGTTAAGAGGGACCCTTCCTGAAAAGTTACGTTATTTGTTTATTTGTATTTTTTTCAGTTAAGGTCATGCTGGCAAAAACATGTGCATTTCATTTTCTGAAAAAAAAAACATTGTCTTTAATTTTTAATTTTTTTTCGAGAAGTTCTTTTTCAAAACTTTGTATACTAAAAGGGTTATGGTTGTTCTTCGACTTTTAAAA
Source organism: Eucommia ulmoides (assembly GCA_016647705.1). Lineage (NCBI taxonomy): Eukaryota > Viridiplantae > Streptophyta > Magnoliopsida > Garryales > Eucommiaceae > Eucommia > Eucommia ulmoides. The sequence continues at coordinate 43,045,364 of CM028332.1, read as the reverse complement.
GACATTCCTTTTCCTCCCAAAAATATTTTCTTTAAAAAATTATTTTAAAAAAAAAATCAAAAAAATAAATAAATCTAAAACCATATTCTAGAAGTGTATTTTAAAATTTCTTCAAAAACTCGTTTCCTTTACATTCCAAAGAAAAGAAAACTCCAAAAATTGTATTTTAAAATTTCTCACATAAATGATTCTTATTTTTCCAATATTTCTTTCCAATAAGAATTCTTGAAATTTTCTTTATTTCAAATCTTCTTCACAATAAATGTTTTCTAAATGTTTGTTTTAAAATCGGAATTCTTACTCAATAAGTTTTTGTATTTCAAAAATTTATATTGTTTTTATTTTACCAAGGATCTTTCAAAAATAGTTTCTTTACTTTTTCTAAACTAGAAAAAAAAATGAACTTCAAAACAAAATTGCATTTTAATTTTTCTTTTCTCCTCTTTGCATGCTTATAAACATTTTGCCAAGATTACCTAAAACCAAAATAAAGAACACAAAAAAATCCCCCCGGAGACCAAACTTGTCCATTCCATCCATAATTTATAGGCGGTCTAAAAAAAAGACATTCTTATTTTTTGAATGTTTTCATATTAGTTTTGTTTCCCGTTTAAATGCATAACAATAATAAGGGGAATTATTATGATTGTCAAACCTAAAAAAATTACTTGGACTTGTTTTAATTAAAGGATTTATTTACACTTAGGTAGGGTCTTCAGACTAGTGTCTTGGGGTGCCTAACACTTTTCTCGAGCATACCCAACCTCCGAACATTAAAAATTCTCTAGTTAAGACCAAACTTGTTTTGAGTCAAATATTGTGCCATTTCTGACATACCCCAAATTTTGATTGGTGAAAGAAATAGAGAATCGGGAAGGGGATGTAAACAAGTTTCTCCCTTTACTCTCTAAGTCGTCCAAATCTGTTCATTTTAAAAATGGTTTTTCAAGTGATTTTCTAGGTGTCAGTTTTGAAAAACTTCTTGAGCAGAGATTTTTGTTAAAAACGGAGTCTCCACTTACGGTGGGGTTAAATGGTGTGCTAGGTCACCGGAATTTTTAAAATTCATTTTCCCTTTTGAAATGGCCTGTGTGTTGACTTCTATAGGTTTATGTACCAGAGATATTTTTTAAATTCGAGAGTCGATTATGCTCGAGGAAGGTGTTAGACACTCGTCTAAAGACAGTACCTCAGTCTAAATAGATATTCACTGTTAAACACTGTCCAAGCAGTTACATTTGATTCACTTAAACTATAATATTTTCCCTTTTTAAAGTTTTTGTTCTTGTTATATATTTTTGACATGATTTAATGGAAAGCAGGCAAATACTACAGCTACTACTAGTCAGGGACACTCGATAATAGTTTATATACAGACAAATATATAAATATGCAAGCTATCTTACATGAAATGCAAACTAAGACTAAGTGGTTTGGATATGCGACCGAACCCGCACGTGGTTTGCGGACATATCTCGAATAAGAATCAAATCATCACGTAGTTTGTTTTGGTTTGGGAAAGAATATGGTTTATTATTAGATGCATGACTGAACCCTTATGGGTTGCCTACATACTTTAGGTGGTAACCAAAGATCAGGTCAGACGTAGTTTGGTCCCATTATGTTTGGAAAGCTAGGTTGGTTTTGGTAAAATCTAAGTTAGTTTAGTTAAGTTTTGGTTGATTATCAGTTAGTTTTGATTGAAAAAACCTAAATCACTACCTTGAAACAAACCTTTGATTTTGTTAAGAACCTCAAAGGAACTCCTTTGCTTTGGTTATTTTAGTGCTTGTGTGCGAGTTGTGAGTTAAAAATTGAAAAGAAATACCATATATTAATGCCAGTTCTACTCATAACTAAGGAAAATTGGAAAGTTTCCGAAGAAGAATCACACATATCCCCAATGGAATAGAAGCCCTCTCTTTATCCCGATTTCTTAGTCACAAGGGTCTATCGGTGCAGTATATATATGTGTTTATTTAGCTAAAAAAGGAAAATAAATACAATGTTCTTGGGGAGAATCATATAGACTATATACAACTCAACGTGTGAATAGTCATTTTTCTCGAATACGCACGCGTTTTTACCACGTGGTTGGGTGAGCTGATGTTTTTGAATGTCTTGGCTTGTTTTTAATGCTCTTGAATGATTTTTGTATGATTTAACACTAATTTGGTTGTTATGGTTAAGATTAGGTGTTTGCTTGATGTTCTTGACAACATTAAATGCTTGTTAGGTTGTTCTTAGGGTTTTATTTTTTATGGGGTTTGTGTGTTAAAAACATGAAAGTAAGTGTATTATTTACAAGATCCTACTATATACAAAACAATATGCACAAAATCAACCAAGAATCATAGGGTGTGTGGTAGAAACATAACTACTTAGGGTATGTGGTCTTCTCCAAGTGTTTACCTCCTTTTCCTTGATCGATGTTTGGCCGATGGTTAATTAGGGGTGGCAATTCTTTGAGTTTCTAGCTAAGAACCCAATTTCCACAACTTACTTAGGAGATGTTGTTGTCCCTAAGTAGCCTACCTCTTTTCCTCCTTGGCTCGATGTTGATCGATGACCGTCAATTCTTGAAGTTCTTGTTCTAAGAACTTCAAGAATCTGAATTTCGACAAAAAAAACGACTATTTTTTCAGAAATCTGCTTGAGAGGACTAGGACCCGAGAGAGTTTCTCAAGTTTAGAGAGAGAATCTAGGCCTTTAAGTTTTGAAAAAATGAGAACTGGTAGGGAATTATTTCGTCGCTTCAATACCGCAAGTTTACAGGTTAAGTTTTAATAGTGTAGTGATGAGAAAGAGTTGTCCTACCATAGGGATTGGTTTAGATCGTCGCTAAGTACCGCGATTATCGTAACCTAACTTTATCTAGGCTATCTAATTTTGGGTTTTTTGTAAAAATGAAACTAAACTAAAATAAATACAAAAACAAAATAAAATATGGATTTTTCTATGCATTAATGTTCTAGTGGCTTGATTTAATTTTATTATTCCCGTGTTATCCTATTAAGAAATTATTAGTTTATTGCGTTCAATCAATAATCAAGGTCCCCGTGCTATTTCTCTCTCACTACATCTCCCGAGCGTTAAGTGAGAGAATATGTAATCACTTTAATACCGATATCCCTGTCCCGTATTTAGGTGAAAACATTAGTTATACCTGACCATATAGATTATACAAGCTCTAAATATCTCCCAATCTATTAAAGATTACATTGTGTTTAACCTAAGTCCGAACCCAGGATTACCTCTCCCGAGTGTCAAATCCCAAGTTCTCAATTCAACCAAAATATCATGTGAAAGCATAAATTGGAAGCATTATAAAAATAAATACAATTGAATGGCGATTCTAACTGATCAATTTAGAACTCGACTACCTCCCGATCTCACGAGATCTTAAATTTCCAATTTGAACACCTAGGTGTTGATTTCCTCCCGGATTCACAATAACCTACGTTATGCACTCTTAATTCTAGTTACGAATTCAACCTCTCCTGAGTATGAAATTCGCAACCTAATATTGTCTAAATCATTGGCCACATGAATCAAACACATTAGGCCTAGGGAATGCGTAAAATAGAATTAAATCTAACAATTGACAAAATATTCACAACATGGTTCAAACGAGATAACGTCAAGCCCTAGATCTATATTACGAACACAACATAGACAAATCCATAGATAATATTTTCAATAAATTTATAAATGTAAGTAGTTTAATACAATTTTATAAATACAAACTTAAACAAAAGATTAGGGAGAGAAAATTGAAAAGAAATCTTATTGTGTGTTGAGCTTCAAATCTTCAAATCCAAGCCACCAATGATGTTTTCCTCTTTAATCTCGCATCAAAACACCGTCACCCAGTGTTTTCTCACCCAAAATCGCCTCTAATGTTGATTTCCTATCTCAAAATCTCCTCCATTGGGTGTGGAGGCATAATGGGGTACTTATAGGCTTCAAAAATTAGGGTTTTCAGGCTTAAAGACGACACAGGGTGAAGAGATCGCATTGCAGTGCACTCTTTAGCGTGCTGCAGCATGCTATGGACAAAAACTTACTGACAGGAGGGCACTGCAGCACACTCAAATTTGTACTGCAGCGTTCTCCTAATAGTGCCAACGCCTGGTTTGTATTTTTACTTAACGTTCTCATCCGAACTCCGATTGAGGTGATTCAGAAAGCAATGAAAATCTAAGATGTATATATAAAGCTTTCGTGTTTTGAGTTTTTTAAAAATCGAATTACATCACAATAAAAAATGGCCTTCAAGTTACTGCACCTGTATGCATTTTGCACCGTTTCTCCCATTTATTTGTATTCCTACCAAACAACACAAAAATAGATTAAACTAACAAAAATATTTGAAAACACATAAATATTTGAATCTAAAAGTACTTGATTTGTTGGTAATTAAACCACTCGTTAAGAACCCCAACATATCTATTTATAAGCTAGGGCCCTACGCATTGGGCAATGCGCAAGCCAATCAAACTTCTTCCTTAGGGGGTGTTTTGTAAGACCCCAACTTAGTAAGTACGTCATTAATAATTTCATTCTAGAGCATGGGAAAATTTGAGGTGGAATTGGATTAATTAAAATTCAAATCAAACCTTTAGGGGTCAAATTGGCAAATTTAGAAACAATAAATTTAAACTTGAGATTCAAGTTGATAAGTAAAAATCAAAATTTGAAAATATTAAGGATGAAATTGTGATTTCAGAAACTTTTAAAAGTTGAAATTGATTAAAATAAGGATTGAAAGAAGTTAGGGGAGAGGAAAGTGCAATTTAACTAAAGTTTATTTTAATATATATATATATATATATATACAACAGTGAGTGTGTGAACGGTGGGAAGCTGGAGACGGAGCAGAGCGATACGGAGGACGTGGCAACCGAATGATCAAGCCTTAATCCACTAGTTTCATGCATATATACATATAATGCATAGATTAATGATCAAAATTCCCCCAAGAAACGTCCAGAACCGAAGAGAGAAATCCAGAGAAAGAGAGAGAAACTCGTCGATGATCATGTAAGTGCCGATCGTGTGGGGTTCGCCAACGGTGGGTTACGTGCGGCGTCGGGATGTGTGTGGTCGCTGTTCTATTCAACTATTTTGTGCGTTCGTCGGCGTTCATGTGTGTGTTTCCTGGTGATCCGGTGGTGTGGGTTTTGGTCACTAGCGGTGAGTTATAGAGGGAAAAAATGGGTTGGCCTAAAGGGTGTGTTCTGTTTTGAGCTGCTACTGTGTGTGGGTGTTTACGGTCGGCAAGGGAAGTTTGTGCGTCCGCTGATCTGATCAGCTTGGTCAGGGGCATTCCGTTCACCGGCGGTGTGAGCGGTTCAGCGTGGAGGTGTTTGTTCGATGTGGTTGCTATTCGTTCCGGCAATTCGTGGTGCGTGGCCATCGTTCCGTGTGTGTTTGGGTGTGTGAGGTGTCGTTTGGACGGCTGGCAGGGGAAGTAAGCAGGAATGGGCGATCGGAGCAGGGTAGGCGACTGCAAGTTTTCAAACAGAAACAGAAAGAGAGAAGGAAGAAGAAAAGGAAAAAGGGGGGAGAGGATTTGCAGAAACTACCCCGGGAAAAACCAAAACCCCTCTCGTGACCGCCAAACAATTCGGAAATAAGTGAAATTTCAATCAATTATTAATTTTCGTTAAATTAAATTTTATTTAGCTTTACAATTCTTGAAATTGTAATAATTTCGTTACAATTAATTTATTTTAATAACGCAAACATAAAATAGTAACGATTCGGAGCAGAGAAAACCTAAATCGATTATTATTTTCGTTAAACTAAAGTATTAGCATTAACGGTTTCACAATTGTAATAGTAATCCTTGTAATCGTAATAATATGTTAATAATCGCAAATCTGAGAAAAATTGGTATAATAAATATAAACAAGGCGAGATGGACAAAATAAATATCCTTCATAATAAAATAATTAGGAAATAGGAAATAACGGAACCTAGGGTCCATATGACATGATTAGGTTATTTTTACCTAAAATATTAATTTAGGCCATGTCGCTAATAGGTTCGCAGACACCGGAGCGTGGTAGAGAATAGTCGGTAAAGGCTTTTGGGAGCAGAGCATCCAGTGAGTGTATTGTCTTCTTGCCAACCTATTTTTCTATGTATATATATGTGTTTACTTAAACTGTGTGAATTTATAAATGATATGGATCAAGCAGGATTTGGATGAGTTGGTAAACTGGATTTTTGGATGATTTCGATGGTTTTCGAAATGAAGTTGAAAATGAATTTTTGTTGGATTTGGTGAAATCAGACGATATTTTTAAAATAAAATAGAAAACATCTGTGTTTTTCTAAAAATGCCTGGTTTTCTAAAAATAAAGGGTAGAAAAGTGGTTTTGATAAAATTAGACGTTTTCTTTTAAAAAAAAAAGTGTGAAATATGATTTTTGGATTTAAAAATGGGTTTTGAGGAAATGAGATAGACGTGGTGATTTGAGTATGTTGAGTAGACGATATTTATTGAGTTGGAATTCGATGATGCTGCATTTGATTTGACGATGCCATAGTATTTATCTGTTTCGGTAGAGTGATGTTATCCGCTTCGGCGGAGTGATGTTTATCTGCTTCGGCAGAGTGATGTTAGACGTTTATACTGCGCAGTGATTATCCGCTTCAACGGAGTGATAGGTGTTCGTAGGAAGGCATATCCTACGGATGGTACGGTACCGTTGCAAACTCTCGATCGTGAGGTTAAAATGATCACTATGGCTAGCCAGTGTGTGTTGTGGTGGAGTGGTGGTTTGAGATGTGTGTTTGAGATGTGATGTTTTACTTATATTGAGTGATTTATTAGTTATTATGGTGATTGGTATAATTTTACGAGATAGGTTGGAATGAAACTTATATTTATTGGTTTATTTTCATTACTTATATTATGGAGAATTTTACTAGTTACGTGTTATTTATATATACTTATACTTGATCCATTTAGATGTTGTAAAATGATTTATTATTTTAAAAATATTTTTACTAAGAAGGCAGTACACTCGCAGGTGAAATAGCTAGGAGTCGGTCGGTCCCCTACTGGCGCTAAATAGAGTTATGCGGGTCATGCGATGGAGTCATTTGAGAGAAAATTTTGAGACGAGGTGTAAAAGATGAATCTAAGTGAGATTCGTGGGATTCGTTTGGTTGTTCTTATATTTGGGATGGTGTGTCCCTATTAGTTGGAATTATGTATATGTGGTATAGATCATTTGTTTGTATATTTGTCATATTGTGGTTGTCTAGTCAGTTAGGTGATGTCATGTCGACGTCACGCCGGCCCCATGGGGACGGGAGTCCGGGGTGGAGTGTGACATGTTTGGCCTAGGGGACTTGCTATCTTGTCTTGGATTGATTTAGCTTGGAACTAATTTAGGGGAAAAGGCTAGATTCTCAAAGATTTGGTAATTATTGGCAATCATTACCAATGATTGCAAATCATTACCTCTCCACCAATAAGATTCCTTTCACATGGGGGCATTTATGACTTGATGGGATGGATCCGGTTCGATTTAGAGCAAAGTATCAGTTAGATCTACTATTTCGATTTGGTCATCATTAATGCTCCCAAGGTGCATTGCATCTAGTCCTTAGGTGTCACTTTGAATTTAATGCAAAGTGATGAGTCATGACTCAGAGGCCACACATTATGTTCATTTCAGATGGAATCGGGTGAACTTTCCTTGTAACCGTCGGTTAGTGTCTGATTGGTGTAAATTACCTATATATTTTCAAACCGAATTTGTTAGTTTTCGAGTACGTTTATTACGTTTTAATACATTTTAATGTATTTTTATTCTTTTTGTATTAAAATAGGTGTCTAGGGGTGAAAAGGTATGAAATCGGAGCATAAAAAATGAGATCGAACCAAGAACGGTCGAAGAACGGTGGAAAAAACGAGCAAAAGGCAGCAATATTGTAAAAGAAGCCCACCGCCATGGCGTCCAGACCTCCACCACGGCGGTGAAAATACAGAGAAGACACCATTCTTGTTGAAAACTCATCGCCTAGGCGGTAAAAATGCAGAATGTTTTCCTAATCCACCGCCTTCTTCACCGCCTCGGCGAATAGTGAACTGACCTACCCACTACCACGGCGGTGAATCCCACCGCCGCGGCGGTGACCTCTATATAGTTTAGATATTTTTCTTATAAATATCATCTCCTCTCCTCTCCTCTTGCTCCTCTCCGACCATTAGAGCCCTTAGGGCTTAGTTTAGAATATAGAGAGAGTATAGGGAGTGCTCAAACATAATCGAAGGAGAAGATTACCACGCAGAGAAGGAGAATCGATCGGTGGACGGTTTTAGTGGCTAATCTTCGGATATCGGCTAAGTTCATCCGTTTTTCCTTTTATTTCTTATCTTCGAAATATGTTTGAGCATGTTTAGCCTAGTTTCAATTGTATAAACGGCTATGGCCATAGGCTAAATGTAGATTATCTTAGGGACAAATATTATTTATAAAAATATCGTTTTGGTTGAGTTGTGTTTCTTTAATGATTGTTCTTCAATGTTTGAGTGTGTTTATCATATTTTCATGATTATATACTAGTTTAGATATATCAAGAATATGGGGTTTGACGCTCGGAAGAGGTAACCCCGGATTCGGACTAGGGTAAACACAACGCATGAAATCGATGACATTGGGACGAGACTCACATGACCTAGAGTCATTAAGACGTTGAGGGGGACTTATTCATTGAGATGAAGTCACGTTATATCCCTCGTCTTACACATGGGAGAAGTAACGGGAGAGTTTACGAACTGAGATTTTGTGTGCAATCAATGACGTTGGGGCAAGACTGATGCAACCTAGGGTCGTTAAGACGTTGAGGGGGACTTTTTCGTTGACACGAAGTTGCGTATTCCCCCGTCTTACACTCAGTAGAGGTGGCGAAAGAGTTTTAGATACTGATATTATCAAATAGGTCGAACACCATTATTGTACACTAAACAAAAACAAACACGTTTAAGTAAACAAAGTTAATCCCTAGAAAATCCATCCCATAACTATCTCGTATTAGTAATTAGTATAGTTAAATTAGTATTTTAGTATTAGTATTAAATTTTATTCTCATTTTTAGCGCCTAGATAAAATTAGGTTATGATAATCACGGTAGTCGATAGTAATCTCAACCAATCTCTGTGAATAAAATACCCGACCGAAAGGTCTATATACTAAAACTTGATCCGTACGCTTGCAGTGAAAGTGGCAACGCTTAAATTGTGGCAACCAAGTTTTTGGAGCCGTTGCCAGGGATTGATTTGTCGAATACAGTTTTTGGCGTTCGCCACCAAGTTTTTGGTAACGATTGTCGAGGATTAGTTTGTCGAATACAGTTTTCGGCGATCGCCACCAAGTTTTTAGTAACGATTGTCGAGGATTGGCTTGTTGATTGTTATTGATATTGTGAGTAAATAACTTAATTTTAATTTAGGCATTTTTTAGTGTTTATCATTTTTCTTTGTTGTTTTGTTTTTGTTTTCCTGCAGGACGCTTGAAGATGTTAGATCGACAGATACTCTTGCGTTTCTTTCAATGCAACATCTCGCTAGTCTTGAGGGCATGTGTCGGGCCGAGGACATTAAACAACGCCCTTCTTGGGAGGCAACCGAAGGAAAAAAAATGAAATTCATCTTCGTCGACTTGAAACGGAGGCGAGATCCTCTCGCCTCCCAAGTACGTGTTCTAAACTCCCATCTTCAATATCATGCTATATACTGTCATTGGGATCGTTGACAGGTTATTTTGGGCAATGCCTGTGATAAGTTGGTGGTGATGTGTAGTATGTTTTAGTGTGTGTTTATGTTATTAGTTAAGTTTTATTGTTTTTATCGTGTGCATGCTTGTTTAGGATTAGTTTGTTTAGTTTAATTGTTGTTTTGTGCTAAGTTTTGACATCATCCGAGCCTTTACCCGATGATGAGTCTGTCCCCTGGTTGTTTTGAGGTCAAGCGTAAAGCTTATTCATATGCGTTCTGTGTGCTTAACGTATCGTCTTAGTAATAGTTATTGCAGATCCTAAATGCATGAGTATGTAAACTCAATATAGCACTATCTAATTGGTTTGAAATCGATTATATATCAATCAATTTCAAGATAATAGGGATTCTAGAACTTGATTTGGGAGAAATTCGAGGCGAAATCCTAGGCCATGTGGTTTAGGAGATATAATTTAGGATTTCATTTGATTGCTTGAGCCTTTTGAAGTTTACCGTGCAATATCATTATCCCTCGTTACCCTGTCGAAGCCAAAATGCTAATTCAATTTCTGAACACTTATCAAATATCCTAGCTGATTGAACTTTTTCCAAACCTTTATCGCTTAACCAAAGGCACAATGTGAGTGAATCAAGTTAGCATTTCTCTATTTGATGTGAGCATTTGGGTTTAGGTAGAACTTCTAAATTGGTTTGGTATTCGAGTACTATCTTGTCGTTTGTCTTTCATATTTTTGCACACTCCTAAAATTGTAGAAATTCGAATGAGTTTCGAGGTGTGTTACTTAATCTTTTTTGCACACTCCTAAAATTTAATTATTCGAACGAGTTTGGAGGTATGTTATGAAAAAAAAAATTACGTTTCTTTTGACAAGTGAGTACAACATTCTTAACGTATGTTCTGGGTTGTTTCTAATTAAATTATGGGGTTTCAAGTATGAGAGTGCCAGTGATGTGCCTTGGGTAACATTAAGTTAACGACGTTACACCCTTTTCTATTCAAATTTACCCTTGGCCATTTTCCCAAAACCGAACCAAGCTCTATTGATCTTCATGAACCTCCAAGCATACATTAGTGGAGAGGTAGGGGAGGAGTTTTAGATACTGAGATTGTTAAATAGGTCGAATACCATTATTGTAAACTAAACGAAATCAAACACGTTTAAGTAAACAAATTCCTAGATAATCCATCTCATAACTATCTCGTATTAGTAATTGGTATAGCTAAATTAGTATTTTAGTATTAGTATTAACTTTTATTCTCATTTTTAGGGCCTAGATAAAATTAGATTATGATAATCGTGGTAGTCGATAGTAATCTCAACCAATCCCTGTGGATATGATACCCGACTAAAAGGTCTATATACTAAAACTTGGTCCGTATGCTTGTGGTGAAAGTGGCGATGCTTAAATTGCGGCCACCAGTTTCTAAGTTGCCTAGTTACCCTTACATATTTTTGTGAAAATATCTAGATCCTTTGAACATATCCACTCAATGTCATCCCAAGCATAATCATTTAATGTTTGATGATATGTGTATTAAATTCTTTTCTTGGAGGCTACTCATCCGATTTGGTTTCAGTAATGGGTCGTTACGATTCAAGTCTTTCAGTTGGTTTCTAAGCTATTTTGCTTAAAATATCTAGATGCCTTGAATTTGGTCTTGACATTTCATCCCAAACATTTAATTCTTGATTATATGGGCATTCAATTCTCATTGAATGCCTTACCTAGGTGGCGAACCAAATTGGTTTGTGTTGGCCCAGTGAGCTACCCAAAAGGGGGGTGAATTGGGTAATATTAAATATTATCAGATATAACACTTCAAAAATCAAATAATTAATTTTATCCTAAAATTAATTATTATCTTTTATAGCAGCGGATTATGTGTTATCAACTAAGGCCACACCCAAAGAACAAAATATAAATAATGCAACACATAGAAATTTATACTGGTTCGTCAAGCTACTCTTGGATAATCCAGTCTCTCAAGCTCCGCAAAGAGTCGCACCCACTAAACTCAAGATCCCTTTAAAGGTAGGAACCAAACCTTTATAACGATTCTTTTCGCAGGCTTAGAATCAACCTTTACAATTCATTTTCACAGGTTAAGGAATAACCTCTATCTTTTTACCAGGCGGAAGATTAACCTAATTCTATTACAAGAAGAATCACAATCTAATTATTTTTATATCTTAGGCTCAAGAATTAAACCTCACACAAACACGCTCCAAATATCTTTTTATCCGGTAAGGATTGAACCATTACAATTCACTAACAAATTCAATCAATGAAGAATTAACACCTAATCTTTTTATACTCTAGGTAAAGATCAAAACCTCAATCTCTTTACCAGAAGAGATTGAAACCAGCTACCCTTGATTGGACACTCCCAGTAATATCTAATCTGACACTCAACTCACCAATTACAAATAATTGATAAGTGATTTTCCCACTCGGAGCTTCTACCACCTAGATAAATTCAAACTCAATTGATGCCCCGATACTAGTGATAGAAAAGTGAGAATTTCAAAATCTGATAAATAAAAATAGGTTGCAAGCAATTAAGTACGTAATCAGACTTTCTCAAGAAATTGTTTCAAAATAATTTTCAATAAAAAAATCCAGAAAACAATTTCAAATAGTATATAATAAAATCAAGCAACAATTATAGTAATTAATTTGGAAAGATCTCACTAGGATTCCACCAAAAAAAATAATTATTAGAATACCAATGAAACTTCAGATCGATAGTAGCAATAATCCACGGCAAATATTTCTCAAGAACAAATCTCAAGAAAAATCTCAAAATACACTCAGTATGATTACTCTTAAGGAAGCACGAGAGCTAAATAACTCAGAATAGTTTGGATTCTCTTTATTAATTATCTTTTTCATGTGAAATGCGCAGGTCTATTTAAAGCCTCTTAAGACAAACCCTATAACGGCTAGTTCCCATAAATCATGACATTTAATTACACCAATAGACCCTCTATATCATAATGATTCATTCCTGTTATAATTTACTTAAAATATCTCTTAAAATATTGAATTAAGTCTCTCAAACATTTACTCAAATTCAATTAGATAAGACTGAAAGAATTACATTTACCAAATTGAGAAATATCAAAAATACTTGAACCATATCTATAGGGATAATTAAATATTAATTAAATAGCTCAAAACATATTAGATCCCTAAGATATATCACATATCTTAACTAAAAAATTGCTAGTAATGGCTATTTTTTGAATAAAATCTGAAATTCCATAAATCCTGAAACAACTCCATTTGTCGACCGACTAAGGCCCATCAGTTGACCGACCAATTTAGGTTGTATCCAAACCAAAAATTCTTCGCCCATCGGTCGACCACCCATACTTCATCTGTCGACCGAACGATTCAGGATGTTTCACAAGTCGACCTATTTGTCAACTTAGAGATCCAAAGAGTTCCTCTTCTGGCCATAGGTCGACCTACCTGTCGACCGAACAATTCAAAGAGTTTATTTTCTAAGCACAGGTCGACTTACCTGTCGACCAAATGATCCGGAGAGTTCACCTTATAACCACAGGTCAACTTACCTATTGACCGACCACTTCTGGAACACCACTCTTTAATTCATTTTCATTCAATTTTTTTGACGTTTTCCCCCTTTAACTTATTTATTTTCTCGGTTAGCTCCACTAAGCCTTAAATTCAATTTTAATCAATTATCTTTATTTCTTTTTCAATTACACATAGGAGCAAATAATTTAACTAATTAGGATTCTATAAAAACACACATAATTTTGAAAAATATTTTGTGTCGTGTGTGATCCTAACTGGGATATATTAAGAGTTAGAATTTAACCTGAGTTGTTTTCCCTAGGTTCTTCAATTTTTTCAAACTCTTAATCTTCCATCATCTTTAGCATTATCACAGTATCTTCATGATCATTTTCATCACAAGAACTAATAAACTAAAACATTCAATAAAATCATTAATTCTATCAAAAACATCAACATTTATTTGTCCATCAAAATCTTAGGATCAACAGTTTGGTTTCGATGACGGTTGGTTGTACCGTAAGTATCTTGTCCCCTTCATTTGCTATTTGGTGGGAAACTTCTAGAAAGGATCCTTGGTCATTATAAGGATTTTTTTGTGGGCCATAAATGATGTCTAGGACCTTTTATTTCTTGGGCCTAGGGTGTTTTTCAAGACGACTTGGATTTGGTGAAAATCCAAGTCAAGCCCAAACCTTAAATCACCTTGTGATTTAGGGCTTTGTCATGACCTTTCCAAGCCTTGATTAAGGTGTCTTCTATTGTTTCTTGGTAGTGTGTGATATGGTATGCTAAGAGAAAGAATTGTTTTTGGTGTTAAATTTGACAAGATTCAGCAAAAAGTAAATGTTTCAAAGTCGGGGTAGGGCAACCAAGTTAATTATTTGAAATGTCCTATAATTTAAGGGTATGGACTAATATTTACCTATACTAAAGATGATTTTATGATAATCAAATGCTATTAAAGTTATTTTAGACCTCCTTAAATCATGGGAATTTCAATTTCGACCTAAAACTTTTACTTAGTTGTATTTTGTCAAATTCAACATTTTTGCGCTTTTGTCATGTTTTTGGGTTTTTTTTGTATATTTTCTAGTGTGATCACAGGTAGAAATTCATTCCCTTTAAACCTGAGTTTAAAGTTTATCTGAACTTATACTTGATTTGACGCTGACTGGGCGGGACAAAATGCGATGTCTATAATTTCGAAAGAATTGTTTTTTAAAATCCCAGTGACCTAGTACACCATTTAACTCAATTTTAAGAGGTGACTCCATTTTTTAAGTACAACTCAGCCTAGAGAACTGTTTCAAAACCTACGCTTAGAAAAGCCTCTGAATCGTTTTTTTTAAAAAAAATCGAAAAATAAAGTTTATCTAAAAGTTTAAAGAGAGATAAGTTTGCTTTCAAAAATGGGAATAGATCAACATAAAACACACAAAAAAATGATATAGTGTGGTGTGTTATTGTCTTTGTTCGTCTATTCCTAGGGTACGTCAGTTGGCTACTCCACTGGGGGCTTTAGAAAGTCAAGCCTAGTTGAAGTTTAAGTAAATCATAAATTAAAATTATTCCTAAAAATATGTTTTCAGTTTTTAAAATAAAAGTTCCCCTTTTTTCAAAAGGTTTTTTTGTGCTTTTTCACTTAATTCATTTAGTAGTTGATAATATGCATGCATATAAAGTATTATTGTGTTTATTTCTTGTTTTACTTTCTGCACTTTATTTTTCGTATTTCATTTCATTATTTTTTTTTTATTTTATTTATTGATTCCATTATACTTCATTTGTCATAACTCTCACCAAGGCATGAGCCCTGAATCATTCTTGCATTGCACAACCCAAATAGTAGAAGAAGCCAAGTCGAGCAATTCCCTCGCCGGGTCTGGTTTCAAAACCCTGTAGGTTTAAAAAAAAGTCGATAGTAGGTTCTAGGCCGTGCGGTTCATCTACTGGGATGGATTTCAAAACTCACCTCGCTTGATCACCAACCAAAGATAGATTTTCCCTCACCAACGCCGAAGGTTTGAAGATCTAGGAACCAAGCCTTACTAGGATGCGTGAGTAAAAGTCGTGAAGTGCATATAGTGAACCTAAGATAGAATGCTACCAAAATGATTTACAGAACATTATTTAGGGAGAGACATCTCATTTTTATATATATTCAGTTTACTTATTTATGCCTTGGATTTAGACAAAAAGAAATCCTAAGGACTGACAAAGGACGAAATAGCCAACATAGTAATTTTCCTTTTCTCCTACATTTCGTGAGCTTGTTCAAAAGTCAAAATCTTTTTCAAAACATCAATAATGAGCAAGCCAAATGAGGTAGTAAAAATCCTTATCTTGTCTATACGATGCTTTGTCAATCCCAGAAATACCATTTCTTACAAATCCAAAGCCATGTTATTCAATTTGAAGTTGTAGTGGCAAAGGGACTAAAACTGGATTCCTATTTAACCCTTAGACAAAGTGACACCAAATTTGTGATTTTGAACGATTCTCTACTTGTCATGGTAGTCATGTTAAAATTTTGATGTCCTTCTAATCTCAAGAATAATAGAAATCTCATACCACCTAAGTCATGATCAATTTCAAGCGCCTTTCTCAAATTTTGAAACTAATGTTATTCTTTCCATAAAAGGAAAATTTCTCCACGTAGAAAGACTATCATCTCCCATTCTTCGATTTGCACTCGTGCCCACACACGACAACCTTTGCCAATGGAAGACATTGGGGAGAGATCACATAGACCCGCTGAGGGATCGCAACTGAGGGAAGACACAGTTTCGTTGAAAGGGGTTATCATTCAGATGACAGAAATATTACAACAACTCCGTCAATCTCAACAGAACCTTATAACCTATGTCCAAAGCAAAAATTCAGTTGAACTAGCAACACTACATCAGCCTTCTAGTTCCTGATGCCCTAGCCCAGTTATTGGAGAATCAATCTTCCATGCAGCACATTCGACATCAGGAGCGCAAACCACCCCAACCGCGGTTAACCTAATTTCAAATCCGAGTTTACACTCTCCTACACCTACTACCCCTAGCCCGGTGATCTCAGAGGAAACCGATCGAATCAAAATAAAAGTGAAAGTACAGTCCAAAAAGACCTCACTACTAACCAAAAAACTACAACAAATGGACCCGATATATTGCACTACCTTCAAAACCCTAATTAAAATTCCTGGATAATTTTACTATGCCTAATCTCACCAAATATGATGGATCAGGATATACAGATTTGCATATTCAGAGATACAAAAATGAGATGGTGGATTACATCCACAATGAAGCCCTGGATGTCTAGCTTTTCCAAGAGGCATTGGCAGGGTTAGTTGTTCGATAGTACAGTTGTTTGAGATATGATTGTATTTGTGATCATTTAACTTGAGGTATTGTATATTACATTTATGGGTTACTATATGATTATACTAAGTGTTGTATTCTAACCATGAAACTACAAAGGTATTCATTTGGGATAGTGGAAAATACATATGAATATACAAGTATAAAATATAGGATTTGTCACTCTTAGTAAAAAGAGACGTGTCTTATGTGACTTGATTTAATATAATTCTCCTAAATCTGTTACTATAGTAGTGTGATGATTGGGATGAGATTTCAATTGGTGTTACAAGGATTTATACTACCAAACAAAGTACATATGCTTGGACTAAAAGGTTTTTAACTTTTTCCATATCTTCTTGTGTTTTTCGTGAACACAAGATAGAGAGATCATATAATACAAAAATCATACCTAAATATATTATTTTTGGTGAAATTACTATTAATTGGACAAGGTTGTGATAAGTGGGTAGACATGAATCATAGTCAAAAGAGATGTCCAGGAGAAAGTGCTCATCCTGAAAGAGTAAAATTTGAATTGTTCTAATTTTAATTAGTTATTAACTAGTTAACTAATTACTTATTAACTATTTAATTAATTACTTCCACCATCCAACTTTTGAAATGAATCTAATGGGTCACACAAATAGAAAATAAAAGTTGGGAAAGTCCTTAAAAATGAATAGGTAATAATGTTGAACCTTTTGAAAGTTTGAGGGCAAAAGTGAAAATACGAATAGATGGGGCCCCAAGTTTTGAACCCTCAGACAGTATCTATATAAGAGGAAGGCCATAGTGGCCGCCCCCATGTGAAAATTTGGCCACCACCCTCTTCTTGTTTAGCTTCTCTTCTTTCCTTCCTTTCTCTATTGATTTGATTCTTATCTATCATATAAGATCAAATCAAAGTTACCTTTGGATCTTTAGATTTGAATCTAATTCTTAGATATCTCAAGACCACTATCCCTGCTAAATTTTATGTGGATACCATCAGAGACAAGACACTTATATTGCTTCAGAGAGAACTATTTTTATACTGCCAGAACCAGATCTGATTTAGTCGCTCATGAAAAAGTCTTTTTAAATCACATCTTGAGAACTATCGGCTTTAAGGCCAAAACATCGGAAGAGGTAATCAATAAAATTAAAGTTAATCTTTACAGTTTTTGTTTGTTTTATCTGCTTAAATAATAGGTAGTCTAATTTACTTAATAAATTATACTAGGTTTAATATTACCTACACAGCTACCAGCCTAAGCAAATATATGAGATAATGTTCACTAAAATGCGATAGTTAGGGTTATTAGATACCTATGGTATAACCTAATTTAAAGATTGCAGTGCACAAGATATCGAGTTATACTTAAAGGTTAGAGTGATACTAATTGGATATCTGATTGTAAAGATTCCAAATCCACAAGTGGATATATCTCTACACTTAGAGGAAGAGCTTTCTTTTAGAGATCCTTCAAAAATATGTGTATTTCAAGGTAAAAAATAAAATTTTAGTTTACTACTTTAGACAAATAAAGTAAGAAAGCAGAAGGGCTTCTTCGATTTGTAGAAGATATTAAAATTTGGAAACCTATTCATGTTATCTACATACATTGTGATAGCCTGTAAGACCCGAATTTCACATGTGCATATTTTTATTTGCATTTTAAAACATTTAGAAAATAATAGAAATTGATTATATCATTGAAATTTCACTTTAAAACTTTTAGAGGTCATTATGATATTTAAAAATTTAGTATTAAGAATTTTGGGGATTAAAATATAAATTTTAATTTGACTTTATAAATTTTGGGAGCTAATTGTATATTCATTTTAATCTTTTGGGGGTTAATAGTATTTTAGAACTATGAAATAGGGGGGTAATATAATTTACACAATATATATATATATATATACACACACACACACACACAACTTTCAAGTCTCAAGTGGATATGGATAAAGGAAAAAAAAACATGTGACCATTGCAAAACAAACCAACACAAAAGCAAAGAAAAAAATGAATAAAAGTGAAAAAGAAAATTTAAGCTGTGATTTTCCCATTTGTAATCTTTTCAACTCTCTCTCTCTTTCAATTCTTACACTTAGAGAGTCGTTTTACAAGTCTTTCAAGTAAGTGATCTCTCTCTCTTTCCATATATGTGTAATTACATATACATATTAATATATATCCTAATTATATATATATGTATATAGTTAATTTGTAAAAGAAGTATTATAAATTTTATATAAATATATGTGTGTGTGTGCGTGTGTGTGTTAGAAAAACATATATATATTTGGATTTGGGATATATATAATGTGTGTCTGTGTATATATATGTGTAATAAAATATATGTATATCTATTGGATTTATATATATAAATAAAAATATTTAATTTGTGAAGAATTTAATTTAAAGTTGAAATTATAATTTTTATTAAAATGACATTTTTAATATTTCATTAACTGGTAATATTGTTAATAGTTAGATGATATTTTTGTAGTAATTAGATTATTAATTGATAAATTTTATAAATATAACTATAATATTTTAGTTATATAATTAATAATGGGTTAAGAAAATAGTACGTTTAATTTTAATAAATTTTATATAATTAAAAAAAACTTTGAGAATAGAAAAAATTGTATTTTAGTATCACACATATCATGTGTTGCATTGCATATTAGATTTGTTTTGTTAAATTTTTATTTTAGACCTTGTCATTGTTAGGTTTACAGGCGACGCCGACTACGACAATATTTCGACGATAACCTATTAGCAGCACAACTTTTAAGGTAAGTGTATTGTCTTCTATGTACATTGCCAAATTATATTTTCATACTAAAATGTGAAAAATAAAATATTTATCAAAATTTATTATTTTATCACATTAAATGGATCAAGTTAAACGTTGAATAAATAAAATATTTATCAAAATTGACTATTTTATCACGTTAGATGGATCAAGTTAAATGTTGAATATAGGAACTGATTTTTTATTATTTAGCTGACTATGTAATAGTGTGGTCCCGACAAGAGAGCATGTCATGCGGGATGTTGTTGATCCTAACAGGAGGGCATGTCCTGTAGGATATTGTGTTGTGACTTGACAAGATGGCAAGTCCTGTAGGTGGTTATTGTTGTTATTATTGTTGTTGTTGACGATGATGATTATCATCATGATATGGTTGTTTATACCATGTGATGGCTCTTACCATTGGAGATATTGAATGGTCTTAACACTGATGAAAACCTTAGATTGTGTAGTTGTACAGGTTACGGTACCGTTATAACTCTTGATGGTGAGCTAAAACGATCCTATGGTTAGTGGTGAAGTAAGTTTCTGATATTTTATATATATATATATAAGTGATTTAATTAGTTAATTTATATTCAATTACTATATCTTGAAGAAATATTTGAATTTTGATATTATTTAGTATGGTTATGTTTTGTTGTGGAAAGTATTATTGCGGTTATATTCTATCTTGGAAAGTGGATTTTGATAAATGCACTTGATTCATAATTTTTTTTTATATTATGAAGATAGTACACCGATAAAAAAAATTTATCTCAGGTACTCCAGTTAGAGACAAATCCACTACTAGCGTTAGTTTGAGTCAGGGAGTGGTGTCATTTTTTTAGGCTGACAGTACAACCGTTAGAAGTGAGGGTTTGGATTTTCTATAATTTGTTGGGAATAGTTGGTTATATATATAATCTATGAATTTTAAGTTAGTAAAATACATTATTATTTTTATCATAGTGGCGCAGCAAAAGCGTGGTGGTGGAGTGGTTTGTGTTTCACCAATATTTCTCCGTAAAAATAAAAAGGAGAAATCGAGTGGCGGCCCTGAAAAATTGGGTTGTTACATAGTCAATCTACAATTAGTAGGGCATAGAGTTGTATGCATAACGGTAAATATCGACAAATACGATGTAAACATAACAACGTTAGATAGTTCCTCTCAAATAGAGTCATCAATATGAACTTTGTAAAGTCAAAACATAAAATTTTGGATCCACTAACCAAAGGAGTTAACTAAAGAAAGACTACTAGTATACTACTCATCAAAAGGAATAGACTTAAAGCCTACAACTAAATAGTCATCTTAATAGAAACCCAACCTATCTAACTGGAGATCCTATGATCTAGGTTCAAAAGGATAACGTATGGACTAAGTAATCACGGAGAATACTATAATTTTCTATCTATTCCTATGATGAAACAATGATAATTGTAAGTATAACAATAAATTTTGCTTTTAAAGATTGCTATCCTTAAAATTTTAAGTAGAGTATACATGATATTCTTGATAGTTAATCATCTAGATGAGTTAAGAACAAGGTCAATTCTATGAGAATAAGACCAATAAATTCTCTAAATCACTCATTGAAATAAAAGGATGTTCAAGCACAAGATTAACACAACCAAAAAATTAGTTGTATCAGGAAGTACCTGTGTGAATTCTATTGTCTTGGTTTACACAAATGGCTCAGGAGTTCAATGCATCATATTTACTAGTTAGCCAAGTAAATTCAATAGTCTTTCACTAGAGAATATTTAAGGCTACCTATCGACGCAATTATTTTTAATATTGATCTATCTATAATGTGTCAACATTATATATGCAGGTTTATCCATTAAATCTTATTCGTGTGGATGATGGTTATAATTTTTGGAAACTTCAATAATTATTTAAAGTATGATCCATTAATTAAATTAATCAGGTTAAAGTTTTAATGATTTTCTCTTCGATTGGAGATTAGCGTAATATATTTACATGCCAAATTTATTATATTGTGAATGAGATTTTAATTATCAAAAAACTCACTTGAGGTTGGTTGAAGACTACAATGCAAAAGTAATGTCACATTACTTGTGGAAGAAAAACTCAAACAATATATCAAGCTCCAATTATGTAATAAAGTGAAAGACCTTTTCGAATACAATCGTTTGTGCATAGTGGGTTTTTTTTATAATTAACCGCACATGCTCACACACGCACAACACAGCCTATGTACGTTTATCCGACCAAGCCGGATTGGGTCTGTTGAACCTAGATGTTTTGATAAAATAATTAACTTGGGTGTTTTAAGGGACTAGTGGTTTTATTTACAAATGATTTCAGATTATAGTTCATGTATTTAAATGAGAAGATACAATGACGAGAAATGATAACGATCATGGTAGTTGCAATGAAAGACAATGAAGAATTTTGATAAGAAGATTTTTTTATTTTATGTTTTAGTATGATTTGGTAAAACGTCCAAATCTATTTATTTACTCTTAATGCAACCTGATTAAGATTACACACGACACTTAAATATGTGTTAAATGTCATTGTGTGTGATTAAGTAATATGCTTGCATGCATGAGTGCTTAAATATGTTTAGATTATTTCCTCGTATGTTTAGAGATGTTAGGGTACAAATAAATCAACTAGAATTAAACAAAATGAAAAATTGTGTCCAATCTAAAACAGTGTTAAAATTCGTTGATTTTAGACACTCTATGGGAGAACACTATTTACTATTTTAGTCATAACAGTTTATAAAGTTGGAATTTTGAGCTTAAACAAATGGCATATGAAAATAGACTCCTTAAGATTTTCAACGGTTGGTCATATAGTTAAATTGCAGTTCAGACGAAAGAGTTATACACATTTTAAGTTTTGGATAAGTTGTTGTAAATATCAGTCTACCAAAATTTTAGTCGGTCGATCGAATGACGCAGAGAAACAATTGTTTAGTATTTTTAAGTGTTTCAGTTGACCTATTTTTTTGCTTGACGTTTGAATTGATTTGAGCTTGAACCTGGACTATTTTTAGTCCTTATTATTACTATTTTGGTTGAATTTTGGTAGAGAATGTTTAAGATCAAAGATATATGGTCACAAGATTTATTTTTTAGAAATATCTTGACTTCTACTAGCTGTTAGAGTGATCCGAATTGGGGATTTAAAGGAGATGCCTTTTTCTATTTAAAAACAAGATTCCAAAGTGTGAAATATTTAGATTTTTCAAAGAAAAATATATTTTCAAAGATGTAGGAGAGATTTATATGATTTTATTTGACTTTATGATTTAGTCCCTATATTTTTTAATTTTATGATCTTTTTGAAAAAGTTGTTTTTGCAAAATTGAGATTGTTTCTTTTGTCAAATCTTTCTTAAGGAAATGTCAATGAGATCTTTCTAATTTAATTGTTGTGCTCAAATTGTTGGGATTGAATTATATATATATATACTAAGCTAGTAATGTTTGCAATAAAAAATCGTTATTGCAGAAATACATTGAAAATAATTTGAAATGACTTTTTCTTGAAATAGGATTATTATTCCTAATTTATTTGTGTGCTCAAATCATGTACTATAATATTACCTAATTATCTTTTGTTTTTGAGCATGTAATACTAAATTGAAATATCTGTCAAAAATCATTTTTGAAAATCTTTGAATACCTTTGTTAAACTTTTCCTTGTAAAAGATAAAAATTTGAAATATCTGGTTTGCGTAAATCCAAGCTTAAATTGATAAAAATCCAGATTATTAATTCTCACATACGTTGATTGATATATATTTTGTGAAATCACTTCCATCACTTAGTTTCAGGGTATTAATTGAGTTTACATTAAATTAAGACGGTAGAAGCTCCTGTGAGATTAAATAAATAATTTTTTTGTATTTCTGTAAGATTTAGCTTGGACCTAAATGTAGGTTTAAGTCACATTATCTGAGTGAGCAAAAAAGGACCTTGCCTAATCAGGTGATAAAGGTTAACACTAAGCCTGAAAAATGGATTTTTATAAAGGTTTAATTCTAAGTCAGGAAAAAAGAATTAGGTTAATCATCAGTTGTGAAATGATTATTGTAAGGGTTTGATTCCTACTTAGAAAAGAGATCAAGTGGGGTTTAGTAGATTGTGAATTCCTTGCAAGAGCTTAGGGAAGTGGATATAGGCAAAAGTAGCTTATCCAACCACTATAAATCAATGTGTCAATTTCTTTATCCTTTATCTGTTTGGTTGTACATTTAGTTAGTCACATTTTCGCTTAATATCAAGATAAAATTCAGTTAGGGAAATTGAAGTTGATTGTTAAATTTTTAAATTACCTAATTCACTCCCCTTTTTGGGTAGATCTTCAGGCCAATAAGGTCTATGTTGATTCGGGTTCAGTTCGGGTCTTGACCCATCATTGTATTATATTTTTAGCAAATTTTATTTAACTATTAAAAATATTTAAATATAAACAAACGTTGCATCTGGTGGCAGTAAATGTGCACTGGTGTACGGTGAACTTTCATGTTTATCATAAGCCTAAAAATCATAGCAGTCAGATCAGTGAATGCTCATTTTCCTTTCCCAAACTAGTGCCTTCTGAAATTCCAAAATGTTGCATCCATTCGATTGTATCTCTTAATCTTCTATAAATAGGATCACACACGACACAAAAAGTTTTTTAAATGATTTTTATAAATATGTGTGTTTTTTATAAGATCCTAATTAGTTAAATTATTTGCTCCAATGTGAAATTGAAAAAGAAATATTGATAATTAATTAAAATTGAATTTAAGAATTTAGTGGAGCTAACCGAAAAAAGAAATCGGTTAAAGGGGCAAAAACATCGATGAGAATGAATTCAAAATGAATTAAGGAAAGGATTTCAGCATTGGTAAGTCGACAGGTAAGTCGGTCGATGCACAGAATATGAAGTCTCTGAATCTCTAGGTCGACAGATAGGTCGCCTTATGAAACTCTCTGTATCGTCCAATCGACAGGTGATGGATGGGAAGTAGACCAATGGGCGAAGGAATTTTGGCTTGGCTAGTATCCTGAATCGAGCGGTTGACTGATGGGCGTTGGTCGGTCGACTGATGAGTATGTTTCAGGTTTAGAGGATTTCGAGGATTCTGATCAAACAGTTGTTATTACTAGCCGTTTATGGTTGAGATATGAGAGAAATTTTAGGGATATGATAGTATTAAGGATATATCATTGATATTTTGTCATCCCTATAGATATGGTTCATTAAGTTTGAATATTTCTCAATTTGGTACATGTAATTTTTTCTATCCTATTTAATTGTGGTTGAGAAATATTTAGGGGACTTAATTGAGAAGTTTAAAAGTCATAATTAAGTGATTTGAACCAGAATGAAGTATTAATGATATAAGGAGTCTATAAGAGCAATTAAATGTCATAACAAATGGGAACTAGCCGTTGGAGAAGCTTGTTTTATTCCCTTTTAAATAGACCTGCATTTTTCACTTCAAATATAGATAAGATATCAATCATTCTGAGCTATTCAACCCTTGTGCTTTCTTAGAGTTATCATACTGAGAGTTTTGTAAGAATTGTCTTGAAAATCATTCTTGAGATATTGAAAAAAATTATTATTGATCACCGATTTGAAGTTGCATTGCTAATCATTATTTATTCGGTAAAATCCTAGTGAGATCATTCTAAATTACTTGTTATTAATTGTTACTTGATTCTATTATTTTGAATTTAGAATTTGATTTTTGAAATTGTTTTCCATATTTTTTATTGAAAAAAATATTTTTGAAACAATTTTTTGAGAAATTTGATTGCGTAAAATTGGATTTTGAATATCTCACTTTTCTATCACTAGTTTTGGGATATTATTTGAGTTCTAATTTATTTGGGGTGGTAGAAGCTCCGATTGAAAAAATCACTTATCAATTGTTTGTAATTGGTCAGTTGAGTGTCGGATTAGATATTATTAGGAGTGTCTAATCAAGGGTAGCTGGTTTCCATCTCTTCCGATAAACAGATTGAGATTTTGATCTTTGTCTAAGGTATAAAAAGACTAGGTATTAATTCTTTCTTGATTGAATTTGTGAGTGATTTTGTAAAGGTTCCATCCTTACCTGAGAAAATGATAGTTGGAGTATTTTTTTGAGGTTTTGATTCTTGTTCCTAAGATCTAAAAAGAATTAGATCGTGATTCTCCTTATAATAGAATTAGGTTATTCTTGAGCCTGTGAAAAGTAGAGGTTATTCCTGAGTTTGGGAAAAGGAATTTGTAAATGTTAATTCTGAGCCTGGGAAGAAAAAAAATTGTGAGGTTTTGGTTCCTACCTTTAAAGAGATCTTGAATTTAGTGAGTGTGAATCTCCGTGGGGCCCGAAGAACTGGATTAACTAAGAGTAGCTTGGTGAGCCAAGATATATCGTAGTGTGCTGCTTTATTTATTTTACTTATATTGTTATTTGGTATGTACCTAGTTGATAACATATATCTGCTCCTATAAAGAATATAATTATTTTTAGGATAAAATTAATTGTTTGAATTTTTGAAGTGTTATTATTATTCTGAGAATTTTTTAAAACTATCTAATTCACTCCTTCCCCCCCCCCCTTGGGTAGTTCATTGGACCAACAGTTCACTATATTTTCGTATTCTAAATCTACATTATATATGCTTAGTGAATATTCACTAAACTTTCATATCCTAAATCTATATATGCTTAGTGAATGTTCATTACATTTTAATATCTTGAATATGTATAATATATTCTTATTGAATGTTTGTCATACTTTCATATCCTGAATTTGTATATGCTTGGTAAACTTTCACTACATTATTCATATATTTAATCTATTTCATAAATACTTAATAAACATGCATTGCATTATTTATATCATGAATCTATTTCATATATACTTAGTGAATCTTTACATGGTTTTTTAAATTTGTATTTACTGGTTCTATATTTTTAGTTAATGTTGACTTCAAAACTAGTTATGCCTTATTAATTTAATTTCACAATTAATTAAGTATTGAATTGGTAATTCCAATAATTTTCCACCAACACGCCAACCCCGCCGACCGTCTTCTTTTTCCAAGATAATAAAAAGAAGGATTAATTGTCTTTTACCTTTCTCTTTTTTAATTTTTTTTTTTCCCATTAACTCTAAAAAACTGCCCTTTATCCTCTTATATTTAAATAAAAAATAAAGTGCACTTAAGCTATTTTATAAGTTTGGAATAAAATGTTATGTCTCTTTAGTCAAAGTGTAGAAGAGGATTGTATATAGGTTTTTACAATAAAATAATTGTAAAAAAGACCACAATATAAGGGATAAAGGGTAATTAAACCTAAAACATATAGATAATTGATGTGAAAATTTACCACGTGTGAATTATGAAACCGACGTCAAGAAATCGGGTCGGGTCAGTGGATAAAACCCGACTCGATAGGGACGGATCTATAATCTAATGATTGCAAATGGACTGACAGCTCAAGGGGCCCAAGATAAGAAGTGTCTGGCCTGCTGATGAGGCCTAGCCACGCGTATGGGCTGACCTAGTGCCAAACGATACCCTTCAATGAGAGTCTGAATATCAAACCCAAAGATGGTAGATTAACGGTAACTATTGCCTCACCTACCCTCCACCCCATGTGCAAACGTGATTAACGCATCATTCCATAATGAGCACACGAACAACATTCACGGCAGTTAAGAAAGTAATGTGGAGAGGATCATGGCCGGAACAGTGACAAGTGAAATCGGCACACATATATACAAGAAAGATAAGTATCAAAACACAACTCTCTCAATATCACACTCAATACTCTCTAAAGATTGCATTACACCTTTGAGCAATTTGACCTTATTCTCATGCCGGAGGTTCTTTAGCCGACACAACACCGATGTCCTCCCTATAGAACTAACTAGTTTTGCAAGTCAGATTACAGGTTACGGAGGTTTTTGGCACGTGAGGGCCTAAAATACGTATCGAGTATTTTTTTTTTGGCAACATCATTTCGCGCACTCTATGGGAATCGGAACGACAGCCCTAACGACGTTCTTGGAGTTGATTCCAGAACAAATATAGTTCACCTCCTCGTCAGAAAAATGGACCATGGACAAAAGAAAAAGGCCCATGAGGCCATACAGTAGAAGAGTGATGGTGTCGACAAGTAGAACTAGACTAGCAATAATGTTTGACAACAAAGATAGCACGGGTGAGTCGCGCCCCCACGATAACGCATTAATCATAACTCTTTGGATCTCCAGCTTTGAGGTACGAAGGATATTAGTTGATACGGGCAGTTCAATCAACATCATTTTTATCAACACACTCAGCCAAATGGGTGTGCCCAATTCCAACATTGAGTCGACCCAGATACTGATAGTGGAATTTAATGGAGACCTGGGCTCTCTAGTAGGAATGATCATATTACCCGTCGAGACCAATAGACATGAGGATGGATTGACTAAGGCCATGGAGTTCACTGTAATAGACTCAATAGCCCCATAAAATGCTATCGTGGGACGTCCCTAGCTCCATGCAATGGGAGCCATAGCATCAACACTTCATCAATATGTTAAGTATATGATGGATGGTGAGGTGGTCACCATCTGTGGGGACCAGGCTACATCCAAGCAAAGTTTAGTGATGACTAAAAGGAGGAAGAGGACTATGTTGCTGGGCAATGCCTAGAATCGACCAAATGGTGGACACCACTATTGGGCACGAGTTGTTATCACAGATGGATGCGTATTCAGGATACAATCATATACAGATGAACCATCTAGATGAGGAGGCAATTGTTTCATCACCCCTAGAGGTATATTTTGCTATAGGGTGATGCCTTTCGACTTAAGAAACGTCGGGGCCACATATCAACATTTGGTGAATCACATATTTCAAGAAATGATTGGAACAACTATAGAAGTTTATATAGATAACATGTTGGTCAAGAGTTCCAAGAAAGAAAATCATTTAGAGCATTTATAAGAATTTTGTAATATTACAAAAGTACAATATGAAGTTGAACCCCAAGAAATGCACCTTCGGTGTAACGTCGGGATAATTCCTAGGTTTCATAGTGAACAAGGTAGGTATTACAGTCGATGCTAGACAAATAGAAATTGTCAGAAGTATGAAGTCCCCCACAACTATACGTGAAGTCCAGGTACTGACTGGGAGATTGGCGGCTCTAAATAGGTTCATCTCTAAATTTACAGACAGATGTGCTCCTTTTCTTCAAAATCTTGAGGGAGAGCAAAAATTTCCATTGGGATGAAAAGAGCAAACGTGCCTTGCAGTCTATCAAGGATTACTTGGGCTCTATCAAGACTTTAGCTAAGGTTAAGCCGGGAAATGATCTATACCTATACTTAGCAGTCACTAATGTTGCGGTCAGTGTAGCTTTGGTGAAGGAATACGTAAGAGGGCAGAGACTAGTTTTCTATGTAAGAAAATCATTGGGGCTAGTGGAAACCCGCTACACCGAACTCAAGAAGCTCAACCTAGCTTTTGATAATCGCAGCCCAGAAGCTGCGACCTTATTTCCAAGCATATGCAATCAACGTGTTAACCTCGTACCCGCTCAAAGAAGTAATGCATAGGCCAGAGGCTTCGGGCTGTCTCACGAAATGGGTAATAAAGATGAGAGAATTCTACATAACCTACAAACCAAGGACAACAATCAAAGGCTAAGTGTTATCCGATTTTATTGCTCAGTTAACACCCCCAAAATGGGCCACCATGAAGGATGGAGAATGTTCGATAACCCTAATAAGAATTTAGAAATTATAGGTTAACGAAGCATCAAACTCACGAGGCTATGGAGGTGGCATTCTTGATCCTACGATTTTGATGGACAATTAAGTGTTGATGTTTTTATTGGCCCAGTGGAATACCCAAGAGGGGAGGTGAATTGGGTAAATAAAAATAATCAAAATAAAACTTGAATAAATCAAATAATTAATTTTAATTCTAAATTAATTATTATCTTTATAACACAGCGGAATTAAGTAATCAATAGGTGCACACCCAAACCGCAAATATAGTAAAGTAAATTCAGCAGCACACCAAAGATTTATACTGATTCACCAAGCTACTCTTGGCTAATCCAGTTCCTCGAGCTCCACGGAGGTCGCACCCACTAAAACCAAGATTCCTTTAAAGATAGAAACCAAACCCGCACACCGATACTTTTACAGGCACAGAATCAACTTTTACAATATATGTCACACCCCACCCCGGACACCCATCACCCTGGGGCCGACGTGATGTCGACATGACATCACCTGCATACCAAACCAACTAGGAAACGACAAGTGCATATATAAATACACAATCACAAAATCAGACCATATATATATATACACTGTCACAACCCATCCCGGACACTCGTCATCCCGAGGCGGGCGTGACTATAACATGACATCATCAATACCCAAACATCCAAACAAATGACAATATACACCTACTGTATAATACAAACATCTACTATGGGAGACACACCTGTCCCGAAATTTATTTACCTAAAAGTATCTATCCATGAACCTTTTATAGGTTCACCTTTGACAGCTTCTCTCAATCGCCTATATGACTTCATCACGTAGCTTTACCTAGTGCCAATAGGGGACCGACTCCTAGCTGCTGCACCTGCGAGTGTACTGCCTTCTTAGTAAAATATTTTTAAAATATTAATACGTTCTACATATTTCCACAATTAAGTATGGATCAAACATAAGCATATAAGCAATGAAAATAAAGTGATAGAGATAAGTTCCATCCAAATCCATCTAGCATAAAATCATACCAATCATCATAATAAATAATATCAAATCAACCAATATACGTAAAACACCACATCTCAAGCACCAATCTCAAACACACACCTCCAACCCACACACACTGGCCAGCCCTAGTGATCGTTTTAACCTCACGATCAAGAGTTTGCAACGGTACCGTACCATCCGTAGGATATGCCTTCCTACGAACACCCATCACTCCGCCGAAGCGGATAATCATTGCGCAGTATAAACGTCTAACATCACTCTGCCGAAGCAGATAAACATCACTCCACCGAAGCGGATAACATCACTCCGCCGAAGCGGATAACCTTACTCTACCGAAATAGACAAATACTATGGCATCGTCAAATCACCACGTCTATCTTTTTTTTTTTTCCTCAAAACCAACTTTTAAATCTAAAAATCATATTTCGCTTCTTCTTTTAAAGAAAACGTCTAATTTTTATCAAAATCACTTTTCCACCCTTTATTTTTAGAAACCAGGCATTTTTAGAAAACTTATGTTTTTATTCTCTTTTAAAACACCGTCTGATTTCACCAATCTAATTAAAATTCATTTTCCACTTCATTTTGAAAACCACCGAAATCTTCCAAAAATTCAGTTTACTAACTCACTCAAATTCTGCTTGATCCATATCATTTATAAATTCATACAATCTAATTAAATGCATATTCCATCATATATATATACATAGAAAAATAGTTTCGTAAGAAGACAGTACACTCACCTCGATATCCGTTTTGCAAAACTGACACTGACCGCACTCTATCCGAACGCCGGTGTCTGTTTCCGAAATGTTTGGCGACTACGAGATGGGTTTTGGATTTTCTTGGGGTGGTTTCTGCAATTTTCCCTTCTTTTTTTTTTCTTTTTTTTTTTTTCTTTTCTTCATCTTTCTTCTTTTTCGTCCTGCTTGCGCCACCGTCTCTGTTTCTGTTTCAATTCGCTTCCGGCCAGCCATCTGCTCTCTCTCTCTACCGTTACCGTCCACCGGAGGCCTCCCACGCCTCGTTGCCCTCACTGCCGGCCCTACACCATCCCCCACCGGAACACTTA
This sequence comes from Eucommia ulmoides, assembly GCA_016647705.1. NCBI lineage: Eukaryota > Viridiplantae > Streptophyta > Magnoliopsida > Garryales > Eucommiaceae > Eucommia > Eucommia ulmoides. Next base: position 43,014,067 of record CM028332.1, on the reverse strand, counting down.
TATCCCCTCCGTCACGGGTGAACGACGACGTCAAAACCCACTGTCGGTACACCCACTGTCGGTAACAGGTTTCACCTACCCATGCACCTCGTCGAACCGAACAACTCCCCTCTCCCCGATTGTCGATAAATTGTAACACTTCCACGGGCGAATTCCCCCACCGAACACTACTCTGCTCACGCCTACACACCCACGACAGACCTCTCACGGCCGGACGACTTCTATACTTTCGCTGAAGAGGAACGGAAGACAGAACACAAACAGAAAACTCACACTGCCGGCGATCACAAAACAGCCTCCGTTCCTCCGATTCTCTCTCTCTCTCTCTCTAGATTTCTGAGATCATGGCGTGTTCTTCCGTAGCGCCATCGACGTGGTGTGTATGTGTATATATATGCATGAGAATGGTGGTGTAAGAGTGATCAATCGCCTGCCACGTTGAATTCCATTTTCTCGATCTCCTTGCTGCCGACCGGCTGCTTTCGCACGGACATAAACTTTTTTTTTTTTTTTTTTGAATTACACTTCTCTCCCCCTATCTTCCACTATGTTCCTATTTTAAACTCATTCTCATTCTTTTTTTCCTTTTTTTTCTTAAGTTTTTCTGAAATTACATTTCGATCCTTAAAATTTTTATTCTAGAATTCGACTGAAATTTGCGCATCTCCAATTTAGGATAAGTTCCCAAATTTGCAATTTGACCCAATTATCATTTTATTTCATTTTTATTTATTTATTTATTTTTATTTTTATCTTAAATTTTTATTTTTTTTTTCCGAAATTTTCTAAATACTCTCAATTGAAATTAAAATGACGTACAAGCTAAATCGAGGTCTTACATACACTCTCTAATTAGGGACACACCCGTCCCTACAAATTATAATAACAACAAAGATAAAACAACCATGAACCTCTCATAGGTTCACCTCAACCAGCACCTCCAAAAAATACTCCATCACTACCGCGTCGCCGGACTCTACCTAGTGCCAGTAGAGGACCGCCTCCTAACTGTTGCACTTGCGAGTGTACTATCTTCTTAATAAAAATATTTTAGATGGATCAAGTATAAAACATATAAATATCACATATCGAACAATAATATAATAATCTCATAATTTAAATATCTCATACCACAAAGAAAACTCTTTTTTTTCCTTTATTCCTGTCACCACAATCAACGTGTATATATATATATATTATATCCCAACTAAACAGTGGAAATCAACCAGAATATTATAGCTAACCATCTAGTAAAATGAAATCAAAATAATAGATATACCAACATAAATAAATATACCAATCCAATATCGAATAATATGTATAAATGTACTCATCTCATTTACCTCATATGACAAAATACCACACCACATTACACCACCCTACATCAAACCACATCAGACTACACCTCATCACAACACACCACCCCACATCACACCACACCACACCTCATCACATCACACCACACCCCGACTAGCCATGTGATCGTTTTAACCTCACGATCAGGAGTTGCAACGGTACCATACCACCCGTAGGATATGTCTTCCTAGCGGGACATAAAAATATTTTGCTGGACTATGCCAAGCAGGTAAACAACTCTCTGTTGAACTATGCCAAGCAGGTAAACAACGCTCTGCTGGACTATACCAAGCAAGTGAATACCCAAACACCCATTTTCACCTCAACAACAACAACTCTGTCCACAATCAATTTCCATCCTCTTTTAAAACCAACTAGATACAACAAATCATTTTTCCACTTCTTTAAAAACCAACGTAATCCACATTTCCAAAAAAACACCCAAAATCGCTTGATCCATATAATTATAAATTCGTCAAGTTTTTAAGTAAACACATTTTTCCATCATATATATATGAAAATAGATTTACTAGAATATAGTACACTCACTTGGTTATCCGCTCCGAATGGTTTTCACTGATTACCCTCTACCGATACTCCGGTGTCTGCGAACCTAACAGTGATAGGGCCTAAATTAATATTTTTGTAAAATCACCTAATCATGCAATGTAGGCCCTAAGTTTTGTTATTTCCCCGTCCCCACATTTTATTTATGAAAATTGTTATTTGGTTAATTTCGCTCTGTTACTAATTACGTTATAAAATTTATTCATGTGAACGGTCCCAAATTTATTATTTTGCTTACAAATTGATGCTAGAATTTAATTTAATTACTCTTTTCTCCCCCAACGTCCCTAAAGATCTTAATTTTTTATCAATTTAGCTTTTACAAGTTTCTAAAATTATAATTTCACCCTTAATACTTTAGATTTTTTATTTTAATTGTCAATTTAAATCTCAAGTTTAAATTTAATGTTTCTAAATTTCTAATTTGACCCCCAAACTTTTGATTTGAATTTTAAATTAACAAAATTTTACCATGAATTTTCCCAATGCTCTAAAATGCTACTATTAATGATGTATGTTCTACGATTTAGGTCTTACAACTCTTCCGTCCTAAAAAAAAATTATCCCGAAATTTATTACCTTAGTCGAACAAATACGAGTATTTGTTCCTCATCTCGTCATCTCGCTCCCACGTCGCCTCTTCTACTGCATGATTGCGCCATAATACTTTGACTAATGGGATCGTCTTCATCCGCAACACCTGGTCCTTACGGTTTAGGATTTGGACTGGCTCCTCAACGTAAGTCAAATCTATTTCCAATTCGATCGGCTGCGAAGTCAACACATGAGAAGGGGATGACACATATTTCCAGAGGATTAATGCATTTTGGTGCTCCCCGGATGCATCCCGTACGCTGAGTTATGCGCCTCTTCTAAGATATGCTTTTTCAAATTGACGTCATTAAGCACACACAATCTATTTCCAATCATCAAAGCTTCATCACTCTCCCTGATATGATAATCAGCTCCGCGCCCTTTTTTTTTTTTTTTTTTTTTTCACTTCATCCCGAATCCTCTCCAATTGAATGTCTAACTTCTGAGCTTCAATAATACGGTTAATCAACATCGGCCTCAAAGTCAAAGTCGCAAGCAACGCTTCCATCTGACCAACCGCTAACTGAACTCGCAACGATCTTAACTCCGCATACAGGTTAGCATGAACGACTCGAATGTGTGTGACAGAATCCACCGATTTCCAACTTAACGCATTCGCTATAACATTTGCCTTCCCCGGATAGTAGTAGATAGTGTAATCATAATCTTTAATGAACTCTATCCAACATCTTTGCCACAAATTTAATTCCTTCTGAGTAAACAAGTACTTCAAACTCTCGCCATACAGGTAGTGCCTCTAAATCTTCAGGGTGAACACAATTGCTGCCAACTCCAAATCATGCATCGGGTAATTATGCTCATGGTTCTTTAATTTCCAAGATGCATATGCGATTACATGACCATGTTGCATCAGAACACATCCCATCCCTTGGTGTGACACATCGCTATAAATCACGAAACCACCTCCTTCTGACGGGAAGGACAGTATTGGCGCTGATGTCAACCTTCTTTTCAAATCTTGGAAACTCTGCTCACATTTATCGGTCCACTCAAATTTGGATTCCTTGCGGGTCAATTGAGTCAACGGGGCAGCTATAATAGAAAATCCCTACACAAACCGTCGATAGTAACCTGCCAATCATAAAAAGCTTCGAACTTCAGTCATATTTTTTGGCTTTTCCCATTGGACAACAGCTTCAACTTTCTTTGGGTCCACCTGAATTCCGTCTCCTGAAATAACATGCCCCAGAAATACCACACAATCTAACAAAAATTCGCATTTACTGAATTTCGCAAATAACCGCTTCTCCCGCAACGTCTGCAACACGATCTGAAGATGCTTTGCATGCTCTTCTCCACTTTGGGAATAGATCAATATATCATCAATGAATACGATAATAAATTGATCCAGATACGGTTGGAAGATCTGATTCATCAAATCCATGAAGGCAGCAGGGGCATTCATCAATCTGAATGACATAACCAGAAATTCATAATGTCTATATCTCGTATAAAACGCCATCTTCGCCACGTCACTGTCTCTCACTTTCAACTGGTGATACCCCGATCGAAGATCTATCTTGAAAAACACTCTAGCTTTTTGAAGTTGGTCAAACAAGTCATCAATCCTAGGTAACGGATATTTGTTTCAAATTGTTACCCTATTCAGCTGCCGATAGTCGATACACATTCTCAACGTGCCATCCTTCTTCTTCACGAACAGCACTGGGGCTCCCTATGGAGAAACACTGGGTCTGATAAACCCACGGTTTAATAAATCTTGCAACTGCACTTTCAACTCTTTCAGCTCAGTAGGCGCTATACAATAAGATGGAATCAATATAGGAGCAGTTCCTAGAAGTAACTTGATCATGAATTCCATCTCCCTATCTACTAGAAATCCTGGCAATGCTTCTGTAAATACGTCAAAAAAATCTCTGACCACTAGAATGTCTGCCATCGGAACTTCTCTTTGACTGGTGTCAATCACGTGCACAAGGTATCCCTGACATCTTTTCTTCAATAATTTCCTAGCTTCTAGGGTTGAAATTAAACTGACAGGAGTGATAATTCTGTTTCCTACAAATATAAACTCTGGCTTGCCGGAGATTCTAAAGATCACCTCATTCTTAAAACAATCCACAGTGGCATGATATTCGGATAGCAAGTCCATACCCAGTATCACATCAAAATCGTGAATACTCAGGGGTAATAGATCCGCCAATAACTCCCTATCACCGATCCAAAGCGGACTATTTTTGTACACACAATCAATCCACACTGACTCACCTACCAAAGTAGAAATAACAATACAACAAGATAAAGAAATGAAAAACTTGCCTACATGCATCATGAAAGTTGCCGAAATAAATAAATGCGTAGAATAGGGATCAATAAGTACACGAGCATCTCTAGCATATAAATACATGATACCTGTGACCACATCAGGAGTAGCCTGGGCATCCTGTCGAGTAGTAGCAAAAACACAGCCTCGCGTCGGAGGTCTACCAGTCGATTCTTTACCATACCCCTGGGCAGTGCTAAGACCCGCACTACCCATACCGCTTGCAGAAGGTACAGATGTAGAAGCAAATTTCAGACAGTTCGTCGATATATGACCCGGCTCATGACAACGAAAACATGTTTGTCCTCTCCTGAGACAGTCTCTGATAAAGTGATCCGGTGATCCACACTAATAACATCTACCTACTCCAACTTGGCTAGACGGCTTACTCCTTCCCTGCCTCTGTAGACCAACACTAGATTTCGATACACTCTGTTGTCACACGGAGTATGACTGGCAGTCGAGATACCGCCCCCCGTGAAGTACCACCTAGAAATCTGCTAGGCGACTCAAATCTGCTCTTTTTGTATTGCTCACGACTTTCAGCGGCTTCCTGAACATCTCTCTCTACAAGCTTTGTCGTATTCACCAACTCTGCATAATTCGTAATCTGTCTGCTAGTCAAACTGGAACGAATTTCTAAATTGAGCCCTTTTTGGAAATGTCTGCATTTTGCCTCTTCCGTTTTTACCAAATCAGGGGCAAAAAGGGATAAAGCATCGAATCTAACTTCATACTGCTGAACAGTCATCTTTCCCTGCTTCAAAACTATAAATTCCTCTTCCATCTAGAATCGATAAGACTCAGGAAAATATTTCTCATTGAACGTGGCAACGAAACGATCACATGTAATTGCTTTGCTAGAACCAGAAATCAACATTTTCATTTCTTCCCACCAAAGCTCAGCCTCCTCCCTTAGCTGAAAAGTGGCAAGAGGAACTCGACTATCATCGACAATCCCCATCACCTCAAATACGTGACTCACACCTCTTATCTAATTTTTTGCATTAGTTATACCCGTCGTCCCGGTGAAAACCGGAAGGTCCTACTCTTTGAACCTCTTCAATCATACCGCCTGAGATGTGGAAGCATCACTTTGAACTTTTTGACTTTCCATAATGCCCGCTTGCTGCTCAGTCACTTGGGCAACAGCCTGCAAAATTCTTTCGACTGTATCTAGGCTACCTTGAAGCCTATCACCCTGTCCCTGGGGTTCCACTTGCCCTGGGGGTTCCAATTGCCTCTGGGGTCTTACACTCCCAGAGCTTTCATCTCCACATTCCATACCTATTATCAGTCATAAAATTCAACTCAACAACCAACTAGGCTAACTAGAAAATGACAGTAATTAATATGCGTTAAATAACTATTACACAAAAGCCAACCCCACTCACCGACACTTCTATCTCAAAGTCCCCTACTGACTAGACGATTGGCATGTCTTCTTATCTCATGGCCCCCTACCAACACAACAACTGATAAGTCTACATAACCTATAACCTAAGTTCTGATACCAAAACTGTCACACCCCACCCCGGACACCCATCACCCTGGGGTCGGCGTGACGTCGACATGACATCACCTGTACACCAAAACAACTAGGAAACGACAAGTGCATACATAAATACAAAATCACAAAATCAGACCATATGTATATATATATATATATATATATATATATATATATATACACTCTCTAATTGGGGACACACCCGTCCCTACAAATTATAATAACAACAAAGATAAAACAATCATGAACCTCTCATAGGTTCACCTCTACCAACACCTCCCAAAAATACTCCATCACTACCGCATTGCCGGACTCTACCTAGTGCCAGTAGGGAACCGACTCCTAATTGTTGTACCTGCAAGTGTACTGTCTTCTTAATAAAAATATTTTAAATGGATCAAGTATAAAACATATAAATATCACAAATCAAACAATAATATAATAATCTCATAATTTAAATATCTCATACCACGAGGAAAACTCATTTTTTTTTTTTTTATTCCTGTCACCACGAAATCAACGTGTATATATATATATCACATCCCAACTGAGCAGTGAAAATCAACCAGAATATTATAGCTAACTATCTAGTAAAATTAAATCAAAACAATAGATATACTAACATAAATAAATATACCAATTCAATATCGAATAATATGTATAAATGTACTCATCTCATTTACCTCATACGACAAAACACCACACCACATCACACCACCCCACATCACACCACACCTCATCACATCACACCACACCACCTAAGATCACACCACACCACACCTCATCACATCACACCACACCCCAACTAACCATGTGATCGTTTTAACCTCACGATTGGGAGTTGCAACGGTACCGTACCACCCGTAGAATATGTCTTCCTAGCAGAATATAACAACGCTCTGCTGGACTATGCCAAGTAAGTGAACAACGCTCTGCTGGACTATGCCGAGCAAGTGAATATCCAAACACCCATTTCCACCTCAACAACAACTCTGTCCACAATCAATTTCCATCCTCTTTTAATACCAACTAGATACAACAAATCATGATTCCACTTCTTTAAAAACCAACTTAATCCACATTTCCAAAAAAAACACCCAAAACCGCTTAATCCATATAAGTTATAAATTCGTCCAGTTTTTAAGTAAACACATTTTTCCATCATATATATATGAAAATAGATTTACTAGAAGACAGTACACTCACCTGGTTATCCGCTCCGAACGATTTTCACTAACTACCCTCTACCGATACTCTGGCGCCTACGAACCTAACAGTGACAGAGCCTAAATTAATATTCTATGTAAAATCACCTAATCATGCAATGCAGACCCTAAGTTTCGCTATTTCCCCGTCCCCACATTTTATTTATGAAAATTGTTATTCGGTTAATTTCGCTATGTTACTAATTATGGTATAAAATTTATTCATGTGAACGGTCCTAAATTTATTATTCCGGTTACAAATTTTTGATGCTAGAATTTAATTTAATAAACTAAACTAACTTAATACAAAACGTTACCCATTCCAAATCGTTCCCGGGTCGCAAGATAGATGGTTGGATTTTATTGGGGTGGTTTATGTAAAAAAATTATTTTATTTTCTTCTCTTTTTTTTTTTCTGTTTCTTGTTCTATTTTCGGTTTGGAGCTCCCGCCGCACCACCTCAACGTCGGCCAACTTCCACTTCTCTGCTACTGTTTTGGCCTTAGCCGGCCGACCACACACACACATGCTGAAACTCACATACACATGTAGATCACACACCCACATGACAACTCACTTTCTCTCTCTTACTAACTTTCTTTCACTGTCGGCCGCACCGTGGCGACGATTCACACACCATGCACCCAAATGATCAACACAACACAAAGATACAATAAAAATTTAAACATACAAGCACACTCACCAGACGACGCCAACGGAAGGCAACGATCACACCGTTGACGATCTCACCCCCACGACCATTGAGTGAACAACCGAAGACCCACACACGCAGGGACCGGACCGAGCACACCCACATGATCGTTTTGAAGAAGAACAAACACAGCAGCAGCAACGGCAACACACACATGCATCAACAAGACACACACAATGCTTACCGGAGAAACGCCGATCACAAAACTCCGACATCCTCTGTTTCCGATCCTCTCTCTCTCTCTCTGAATTTCTGGATTGTTCTGAGTTGATTTTTGAGATCTTTGATCCTTTCAACATGTATGAAGGTATATATATTGCATGAATTAAGTGGATAGATTTGATCCGAGCATGCCACGTCGATTCCCACAATTTATCTCCCTCCTTTCGACCAGTTTGATCACCGATCACACACACACACACACACACACACACACACACACACACACACATATATATATATATATATATATATATATATATATATATATATATATATATATTTAAAATAAAACTTTTAATTAATTACTTTTTCTCCCCCAACTTCCCTAAATATCTTAATTTTTTATCAATTCAGCTTTTACAAGTTTCTAAAATTATAATTTCACCCTTAATATTTTAAATCTTTTATTTTTATTGTCAATTTGAATCTCAAGTTTAAATTTAATGTTTCTAAATTTCAAATTTGACCCCCCAAACTTTTGATTTGAATTTTAAATTAACAAAATTTTACCACGAATTTTTCCAATAGTCTAAAATGCTACTATTAATGACGAATGTTCTACGATTTAGGTCTTACAATATCATTTTTGCAGATGAAGGAATAACCTCTACTTTTTACAGACTCAAGAATAATCTATCTTTTACAGGCTAAAGACCAACCTAATTCTTTTTATACCTTAGGTTCAAGAATCAAAATCTCACAAAACACTCTAACTATCCTTTTTCCAGGTAAGGATGAAATCTTTACAAATCACTTAAATCACAATTCTATCTAGGAAGAATCACTACCTCAATCTCTTTATAGGAAGAGACTGAAACCTGAGTACCCTTGATTAAATACCCTCAACAGATTAAATAGCCTCAACAGATATATGAAATTACTGCTTATTTACGTTTTTACGCCTTTAAGCATTTTCTTTTCTCAATTAGCTCCACTAACTTTCTCAAATTCTATTTTGACCATTTATAAATATTTCTTTTCAAATACATATAGGAGCAAATAAATTCTTCTCAATTAGCTCTTCTAACTTTCCCAAATTTCATTTTAACCATTTATAAATATTTCTTTTCAAATACACATAGGAGCAAATAAATTCATCTTATCAAAACACACATAAATAATAAAAAAAACTTTTGTGTCATGTGTGTGTACCTAATTGGGATATTAAGAGTTAAAATTTACCTGAGTTGTTTTCCCTAATTTCTTCAAACTCTTAATTCTTCATCAACTTGACATCATCATTTAGCATCCATTTGTCATCACATCTTCATCACTAGAACTTAAATAACTGAAACTCTCAATTAAACCATTAATCCCACCAAAACATTAACACTTAATTATTCATCAAAATCTTTGAATCAACAATCTCCCCCTTTTTTATTATGACAATTAATTTTGATATTTTCTTTAAAATAAAAATATAACCACACTCCCCCTGAATCTAAGGACGGGTTCTTTAACACGTTAAAGCATCATAATGAAGATTTCAACAATGCACAAATTAAAAATACTCAATTAAAGCACAATTTTAAAAATTCTCCTCCTTAATAAAAATCAATAATTTCTCCCCCTTTGCACAAATTAAAAATACTCAATTAAAGCACAATTTTAAAAATACTCCCCCTTAAATAAAACATCACTAATTTCTCCCCTTTTGTCATCTTCAAAAATAAAATTTAGGGAGGGGGAACATATAGATAATTTATTCTAAGCATTCATTTAATAGAAGTATTGAATTAATTTTAAAAATTAAAACTCATTTGAATAAATTATTTTTTAAGCACAAAACATCAACACTATGTAGATCATTTTTATAGATAAATATCAAGTCTACTTAATCTATCAAAATCGATACCAAAAACATCATTCTTAATCATGCAATCTCCCACAATATATGTGTAAACAAATTAATTTATTTTAAGAAGAAAAAATAAATATAATCTTTGAAATACTGAGACATGAAACATCTCTCAATGATAGTTTATGAAGCTCTCAATATAACGCATCTTATTTCATAAAAATTCAGCTCCATTTTTTCAACAATAATCATTAACGAATAACTCATGCTACATATATTTAGAAATTATGCAAATTGACAAATATTTCAATGATAAACGAGTTATGAATTGATACAAGATATTTCGCATATTTTAAACATGACTTTTAGATAATCTCATATAGCATAATCATATAATCAAATCATGATACTTAAATTTCTCTCATAATAATACAAGAATGAGATTATTTTACCACTTAGTTGAATAAAGATTCAACTCTAATCGATTATCTCTTTGAATCAACCTCGTTCTTATTCTTGACTCAACTTTGTGTTTCAGTATGAATATTTATTTTTCTTTGAGTAATCTTAAAACCTAAAACTCTTTTGAACATACTTAGAAGAAGATCATTAGTAGAAATCAAGTGAATATATATTTATCATTTATTCTCATCAACATGTATGATCACTAATCAATTCCAAGCAATCTTAATCTTATAAACCAATCAATTCAGATCGAGTCTTCTCAAGTAACATGCTTTTCATTAACACATAATCATTAATACTCAAGAACATGAATCATATCTCAATCAATAACATACATATTAAAGATGTTATCTTGTAACATGTTCAATCCCTTATACAATAATAATCATTTAAAAATTAGAGGATATGAGACATATAAGAATGACTTATTACCATATATATAGTCAGATACTTAATTCATATAAATATATCCATGTAAGCATACAATCATGATCCTGAACAATTCAAATTAAATAAATTATTCTTTATCATTTAATTCACCTTAATTAAAATATCATGTATTTTAATAAATCAAGATTAATAAAAAACTTAGCTCAATTCAATTTTTAAATCTCAATAGCATGTAAGCATATAAGCACATTATAAAAAACATGTAATTACACTTTTACTAAATGTGATTTCCATAATCACCATATAATATTTCTAAGACAACAAGTAAACACATCATTTAATATAGGTCTTAGAAACAATTACCAATTTACTTATTTGACAAGTTGGGACTCTTCCTCTTTAACAAATTTAATAAATTTAAAATACGGAGGCTTAGGAGTACCTTTTCTATCATTTGGGGCAACTTTACTTTTTACCCCATGTGTACTCATGATTACTTTGGGTGCATAATTCCTCTTGGCCTATCTGTATCATCCCAACTTTTGATTTTTGCCATTTGATTCATTGACGATTCCTTTTGCACGTATCGCTTGTGGCTTCCTGGTGATATCCCATATTGGATTTTGTATAACTTTTCTCTTTGCACATTTCTTTTGTGGTTTCTTTGCAATTTCACACTTTGTCTTTGGTGCATCTTTTTGTTTTGCACACGTAGCTTGTGGATCTTTGATGACTTCTTATTTTGGCTTTAATATAAACTCCTTAACTGTTCCTTCAGGTCCACTTCTAACATTTTGTAATTCTGCACAAGACATTTCAACAATTTTTTTCGGTATCCATTTCATTTGTATCCGTCTTTGTTAGATATAATCTTAAGGTTCCGAAACGGACATGATACTTTAAAATACCCAGCCCTATTACAATAATAACATCTCAAATCTGATTTATCATAGAAAGCACGAGATATAAAACATAAATCATTTCTAACAATAGAAGTATAACTATCATTGGCCTGTGATGAAAGATGAGACGATGAAGCATATCCACTTTACCTAGAAAAATTATTTTCAGAATCTCTCGAAATAGACTTAAGGTCGGATTTTGATTTTTCAATTTTTTTTTTAAGTAAATCGATTTTAGAAACAAGATCTGACATTTGCCTGGAAATCATATCAAAATTATTTTTTAAAACTCTATTTTCATTTTCAAGAGAATTCACTTTAGAGAGCAAATTATTAATTTTAAAAACAACGTCCGAAAATTCTTTTTTACCACAATAATCATCAAAATGTTTTGAACACTTTTTCCACAATTTTCAAAAGAAGTGATTTTTCTTTTTAAACTCAAGCTCTCTTTAGCAAAAAGTAATGTAAGTGAAAGTAATTTTTCCATAACAATATGGACATTTTTATTATCATCATCTCCATCACTATCACAAGAATCACAAGAATCATAGATCACATTATCATATACACATTTACTACTATCAAAAGAGGATACACAAAATACATCATCCATGGTGTGTACACGTGACCAGTTTAACTAGGATATTAAGCTTAACGAGCTAAAACCAGCTCTTATGTCAATTGTTGGCCCAGTAGAATACCCAAAAGAAGGGTGAATTGGGTAAATAAAAATAATCAGAATAAAACTTAAATAAATCAAATAATTAATTTTAAGCCTAAATTAATTATTATTTTTATAACACAGCGGAATTAATTAATCAACTAGGTACACACCCAAACAGCAAAAATAGCAAAGTAAATATAGTAGCACACCAAAGATTTATACTGGTTCACCAAGCTACTCTTGGCTAATCCAGGCCCCCGAGCTCCACGGAGGTCGCACCTACTAAAATCAAAATTCCTTTCAAGGTAGGAACCAAACCAGCACACCGATTCTTTTACAGGCTCAGAATTAACCTTTACAATATCTTTTTCCCAGGGTAAGTGGTAGCGCATGAAATACACCGCTACTTACACTTGCAAGTATACGAGATCATAGTTTTAGAATAGTGGATCGATTAAGATCGGGTATCGTGTCCACAAGAAAAGTGTGAATAATTGGGTACCGCAATTTACGTAGTCTCATATCCTAATGATTCAATTAATATTTAAATTAAACTAATTAAAACTACTCCTAAGGATTAATTCTAACTACACTAATTAACTAGGGATCGATTTCATTCACTTAGTATCTTTTTGGATTAGTTTAGTTATTAATAACGGTTATTATCACATCCAACAATCTCAATATCTATAACTCACTCGCTCCCTCTTCCGAGTGAAAAGCGAGAGAATACATGACTTCGCGTTAATGCCGAAGTGCCCCTCGAACGCCTTTCCGAACACATAGTCACGTGAGTCTTGACCCAACCTCATGGATTGCACACAATCCAACTCCCTCCCGGGTTATTGGATCATCGCGTTGTGTTTATCCCTAGTCCGAATTCAGGGTTACCTCTCCAGAGTGTCAAACCCCCTATTCTCAGTTTATCGTAATAAGCATAATAAATGTGAAATAACCGTAAACACAATTGGAATTAGATAACAAACCATCAAAATAACTTATATTCAACCAAAGAGATATTTACATGAATTATATCTAACCCTAACTAATATCTAACTAAACTAACATGATCTTAGCCAGTACAATATTAAATCAAGAGGAGATAATCATCATCAATAATAAACATTAAGTACAAAGATGGAAACAAGGAAAGAAAAATCAAATCTCAAAGTGGAGTAGTCCACTTTCGCCAAAGAACGATCCTCCCGAGCTTCCTCTTCTCCATTGATGATCTTCATCTTTTAGCTCTTCAAGATTTGGCCAAGAACACTTCCTAAAACTAATCTAATCTACTCTTAAATTATCTAATCCTATCTATGGTAAAAGAGGGTCTCAAAACATCCAAGCATCCATAGGGAAGTGGGAGAAATGATATAAATAGGCACAAGGGTTCAAAATATCTCAAAAAATATCTCTGTGCTGCCGTATTTTTGCCTAGGCAAAGGAATTTCCACCTAGGCGAAGTTAAGTCGGTTAACTTTATGCCGCTACTTCGCCTAGGCGAAGTTATTTCCACCTTGGCCGTGATACACTTTCTTGTTTTGACTGTAACTTCTTCATCCGAGCTCCGATTGAGGTGATTTAAAAACCTATGGAAAGTTAAGAGAGAGATGTACAACTTCCACATTTTGAGTTGTTCTAAAACAGGATTTAATCGTAGTCAAGAATAGGCTTGAAGTTACATCACCTACACCGGCTTTGCACATTTTAACCATTTTTTCACCGTTTTCGCTCGTTTGCCTCTTTTTTGCATCCCTACACCTGAATTATATAAAAACAAACTAAAAATAAATTAAATATAAATAAAACACTTGAAAACTACCAAATCTGGTTTAGAAGTAGATAGGTATTTTACACCTATCACTAAGGAATAACCTCTACTTTTTATAGGCTAAAGACTAACCTAATTATTTTTCGGAAAATTTGCCCAAAAGTCCCATCCCATAAAAACATCACTTTATGGAGTCCTGTAACAGTGATTTTTTCCCACATGAGATAGTCCTTAGAAAGTTATTTTTAGAATCTTGGGACCTCTTAAAAAGTTTCCCTTATTTTTTTACCTTAGGCTCAAGAATGAAAACCACACAAAACACTCCAACTATCATTTTCCCAAGTAAGGATGAAACCTTTACAAATCACTCAAATCATAATTCTATCTAGAAAGAATAACTACCTCAATCTCTTTACAGGAAGAAACTGAAACCTGGCTACCCTTGATTAAATATCCCCAACAGAATTTAATCCGTCACAACTCACTAATACAAAAATTGATAAGAATGAAGTCTCATTCGGAGCTTCTACCACCCCAGATAAATAATAACTTAATTAATATCCCAACTAGTAATAAAAAAACGTGAAATAGAAAAATATGATTTTAACAAGATATGGATAAAAAAATTTAGCACGTAATGAGATTCAAGAAATTATTTGTAACAAAATTTTTCTTCAAAAATCAAAAATAATTTCTATGATCAATTTCCAAACAATAATCAAATAATGCAATGAAAGAATATAATTATAAATATCTCACCTGAAATCCATAGAAAGAATTATTAGAACGATGTAACTTTAAATTCGATAGTAGCAAAAATTAACAACAGTTAATCTTTAAGATCGTCTCTCATAAAACTCACAATATCTCATAATAATGTCTCTTATAATAGCTCACAAATGATATGATATGATTTCTCTTTTGTTTACTGCTTAATGTTATATGAAATTCGCAAGTCTATTTAAATGAGTATGAAATCAGCCTTCTAATTGCTAGTTTACATGTGTCATGACAATTAATAGTACTTATAGACCCCTTATAATATAATGACTTCATTTTGATTCAATTCACTTAATAACAGCTTTCAAATCTCTCAATTAAACCCCCTAAGTATTTCTCAAACTTAATTAGATAGAATAGAAATTATTTCAAGTACCAAATTGAAAAACATTAATATTTAATGTACCAAATCAATAGGATTTAATTAATACATGAACCATATCTTAAATATAAGAATATCCCCAAAATCTCTCTCAAATCCTAACAAAAAACGGCTACTTTTAGATATGATTTCGGAATGCACAAGATCCTAAAATAGTGTCACAGGTCGACCTGTCAGTCAACTTACCAATTCAGAGACTTTCACCTTTGGACATAGGCCGACCTGTTAGTCGATCGACTATGCTGGAATTTTTTCTAAACTTGTTTTTAACTCATTTTTATTTACGTTTTCACCCCCTTTAACAATTTTCTTTTCTGAATTACCTCCACTAACTTTTTCAAATTCCATTTTAACCATTTATAAATATTTCTTTTCAAATACACATAGGAGCAAATAACTTTATCTCAATTAGCTCCGCTAACTTTTTTAAATTCCATTTTAACCATTTATAAATATTTCTTTTCAAATACACATAGGATCAAATAAATTCATCTTATCAAAACACACATAAATAATAAAAACTTTTTGTACCATAAGTGTGTTCCTAATTGGGATATTAAGAATTAAAATTTACTTGAGTTGTTTTTCCTAATTTCTTCACACTCTTAATTCTTCATCATCTTGACATTATCATTTAGTATCCATTTGTCATCACATCTTCATCACTGGAACTTAAATAACTAAAACACTTAATTAAACCATTAGTTCCACCAAAATATTAACACTTAATTGTTCATCAAAATCTTAGGATCAACAGTTTTTAGTGGAACTAACGAGTTTATTGAGTGTTTTAGTGTAAAAGTTCCATTAATAATATTATCATGAAGAAATTATTGAAGATGCTAAGGATGCTAAGAGACTGTCAAAGAATTGGACATTAAGAGACTAAAGATTTTGAAGAATTTAGGTGAAAACAACTCAGGTTAATTTTCACTCTTAATGTATCCCGATCAAGATTAGACACGATACAAAAATAAATTTATATTTATGTATGTTTTTATTAGGATCCTAATTCGTTAACATATTTGCTCTAATGTGAAATTGAAGAAGAAATATTGACCTAAGAAATATTAGTGTTTAAAATTGATTAAAAGTATCAATTAAGTTAACCAAGAAATAAAATCGATTAAAGGAAAAAAAAACATCGAAGGATGGAGTTAAAATTAATTAAGGAGGAAGTGTTCCAACAAGGATTGGTCGACTGACCAGGGAAGATTGGTCAACCGACGAGAAGTGGCTAGAAATTAGAAAACTCTCTAGATCGATTCGTAAACCGACCAAGAAAGATTGGTCGAACTATAGCCAATACTTGAACTCTCTAAATTGATTGATCGACATACCATAGATAATTAGTCGACTGACCATGGCTGAAAAATGGTATGGGGAGCATCCTGAATCGATTAGTCAACCGACTCATGGAGTATCAGTCGACCGACTGGCAAATAATTTTGTCCTAGGCTACAACCTGAATTGATCAGTCGACTGGTGAGTTTTGATCAATCAACCAATGGTTCTATTTCAGGATCGGAGGATTTCGTGGATTTGTTCAAAAAATAGTCGTTACTTGCCGATTTTTGGTTGAAATCTGAGAGATATTCTTGAGATTTGATAATATTATAGATATATTGTTGTTATTTTGATATCTTGAAAGATATGGTGCATATATTTTAAGTGTTTCTCAAATTGTTACATTTAATACTTTTTATCCTATCGATTTGAGATTGAGAAATATTTGAAGGACTTAATTGAGAGATTTGAAAGCCATAACTAAGTGAATTGAACCAGGATATATTAATATATGGGGTCTATATGATCAATTAAATATCACGACATATGGAAACTAACCGTTTGAGGGCCTGTTTTAAATCTATTTAAATAGACCTGTGTTTTTCACTTGTAAGAGATCCTAATAAATCAAGAATTAAGAGTTCCTGAGTTTTCTGAGAGTTATCATTCTAATTTTATACTGAGAGAATATTGTGAGATTATTCTGGTGATTAAAGTTCTTGAGTTAAAGCGCTAATTAATTTGACGTCACCGATTTGAGCTATCTAGCTATCTGATTTGTAATCTTTCGGTGTTTTTCTAGTGAGATTGTTCCAAACTTATTCTTTATTGAGTTTATCATTATTATTGCTTGCTTGGTTATATGATCTTGTGAAATCGTTTTTGAACTTTAAAAGCATAAAAATCTTTTAAAACGATTTTGGTGATAATCTGATTACATGCTTAATTTTGTGCTACCATTATTTATTTTAAAATCAGATTTTAAATTTCTCACTTTAATTCTATCACTAGTAATTATCGGTACATTAATTATGTTTAAATTGATTTGAGGTGGTAGAAGCTCCGAGTGGGAAGAACTTATCAATTTTTTTTTTGTAATAGGTGAGTTGTATGCGGATTAGATAGTGTTGGGAATATCTAATCAAGGGTAGCTGGATTTCAATCTATTCCGACAAAGAGATTGAGGTTTAATCTTTGAGTTAAGTACAAAAATGTTAGGTTACTCTTTTCCCTTGAAAATAGCTTAGGCATGATTCTTCCTGATTAAAATTATTTTTTAGAGAATTGTAACGGTTCCATCCTTACCGGGTAAAACAATACTTGGAGTTTTTTATGAGGTATAATTCTTGAGCCTAAGGTATGACAAGAATTAAGTTTGATCCTTAGCCTGCGAAAGGATTAGCTTAATCTTGAGCCTGGTAAAAAGATAAGGTTATTCCTGCACCCGGGAAAAGGATTAGGTGATAATTCCTCCTGAAGAGTTAGGTTAGTCTTTAGCCTAGAAAAAGATAAGGTTCTTCCTTAGCTTGTGAAAAATTATTATAAAGGTTTATTTTGAGCCTGTGAAAAGAATCATTATGTAAGGGTTTGGTTCCTACCTGTTTAAAAGAATCTTAGTGGTTTAGTGGGTGCGAATCTTCGTGAGTCTCGGAGGATTGAATTAGCCAAGATTAGCTTGGTGGACCAAGATATATTCTTGTATGCTACTTTGTTTAATTTATTTAATTTCTATTGTTTGGGTGTGCACCTAATTAATAACATTTATCTGCTGTGATATAAAGATAAATAATTAATTTAGGATTAAAATAATTATTTAATTAATTAAGTGTTAAAAGATAAGAATTTGGATTAAATTTTTATAACTACCCAATTCACCCCCTCCCCCCCTTTCTCTTAGGTAGCTCACTGGGCTAATAGGCATAATTCTAGAAACCCTAGAGAGTGACCAACTTGAGAAGGCTATACAGTTCGGATTTAGAGTATCCAACAACGAGACAGAATACGAGGCCGTAATCCTAGGCTTGACCCTAGCGAAGAAGTTAGGGGCCCATTATGTGGAGGCCAAACAGAGTCACAACTCGTAGTCAACCAAATAAATGGGGCCCACGTGGTCAACAAAGGAAGGTTACGCCTTTATGTTGATAAAGTGAAGAAGCTAAAAAAAGGCCTTCGACAGCTACAAAATTGAATTTATTCTGAGGACTGATAATGATAAAGTTGATGCGTTGTCAGTGCATCACCATCCTTCAGTCCAGATCAACAATCCAAGGTGGTGGATTATTTGGAGCAACCGTTTATATCAGCTTAAACTTAATTTTGTGCATGCATTGAAGAATTAGGATAAGATGAAGACTAAAGGACGGTAAGTTATACCGAAGATCATTCACACAGCCTCTATTGCTCTGCTTGGGGTTGAAGGAAGCCACCTATGTGATGCAAGAAATTCATGTAGGAAGCTATGGGAACCATCAAGGAGGAAGAACTTTGGCACACAAGGCACTTACAATCGGGTATTACTGGCCGACTATGTGCAGCGATGCAAATGAGTACATTAAGAAGTGTGACAAATGCCAACGGTTCTCGAATAACATCCGAGTTTCTCCTCAAATGTAAACACTCATCCGTAGTCCATGGCCTTTTGCCCAATGCAGAATGGATGTCCAAGGGCCATTCTCACTGGCGCCTAGGAACAAGAAGTACCTACTAATGGTAATTGATTACTTCACCAAATAGGTAGAGGTTGAGGCGTTCGTGACTGTGGGCAAAAATAAGGTTAAAAACTTACTTTAGAAGCAAGTAATCGCCGTTTTGGTATTTTAGTGGTGCTGATATCAGATAATAGAACCCCCTTCACTAGGGGGAAAGGTTACTTGGATGTATAATTAGCTAAAAATACAACATCGGACTTCAAGCCTAGCTTATCCACAAGAAAATGGGGAAGCAGAAGTAATAAATAGGTCAATCAAAGAAACACTCAAAAAAATATTAGATGATGCCAAAGGCAAATGGGTGGAAGAACTGTCGGTGATCTTGTGGGCCTACCGTACCACTGCGAGCACAACTACGGGAGAAATGCCCTACTCCATGAAGTATGGGACGGAAGCGGTAGTCTTAATAGAGATTAGTTTACCTTCAAGACGGGATAACACAGTCAACTTCGTAGAAAATGAAGAAGCGATACGCCAAGAACTAGACCAGTTAGAGGAGAAACGGGACCAGACAATGCTAAGGATGGCGGCCTACAAATTGAAAATGGAAAGAACGTTTAACCACACAGTTCGCCCAAGACACTTTATGGTGGGAGAGCTAGTGCTTCGGAGAGTAATGCCACACTGCCCAAAGGCTCAGTTAGGAAAATTAGCCCCTACCTGGGAGAGGCCATACAAGGTGATCAAGGTGAATCAACCTGGGACGTAGTGGTTGGAATATCTAGATGGTGTTCAAATCCCTCGGTCATGGAACATCGCATATTTGTGAAAATACTTTGTATGAGTTCCCTGTTATCATACATTTGCAAAAATACTTCGTGTGAGTTCCCTATTATTTACCATATTAGATTCGAAGAAAAAATGTTTGCTATTTCGATTATAAGCTTTTCAACGAGCAATCATAGCTTCTTGTATTTAAAAAAAGCTTCAACAAAGATCATCCCTACACTTAAAATATGAAACGACTCGAGACTAAATGCCAAAGTCAGCCCAAATCAATCGTTGAACTGCCTAGCCCAGTTCACGTACAGACTGAGCTGCCTAGTCCAGTTCGTCAAAATTGGTTGAGCTACTAATGTCTGCCCAAATCAATCATTAAACTACCTAATACAATTCACGTACGGACCGAGCTACCTAGCCCAGTTCGTCAAAATTGACTGAGCTGCCAAAGTCAGCCCCAATCAATCGTTGAACTACCTAGCCTAGTTCACATACAAACCGAGTTGCCTAACCCAGTTCATCTAAAATGGATGAGCTTCTAAAGTCAGCCCAAATCAATCGTCGAACTGCCTAACCCAATTCACATATAGACCCAGTTGCCTAGCCCAGTTTGTTAAAATTGGCTAAGCTGCTAAAGTCAGCGTAAATCAATACGTAACTGCATAGCCCAGTTCACGTACGAACCGAAATGCTTAGCCCAATTCGTCAAAATTGACTGAGTTGCCAAAGCTAGCCCAAATCGGTACGTAACTGCTTGGCCCAGTTTATGAACAGACCAGACTGCCTATCTTAGTTCATCTAAAATGTCTGAGTTGCCAAGGCCAACTAAGATCAGTGTACAACCGCCTAACACAGTTCACGTACAAACCGAGCTATCTGGTTTGATTTGTTAAGCTACCAAGACCAACCTAGTCGTCAAACAAAATACCAAGTTCAACTCATCTTAAAGCTACCAAGGTTAGCTCACCAACTATTAGCTCAGTTCAACCAAATTTCAGGTCAGTAAGTACATTATTTATTAGTCTGTCCAAACTCATATAGTCCACATCGTGTTTATTACTTAAACTCGATATGAAGGAGGGTAGAGGATGGAAGAATAAAAAAACACATTTCTTGCTGACACTTATACAGTCCACATCACATTTACTACTTAAACTCGATATAGAGAGGGGCATAGGATGGAAGAATAAAAATACATTTTTTATTATTCCCAAATCACTCTTTACCCTCATTAGAAGTATGGCTAGGAAGCTTACCCCCATTATCCCAAACATTACTTATTCTTAAAACGTGAGGGTTAAGAACCCATACACTATACATGAATGATATTTAAACACAAGATCTATTTTGGAAAATCATTCAACACACGACACATCAAGTTCAAAAGTTTCTTACAAACAACAAACTTATCATTACAATACAAAATACAAAAAAATATTGAACTTATCACTTCTTACGATGGAGTTCGGACTAGAAAAAAGAATTACACATGGAGGGGCTTATTTGATGACTAATAAGCCCGTATTGTTCAAAAAATGCTCTTGAGGCTTTTTTCAAACATATAGGGGCGTATTTGATGACTAATAGGCCTGTACTAATCAAAAAATGCTCTTGAGGATTTTTTTACAAAATTTAAAAATAATAATAATAATAATTAAAAAAACACTAAAAACTACTCCGACCCCAGAGAAGATAAAGAGCCCAAGTCTTCGAAGTCCGAACTCAAGCGGTAAGAGTCGCTCGCTTCATACTGGCTCAGCGCTAGAACCGGAGAGCATATTTTCTCCATCTTTTTCTCGTTTTTGTCCATAAGCTTCTCGCTCTCCGTCTTCAGCACACCATTGTGGGTTTTATGGAGGTACACTTGGGCTCGCAACTCTTCAATTTGTTTCTCCACTGCCCACAACTGACCACGGAGTTCGTGGAGTTGGGATATCGCAAAAAAATGGGCAGCATCAAGGGAAGCATAGAGGACAATGGCATCCTCGATGACCCAAAGCCTAGGATTCCCTTCATCAAAGGTTTTTGTCATCATCATGAGTTAGCGAAAATGGTACCCTTATTTAACTTCTTTCTTCTGTTCGGCCTAAACGGCGTCGAAAATATCAGAAGCAGCCAACGACGAAGCCATATTCGTACTAAGATGAAAGGAGAAAAATAAAAGCAAAAAAAAAAAAAAAGGAACATAAACGAAAAATTGTAAAGAAGCCTTAAGGAGGTCTGGCCTTAATTAGCCAGACTAGTAATCATAAAATGAAGGGAAAGATAAAACCCAATCTTTGGGTTATTTATGACGTATGAGGCAAAACGGCGGCAGTAGGTATCGAGAGAAATGAGTTGTTTTCCCAGATCAAGTACGACAGGTGCTTAAGGCCAGTTATAATTACCGAGTGTCATCATTACTAAAATGGTAAGACTAAAGGTGGAAAGGATAGTTAATTAATTGAACAATGCCCAGTTGATCTGCACTATTTGGCAGAAGCGTAGTGCAGAGCTCGAAAAATACTAATACTAATCCACTAAGTGAGATACAACTCTGGTCAGAATTGAGTTAACCTCGTCTAGCGCTGAACTAAATCTGACCAGGATTATGTAAGATCCCGATTTCGCACGTACGTCAATTTAGTTGCATTATTGAGCATTTAGAAAAATACGAGGGGGAAATATGCAAATTAAAAGTTTAGGGGTCAATTAGAAAATTTAGAAACTTTCAATCCAAACTTTGGAAGGTAAATTGACATTTAACTTCTTTCTTAAAAATTTTAAGAGGTGAAATTACAAATTAAGAAAATCATAAATGATGAATTTGGATTAAAATAAAGATTTAAAGAATGAGGGGAAGAAAAAAGCAATTTAACAAAAGATTTTTTTAAACACACACACACACACACACACACACACACACACACACACATATATATATATACACATATGTTCGTGCGTGTGTGCATTGAGAGCCGGAGACAGAGCAGAGAAAGATTAGTGACGTGGCAATCAAATAATCAATCTCAATCCACTAATTACATGCATATATATGCATTCATGCAGTAGTGATCATGAATGGCCAGAGGAAAAATTGAGAAATCACTCAAAAAAAATCTAGAAACGGGGAAGAGAGAGAGGAACCTGAGCACGAGAGAGTGGGTTTGGCAGTTTGATTGGCGATCGTGAAGGGGGTGTGTGTATTCCGTCGACGGCAGGTGTGGGTTCCGTTCTGAGCAATCGTGTGAGTGTGTATTCTTGTGTTTGATCCAGCATGCATGTGTGTAAGTGTGTGTCATCGGTATGTGTTTCGCCAGCGTGTGCGTTCGGTTCGTCGTTGAGTGTGTGGGTTGTCCGGCAACTATGTGGTGGTGTGTGAGTGATCGTCGTTGTGGGAATGTGTGATTGGGCGGCTATGACAATGAGTGTGTGTATCCATGTGTTTTGATTGTGTAAATGTGTGTGCTCTGTTTTGATCATCCGTGTGCTGTGTGTATGTGTTTAGTGCTCAGACAGCCGTCGACGATGTGTGTGTGTCGCCAGTGGGAGTGATCGACGTGTATGGGTACGCTGTTCTGTTTTGTTCCATTCGTGGCGTGTGATCATCTCCGTTCAGTGTGTATGTGTGTATGTGTGTAAACAATGAGTGCGTGTTCGTCTGGGTATGTGCATTTGTGCGCCGGTGTGTGGATGTAAGGTCGCCGACGGTTGGTGGGAGACGGTGAGGGGACCAACTGAAGCAGAAACGATAGTGTGTGTGTGTGTGTGTTGATCGGCGGCGAGTGAATGTCGTCGACGACCGGCAACTGAAACCAAACAGAACCAGAAAAAGAAAGAAGAAGAAGAAAAGGAAAACGGAAGAAAAATAAAATTTTCACAAACAACCACGATAAAAACCAAAAATCCATCTTGCGGCCCGTGAACAATTCGGAATGGGTAACATTTTTCGTTAAGTTTATTTTAGTTTATTAAATCAAATTCTAGCATCAAAATTTTGTAACCAAAATAATAAATTTGGGACTGTCGTATGATTAAATTTTATGCAGTAATTAACGGAATGAAATTTACCGAATAATAATTGTTATAAATAAATGTGGGGAATGGAAAATTACGGAACTAGGGCCTACATTACATGATTAGGTTATTTTTGCATAAAATATTAATTTAGGCCCTGTCACTATTAGATTCATAGGCACTAGAGTCTCGGTAGGGAGTAGTCGGTGAAAGTTTTGCGGATCGGATAACCAGGTGAGTGTACTGTCTTCTTGTCAAACTATTATATATATATATATATATATATATATATATATATATGATGGAAAATGGTTGTAGTTAAATTAAATGATTTCAAAATGATATGGATCAAGCAGGTTTCTGGGTGAGTTGAAAAAATGAATTTTCGATTAATTGTGTTGGTTTCGAAAGGAAGTTGAAAATGGTTTTTTGCTAAAATTTGGTGGTTTTGGTAAAATTAGACGTTTCTTTTTAAAAGAAAGTGAGAAATATGATTTTCGGATAAAAAGTCAATTTTTGGAAAAGAGATGTGGATGTGTGATCTGACAATGTTGATTAGACGATATCATTACGTTGTGATTTAATGATGATGTTATTAATTTGACGATGTTGTTGATCAGACGATGCTATTGATTCGTAATTTAACGATGTTATTGACTTCACGATATTATAGTATTTATCTGCTTCGGCAAAGTGATGATTATCTGCTTCGGCAGAGTGATGGTATTGATTTGACAATACCATAGTATTTATCCACTTCGGCGGAGTAATGTTATCCGCTTCGGCAGAGTGATGTTTATCTGCCTCGGCAGAGTGATGTTAGACGTTTATACTGCGCAGTGATTATCTGCTTCGGTGGAGTGATGGGTGTCCATTAAGAAGGCAAATCCTACGGATGGTACGATACCGTTGCAACTCTCGATCGTGAGGTTAAAACGATCACTAGGGCTGGCCAGTGTGTGTTTGAGTTGTGTGCTTAAAAAGTGTGTTTGAGATGTGTGCTTGAGATGTGATGTTTTACGTATATTGGCTTATTTGATATTTATTATCATAGTGATTAGTATGATTTTTATATTAGTTGGATTTGAATGGAACTTAATTATGTCGCTTTATTTTTCCTGCTTTTATACTGGGGATTTTACAAGTTATATGGTATTTATAAACTTATGCTTGATCCATTTAGATGTTGTAAAATGAGTTTTTATTATTAAAGTTGTTTTTACTAAGAAGGCAGTACACTCGCAGTTGAAGCAGCTAGAAGTCGGTCCCCTACTAGCGCTAGGTAAAGTCCTACGATGGAGTCGTATGGAGGGTTGAGATGAGCTTTCTGAGGCGAACCTGTGAGGGGTTCATAGTATTATATTTTGTTGTTAGTATCTTTGGGGAACGAATGTGTTCCCATAACAGAAATATGTATAGCTTCATATAGATAATGGTTTATTTATATATATGTATATTGTCGTGTAATAGATGGTTGGTTGGTTGTTTTCGGTGATGTCATGATGTCGTCACGCCAGCCTGGGATGTCGGGATTTCGGGACGGGTCGTGACAGATTAGGTCGAGCCTGATCAAGTACGACAAGTACTTAAGGCCAGTCATAATTGCCTAGTGTCATCATTACTAAACTGAAAAGACTAAAGGTGGAAATGATGGTTAATTAATCGAATAATGCCGAATTGATTTGCACTGTTCGGCGGAAGTGTAGTGCGGAGCTAGAAAAATACTAATACTAATCCACTGAGTGAGATGCAACTCCGGTCAGAATTGAGCTGACCTCGTCCAACGCTGAACTAAATCTGTCCAGGATTGGGTTGAGCCTGATCAAGAGTATGTCAAGCCCAACTGAAGGGCCTAAGAGTTTAGCACACGGCTATTGACACATTTATTATCACCTCAGCTTGGGCAAAGAGGTCTGGAATATGGTCTGAATTACAACCTCAGAGAAAGACTCACCAAGGAACTGAATCAGAAGCACAAATGATGTGGGAAAATTTCCAGCGTGTGAATTATGAAATCGGTGTCAATAAATCGGGCTGGGTCAGTGGATAAAACCCAACCCGATAGGGACAGATCTGGGATCTAATGATCGTAAATAGACGGATAGCTTAGGCGGCCCAAGATAGGAAATGTTTGGCCTATTGATGAGGGCCAGCCAAGCGTACAAGCTGACCTAGTGCCAAACGATACCCTTTAATGGGGATCTTAATATCAAACCAAAATATGGCAGGTCAACAGTAACCATTGCCTCACCTACCCTCTTCTCCATGCGCAAACGTGATTGACACATCATCCAATAACTGGCACAAAAACGACATTCACCCAGCCAAGAAAAGAACGTAGCGAGGATCATGGTCGGAATGGCGACGAGTGAAATAGGTGCACATATATACAAGAAAGATAGGTATCAAAACACAACTATCTCAATATCACACTCAATACTCTCTAAAGCTTTTATTACATCTTTGAGCAATTTGAACTTATTCTCACACCGGAGATTCTTTAGCCAACACCACACCGGTGTCCCCCCATAGAACTAACTAGTTTTGCAGATCAGATTGCAGGTTACGGAGGTTGTCGACACGTAAGGGCCTGAAACACATACTGAGTATTTTTTGACAACATCAATAAGTTTACGAATGAAAAAAGTAAACAGAAAAAATTCAATTATATCTCTTGTTATTTACAAATGTAACAAGTGCATCCCTCGTCATTTGAAAATTTATTTATTTATTTTACTTACTAACTATTTTTCCTTACCCAAAATATCCTACCATTATATTATTGATTTTAAACTCAAGAGACCCCTATCACTTGTATTAATACCACAAAGACCCCTATAATTTTGTAGTACAAGAGACACCATTCCACAATATTTACCTATAAAAAAAATTCTCTATCCCTACTAATTACCAAATACAAAAACGAACTGGAAATATATTTGTAGCTTAATGACTAATATAAGTACCTTTGATTTATAGCATCATCCATATTTAATATCTAATTTATTTTTTTCTTTTCTTTTCTATTTTTTTCTTTCTCTTCATTTCGTTTTTGTTTTTTATTTTTATTTTGTATTCTTCTATGTATGTTTTTATAGAAAATAAAAAATAGAAAGTACAAAACTAAAAATTGAAAAAAAAATTAAAAACAACATAATTTAAAAAAATGTAATAAAAAATAAGAAAATAAAAGGGTAAAAAAAATTAACACAAGAACAACATAAACCAAATGGAAAAGAATTTATAATTAAGGAAATATAATTTAAAAAAAAATAAAGATTACGTTCTCTTTTTAAAAAAAAAAAATCATTAATTTTATAATATAAAAGGACAAATATGTAATTTGACATCACTTAGGTTCAGAAGAGGTCACTGTGTTACTTTTAAAATGATAAGGAGTGTCTTTGTTACTATTGCCAATGACAAGTAGTGTAAATAAAATTTACTCCAAAACAAACATAACCTAAGTTTCAAATATGGTAATTCTATATGTACACCATTTTTCCTAAATGCATACTCTTGTTTAAAACAAATCTAAATGGATTTGACATTACTCTCTTACCCTTAAAATAACTTTACCTTTTATTTTTTTACCCATCATTTTTAAAATATTCACAAACCATCCTACCCCTGTCGGGCCTCCTTCCCCATCGTACACCTATTGACCCCCTACTCCCCTATCCACCACCTCCCTCCAATCCCTCCTCCTCCTCCTCCTCCTCCTCTCTCTCTCTATACACACACACACACAAAGGAAAAAGTGCTTAGATTTGTAGATCCGAGTTCGAAATCCGAGCACTTATATATATATATATATATATATATATATATATATATAGTTTTCTCTATGTATATATATATATAGGGGTAGAGAGAGAGATAGAGGAGAAGAAGTACAAGAAGAAGAAGAAGGGGAGGAAGGGAGCTAGAGGAAGGCGGGGGGGGGGGTAGAGGGAGGGGAGGTGGTACTAACAGGGAGTGGGGGTAGGAATTAGTTAGTAGATGAGAGAGAAAGGAGGGAGAGAGAATAGAGAAAATCAGGTGCCAACTATCGGCATTGAATTAAAAAGGTGTAGGGAGAAAGAAGGGGGAGAGAATTGTAAAAAAATAAATGAATTAGAAATTCAAAAACCAAACTAATAATTTAATAAAATTATTTTTATTTATTTTTTTAAAACGTGTAAAGTTAACAAAAGAGAATATACATTATACATTTTGACGCACCCTTCAAGCAATGCACCAAAGTGAAGTAAATAGGGGGTAAATTGTAAAAGAAACATAGGTTTTTTTTCCCCCTAAAATTCCGTTGCCTTTAATTCTAAAGTTGAAAACCCAACAATTCTCATAGGTACTTAATTTTTTCTGACCATATTCTTTTTCTTATACTCAAAGTGGATCAAAACCAAATAATATTTAAAAATCTATTATAATTTCAAAAAAATCATATTTAATTACTACAATCACATACTTTAAATTTCAAATTAATCACAAAAATTTACATATTAAATTGTACGCAATTGATCTTTAACGTTTAAAATAGGTCACCAATTAAAACCGTACGTCATCAATTATTTCAACGGTATTAAATTACAAACCTAGGTTCACCAAAAAGATAAGTTATCAATTTAATTTTAAAATCATTTGGACCGACAAAAGCACAAACACCTATAATTAATCAAATAATTATGTTTACTTCAATTTCACTTTCAATAAACAGCTCCAAATACATTTGTGCGTTTGTTTAATGTTCTCTCTCCTTTTACAAATAGTTAATGATGTCCCGTGACTAGACTCGCATGTTAGAATTAATCACAGGTAATCCCATTCTCATAAAATAAAATAAAAGGCACTAACCGAGGGTGAAAACTACCAATTCAAAACACTTGATTTTATTTGCGCCAATTACTCATTTTTCCATTTTGCAAATTAATACACCATTATTTAATGAAATTTTAACTTTCTAATATGTATGAATCAGATCTAGTAACTTCCTAAATATGTACGGCACTATAATTCAGTTTTTATTATTCCTAAAAACGTGAAAATAAATTTGGTAACTTTCAATCGAAAAAGTTGAACATGAAACATGCGCTTTTATCATGAATCTATTATTGAAAACTTAATTGTTTTACACAATAATTATCGGGAGATCGTCCTCTTTAAAATGAGATATTAATTACTTTTATAGAGATGTGAATCCTATTTCATGTAATTGTTATATATAATATCTTATAGTTCGTGTGGCAACAATATTGAATGTAACATTCGGTGATTGATATTAATTTTTTTTTTTTTTTTTTTTTTTGAGTTCTAAATTGGGATACATGTAGATGTTATATATAACATTAACATCACTACATTTGTGTTCTTCGTGAATGTTGAATATAACATCCAATGTAATAGAAAATAACATTAATTAATGTTGATAATAGATCAAATTATATGCATGTTGAATGTAACATGACTTACTGATAAATGTGATTTTTATGTTAAATGTAACACGTGAAAATTAAAAATTATGAAAATATTACGTTGGATATAACATGAAATGTGAAACTAAAAATTCTAGAAATACCACACTGAATGTAGCATGAATATGAAAATTGAAACTCATGAAAAAAAATAGTGAATTTGATATCGTTTTGTAGATCTTATTTAGACGAATCTAAATATGTAATTAGAGTGTAAAAAAATGTGTACAATAATAGTTATTTTGATTTTAATAAAATGATTTTATTGAAAATGAAAATACCCAATCTCTATAATCTCGCGAAGGACAAATATGTTTATTGAAAATAAGAGATTCTCGAATCGAGTATTAAACGGTGCATATAATATGATTAATAATAGTTTTTTGTCTTATTTAAACTACTTGATATACATTGGAAATAAGATATTAAGTGATAATTTTCCCTAAAATAAATTCATATGGGTCATAAGGCCCGATAAAAATTTAAAAAAATAAATACTAATTATAATAAAAATAGTGAAAAAACTCACAATCTAATTTTGAGATTCCAAAACTACCTTTTCTTCTTCACTAACAAATAAACTCCAAATCATCTAAATAGATATCAATTTTTCTCTATGTTTATGTCATTTCTCTCTCTTTCTATTCCTTCATATTTCAGCTCATTCTCTTCCTCCCCCCCTCCCACCACCACCAACTGCAACTCCATACAACCAACAACCTCTACACCATCGTTGGCTCCACCACAACAGCACGATCATCATCCCACAACATCTCTATCAGCCACCATTATCAATATCGGAAGTTCTCTCTCTCTCTCTCTCTCTCTCTCTCTTTCACACACACACACACACCCCAAATCATGGCCACCACTACCAAATCTAGTGGTGGTCGTGCACAATCTTGTGTAAGACCCTGATTTCATGTTTGTGCGCCATTCAAGTGTATTTTGGAAAAAAAAAAGACAAAGGTAAGAAAAATTAGAAGTTTGGGGGAGGAAAGAGTATTTTTGACTAAAGATATTTTATATATGTACATATAGTGTGTATGTGTGTTTGTGCCTTGAGACCACGACGGGAGGAATGGGAGAAAGAGAGAGAGGAAGTGCAACGTGACATGGTTTTCTCCACAAATATATATATTCATAAACATGGTAATGAATGATCACCATCATTCTAGAAGAAACAACCAAGAGAAAGAGAGAGAGAGAGAGAGAGAGAGAGAGAGAGAAGAGTGAAGGAGAAGAAGTCATCGGAGAAGCTGCCGGAGATCACTGGTAATGGTTCAGAGTGTTTTCTCAGGGTTGATGGTCATCTGGGCTGTAGGAGCATGTTAGTGTGACATTTTTGGGGTCATATAGAAGCTGGTATGTGTGTGTGAAGGGTGTGTGCTCTGTTTTACTGTTTGGGGTTACAATCGGTGGGTTGGGGTGTTGTTTTAGTGGGTGTTTTAGTTGGGTTGAAAGGAATGAGGTTGGTAGTATCAATTGTAAATTTGGGATGTTTGATCGTGGATGTGGAGTGAGGAATTTAAGGGCCGGAGCTAGTGACGCGAAAGGACAAAGGACTGGTCTGTTATGTTCTATTCTGTTAGGGACGAAGCAATTATCGCTTAGGCGGTGGAAGCTCGCTTAGGTGGTAAAAGAACAGAGAGCAAGAAATCGCATGATCGCTTGGGCGATGGAAGTTCACTTAGGCGGTAAAAGAACAGAGAGCAAGAAATTGCAGGATCGCTTGGGCAGTGGAAGTTCGCTTAGGCGATAAAAGAACAGAGAGCAAGAAATTTCTTGTTCGCCTAGGCAGTGTATTTCCGCTTAGGCGGTGGGGAGCAGAATCATATTCTAAGGAAATTGACAACCGTTCCGAAGTAAGTAACGTCTCTTCTTAGTTTTTATGATTCACTAAATTAGTTTTATAGTCTTAACATATCAAATGATAAAATGTGGGGTTTGGGAAATTAATAAACGTAGGGCTTGCATCACACGATTAGGTTGTTTTTCGCTACACTATTAATTTAGGTCCTGTCACAAATAAGTTCACAATTTTCGGAGACTTAGTAGTAAGGAGTTAGGGGAGCTTGCAAGTACGAATTTTCAGGTGAGTGTACTGTCTTCTTACTAAAATAGTTTTCCATAAACATATATGATGACTTAAGTGTTTATTTAAACTGCATGATTTTATAAATGTTGTGGATCGAGCAGGTTTTTGTGTGAGTTGGTAAAATGAATTTACGTTGAATTGTTAGGGTTTTAAAAAGAAAGATATTATAAATAATTTTGTTGGAAATTGACGGTAATTGATTTGACAATGGTGTTATTACTTTGATTAGTGTTGTTGGTTAGACTATGCCATAGTTTATGTCATGTCCGGAGGGTGATCCGGCAAGTGGTGATTCATATTGTGTCTTGTCCGGAGGGTGGTCCGGCAAGTGGTTATTGATAACATGTGGTGGTTTATTATGGCCTCCGGAGACGTCCGGCAGGCGGTGATCTGCGCAGTTAGGTCCACTAGGAAGGCATATCCTACGGATGGTTACGGTACCATTGCAACTCCCGATCATGAGGTTAAAACGATCACTATGGTTTAGCCGATTTGTATGTGGGTGATAAGTAAATTTTGAAATGCTGTGTTTTTACTAAGATTGGCGATTTATTTCATTTAGTGATTGGTATGGTTTTACACTGAATGGATTTGGAAAGATATTTATATGTATTCGTTTATTTATTTTCACTGTTTGTTTTAAGAAGAGATGTTTATATTATGATATTCGTATAATTACGCTTGATCCCTTTTAAAAGGTATTGAGAATGTATTATTATTTCAAAAATTATGTTTTAAATTACTAAGAAGGCAATACACTCGCAGGTGCTGTAGAGAAACTTTTGTCCCCTACTGGCAGTAGGTCAAATCCGGAAGGGCCGTAACGAGGAGTATCTTGATAGTGATTTTTGGTTTGGGTTGTATATGTTGGTTAGTAAAAATGAACTAATATTTTTGTTGTAAGATCAAGAGAATTCCCAAAAGAAGGGGTATATGTAATTTTGTTAGCCTTAATAAAAAATATTTTTATGTGTAAGTTATTTTAAATAGTGTTATTCATTTTTGGATAAGTTGTGTCGTTGTTATACCGGCCCCTGTGGATCGGGTAACCGGGGTGGGTTGTGACATCTTGCCTATTGTCCAGTTTGTGATAAGCCACCACCAGATTTGGTGGTGGTGGCCCAAATCTTGCAGTAACGGGCCAGATCTAGATTTTATTTTCTATGTTAATGTAATAATGGGCTTAAACCCACTTAGGCCTATTAGGGCAAACCCTAACCCCATCTTCCCTTATATATACTTGTGCATATGGTGCTAAGTAAAATAACTCTTTTGATTTATATAGTGATTTGGAAACTCTCAAATAAGCGATGTGGGACAGAAATCTAACACTCGCCCTTGAGTGTAACTTCCAGTTTGCATAAATGATTTGACTACAAGGGAATGATGAGAAATGTACAACCTCCACCTTGCATAGATGATTTGACTACGAGAAAATAAGAGACCTATAACCTTGACTCCGATACCATGTTAGGAGGTTCCAATTTAAAATCATATGGTGTTAAGTGGAGTAACTCCTTTGAATTATATAGTGGTTTGGGAACTCTCAAATAAGTAATGTGGGACAAAAATCTAACAGGCTTAAGTGGGCTTAAGCCCATTATTACATTAACATTCTAGATAACATAAATAGTTGTTGCGCAATAACATTCATGTTAAATTTGTATTAACACATTTTCTCATCTTATTCCACGTTGAATATGAATTAATAGCCGTTTTTGTTGAATTGAAAAACAGAAAGCATAATGAGCGATTAATTTGTATACATAAATTACTATGCAAACAACTATTTATACAATCTAACAAAAATATCTTCCAAAATAGTTGTTGCACAGTAAATTTCGTTTTTACTGTGGTGATAGTGAATATTTATTGTGGTGGAGACGATGGCAGGAATGTTAGTTGTAGTGGTGGTAGTGGTAATAGTGAATATTTGTTGTGGTGGTGGGTGTGTAGTGGATATTTATTGCAGTTGAGGTGGTGATAGAAATTATTGTTGTGGTGGCGGCGATGAAGGTGATAGTAAATATTTGTTGTGGTAGAGGTTGTTATAGAAATGATTGTTGTGGTGTTGGGGGTGAAGGTGATATCGAATTTTTGTTGTGGTAGAGGCGGTGATAGAAATGATTATTGTAGTGGTAGCAATGGTGGTATGAATATTTATCATGGTGATAGCAAAGATAGTATTTTTCATCTTAAATATTTCATCAACTCTTTCTAACCATTCATTCTCTTCAAATGTATTCAAATCGTTAACAATTTTTTTTATATTTTTTTTAAGTATGATTATTAATAGATTTTTAAAAAAACTTGGACGAAAAATTTGTTTGGAAATGTGAATCAAATTTTATTTTCAAAATTTTGAAGGAAAAAAGTAACTCAATAAATGGCATGATGTTTGTTTAGTATTTTTTTTTTCTGTTAACTGTAGAATACAAATCGAAATTAAAGATAATTTTATTTTCTTCATAAGTTCATTCTAGAAATTTAAGAAAGACTTTTTCCCCCATATTTTTCTTCTTTCTGAAAATTCCTTGACAAAAATAAAATAAAATAAAATAAACAGAATTAGGCCCCGTTTGGTAACCGTTCTCATCCCAGAAATTCCCATCCCATTTCCAGATTTTTGGTATTTCTATCTGGGAATAGCATTTGGTAATCACTCTAATATTTTTGTTTCCATTCCCATCTTATTCTAAAATGAGAATTGTGCCCATTTTTTATTAAGGCATGAAAAACAAAAAAAAACCCTTCCCATTTGTGCCCATCTTATTCTCATTTGCCAAAAAGGACACGGATGGAATTATTACAATTGTTAGTAGGACCCCTCCTTCAATCTTTGGTAGACTCTTTTCTTTCTCTCCTTTTTTTTTTTTTTTTTTTTTTTTTTTTTTTTTTTTTTTTTTTCTTCGTGTTCTTGTGTTTGGTTCTTCTTCTTCAACGATTTCGATCGTCTGGTTTGTCCTCTTCTTTGTTCTTCATTCGTTCGCTTGATTCGTCGTCTTCGTTCGTCTGGTTTGAAGAGGTTCTTCGTGTTTTTGTTTCGAGTTTGCGATGTCGTTCAATTTCGTCGTCTTCGTTCATCTGGTTTGGAGAGGTTCGTGTGATTTCGTTCGATTTCAAAATCGAAACCGAGATCGATTTCGAAATTGAAATAAGGATCGATTTCGAAATCGAAATCGAAACAGAAACATATTTTCGATGCCTATTTCAATTTCGATTATGAAATCGAATTGGAAATCTGAGGGTTTGTTCTTGAATTTGTTCTTAGATTTGTGATTATTGTTCTTGAATTTGTTCTTGATGTTCTTGAATTTGTTTTTGGATTTGTTCTTGAATTTATTCTTAGATTTGTTATAGGATTTGTTCTTAAATTTGTGGTTTAGGGTTTGTTCTTAATTTATAGAGACGAAAATAGTTACCAAACGCAATTCTGTTCCCAGAAAAAAAAAATTATCGTTATCAAATGCGATTCTGCTTCCAAGAAGGAAACAAAATTCTTATCTCATCTCATTCGCATCTTACTACATGGAATAGGAACGCAAATGGTTACCAACGGGCTCTTATTGATAAAAAATTATTTCTTGAGAACACTATAATTTCTTATCATATATTTAAGAAAAATTTGGTGAAAGATTTCATTCTATAAAATATCATTCTACGAAATTTTGTAATAATAATTTTTTAACACATAATATGATTCTCAGAAAATAATTTTTTTGAAACTTGACGTCTCTCAACAATTCTCTATATTTAAATTTTCCCTTTTTTCTGAAAAAAATGAAACATCGAAGATACCACACAAAGTGGGCTTTCTCCGACATTAAAAAATGAGAAACGCTTAGCAATGAAGCGAAAACACGTCCACCAAATCCAGCCAAGCATCCTATCCTATGCTCACCGCGTGCCGTACTATTCCCACGCCGAATCCACGTGTTCTTTTTCTATTGGTGCTCTGCCCACAATTACAGCTTGGGGTGCGGTTCCGATTCCACCTAAACGCTATAATCTTGCAGTTGTAACAGCGTCGCCCAATACGTCGTCGTCTCATTGGTGAATGAGAAAGCCCGGGCCCACAATAACTTCCCTTTCACGATCGCCAGCCTGTAAATTCCGAACATCACCTTCTATATATATCGTCCCTACCACCTCCAACCCTTCCACCATTATCACTGCTGCTTCTTTGATTAATCACCACCTCTCTCTCTCTAAACCCAAACCTAACACTTTCACTCTCTCTCTACATCGATAGATTCAATGGCGGTGTCTCAGTCCAACGGTAAGTTGATTGCTAAATTGGCCGTGGTAGCAACGGTCGCATGTCTCATCGGAGGCTCTTTCACCCAAGAAGCGCCGGCCCCAGCCCCTGCTTCATCCGCCGGCGCAGACTCTCCGTTGTTCGCCGTCGGTTGTGCCGTGGCTGTATTCTTTGGATCTCTACTCAGGATGTGAAGATCTCGCGTCTATCTGCGACGATGGAGCCCTTGCCCATTTCTTTGCTTCTGAGCTGCTGTCTATTATATAGAATAAGTTTAGGCTACGGATTTGTTATTGCTGTGGATTTCTAGGGATTATGTAGGTGATTTGAGTGATAGTGTTGTTGGATCTTGATTCTGGTACGCTATTTTTTTTCCTTTCGTTCTGTTGCTAATTTGATGAGGCTTGTTCTGGTGTACAGATATTTATTCCCATTTTTTTGTTTTTTTTGGCGTTCTCCTAAATTTTAGACTGCGTATCTTATTGTGGTTTAGCCGGTATTCTTCATTTCTTTGAAATCTTCTATGATTGAATTGATTTTTGAAGAAAAAGACCAACCTGATCCCAAAACCCAAGTATTTCTGTGTGGTGCCACTTCCACAAATAGAGATTGGCAGCAACGCAATTTTTCATTACTTGCATGTGAATGTGTGCAACTTGGAATTTCTGAAGTCCTTCCCATATTGACTGCATAATATTAATATTTAAAAAGGGAAAAACCAAAATACTAATCAAAGGTGTAACAATTGAAAGAATGATAATAAACATACTAATTAGAAAGATGTTTGCAACAAGTAATTTTTTTTTTTTTTTTTATATTTAGGTTTTCGAGTAAGGTGTATTTCGAATAATCACTTTCACATTCAAAATTAAATTTCCTATTTAATGCCATTAAAAATAGGGTCAAATATTGTGACATAACACCTCGTTTTCCATGGAAACGCCTGAGTATAAGCTTAAATTCAAATTTGCGCCTGAAGCACTGGACCCACGTGTTTGGTTAAGTGTCGATTTGTGGTTGAAAGTCAAAGAAGATCGCAACAAGCTGTTAGTCCGGCAGAGCTCTTTGATTATGATCTCAAAGAATACATGATAACACCACAAAAATTTACTTTTTTTTTTTTTTTCCGAAAATTTGGAAGATAGAAGACAGTCAAAACCCATTTTACAAGTCCACAATTTTTTAACTATGTTTCAAAGCATTTCTAACTATATTCTTTATTTTTATATTAAAATAATTTAAAAATTATTTGGGATAATTTGAAACATGCACTCTAATTGTTTAAATTAAATAATTTAGAAATTAAACTAAATTAACAACCTAGATATTAAAACTAGTGAGAAAGAAAATTATGTACCATAAACGAATTTTGGACAAGTTAATTAGACCAGTATTTTTTGTTTTAATTGCTTTTAAAGAACAATAACATAGTTGGACTTTTCATTTGGAAAACAAATTCTACTCGAACGAATTGAAATAACCTCATTTGGAAATAAAAAACATACACAAGAAAGCCTCAACCCAATATTATTTGCTTTTCATTTCATCTCATGTCAATCCAAAACTAATCAAAAAAAGGAAAAATAGTTTACACATTATCTTATGGCGAATCATTTTTCTTCGGTTCTTAACCCTATTCAGAGTCCGATTCCATGTTCCCCATAGCCTTTAATCCTCTCGGTCTCTGTACACGACATATATTATATAAATAAATATTTTTATAAAAGTTGTAATATATTTTATAACTAACATTTAAAAAAGGAGTGTACCTTCTTTGAGACCTTTTTCTCTCTAACCTCGTACCGTTCCAAGGTTAGATCGCATAGCCATGCCCCGGGACTTACCAACTGTACAAAAATTAAGAACAAAAAATATTTATTTTAATTTTGAACCATCACAAATTAAAATTGATTAAATATTTCATCGACCCAAATAATGATTTTAGTTGATTACATATAAAAAAACAACATGTGTACAGCCAGCTATATATCCCACTCGCTGTCCTTTTCATTCACTTTTGTTTGAGCCAAGCACGCAACTGTGACAGGAGAGAGAGCAAAAGCAAACCCACTGCCATAAATTCCGCCAGCCCACGCCAAACACCACTACCTAACCTAAAATAATATTCTTATTTCACAATCCCATTTTTTTTTAATTCTATATTTTATGATAACAAATTATTAAAAAATTTATTTTTATTCAAAAATTAAAGTAAAAAGCAACACATGTTTGAAATTTTAGAGAGAGATTTATAAAATACTTAAAAAATGAGCAAACGATGCCTCAATATTCAACTTTTGTCATATAAAAGTTAAAACTTTACATCTAAAAGTTACAAAAATCATATGATTGCACGTTACCCTCATAATTATGGTGTCTGGCCTAATAGCTATCTAGGGGCCTAACGGTTAAAACCCCTCCCCAAAGATTTGTACTTATAAAAAAAAAAAAATATTATACTTGAATGTATTGTTGTATTTATTTTATATTAAAGGAGACTGCTCACGGACTTCTGTTCTCGTACACAAATCACATACCATAGGATTTCCTCCTATTGCCACGGGTGATAATTTTTTTTTTTTTTTATTGGTTAGTACCATAATGTTTCCACAAATTATTTGCTTCATTATTGTTATTATTATTAATATCTTTCCGTTAAATGTTTGGCATTGATTAGAGGGAATAGAGCGATAAAATTGGAATTAAAAAAAAATAAAATTGAACAAATTAAATTATTTTTTATATTTATATTTTAATAAATATACAAAACAAATTCAAAATCCTAAATATACTTTTTCTTGAAAGAAAACCATTTATATTTGTTTATGAAAATTTATTTATCAGCCCGATATATTCTAAAGAAAATAGATAAATATTTTTACAGTTGCAAACTAAATAGAGAGCAATTTTTTTTTTTTCGAATTTCGATTTAAGAAATAAAGCGAAAAAAATCCTTAAATCAAGTTCTTTTATTTTAAAAAAATTTTGCAGTAAAAAAAAAACAGAGAGAGAGAGAGAGAGAGAGAGAGAATAAGCTTACATTGAGAGTGCGTTGAATGAACTTGGCCCTCTTCTTCGGTCTCTGCGGAAGTTTCGATCCCTTTATGGCCATGAAATCTTCTTCTTTCTCTTTGTTCGTCAGCGCGATGGCGAACTTCGGCGGCCACACGGCCGCCGCCGCCGCCGTGATCGCGTCACTCCCGGACGACGAGCCGCCCTTCTTGTTATCGTGCACCGCCGTCCCCGAAGACGCCGACCCACCGGCGTCACAGTGATTGTTCGCTACCGTGCCGTTGTGGACCCCTTTCTTATCGTGCGCACCCCCTCTGTCCGGAGGAGACGGACCTCTCATCACGCCGTTGCTTTGCCCCTTCATAGTAATCGAATTCTCGGAATTCCTAAAATTTCCAAGAAATAATAGTAAAAATCCAAAATAAATAAATAAAATTGTTATACAAACTGCAAATTTATCATCAAATAATTATTGGAAAAAAAATATAAATAAAAAAAAGTGCAAAAACAATAAGTAAATGAAAAGAGGGGTGAAATTACGGGAATAGCCTCGTGGATGGTGCGGACGTATGTTGAACCGAGACGAGTTTTGCGTAATTTCGATGGAGTATTTATTTATTTAATAATTATTTGTCTGTTTTTAAAATCTTTTTCCTTTTTGTTTAGAAAAAGAAAAACGTCAGATATCTGATTCTGAGAGACGCGGGGGCTGATAAATCTATAGCAGAACAGCTGGTGGAGAGAGATTTAGTAGTTTTCTTTTGATATCAGCCGTTGGATC
Organism: Eucommia ulmoides; assembly: GCA_016647705.1. Classification (NCBI taxonomy): domain Eukaryota; kingdom Viridiplantae; phylum Streptophyta; class Magnoliopsida; order Garryales; family Eucommiaceae; genus Eucommia; species Eucommia ulmoides. The sequence goes on along the minus strand of CM028332.1, from coordinate 42,974,110 downwards.
AAGATTTTCTTTCTTTCCGGAAAGGGTTACGTGTCGATAATCTGGTACCTGGGATAAATCGTTTAACGGTCCAGATGTCCTGATACGATCAAGAGAGCACACGTGGAAGCACTATAATATTCAAAGAGACACAATAATAAATAAGATTATAACAAGTGTAATTATTAGAGTAATAAATCGCGAATTAAGATTACAATTCAAAGAGGCCATGAGGATACCACAAAGACAAACCTCATTTGGGCCAACAATTACGTGATGAATCCACAACCCCATCAGCCCAAAGGCGAGAGTCACGCAAGGCCCAAAAGATGTACCTTCCGTTTACCATTGAAGAATTTCTTCAATATAAAAGTAAACCATTGAACCGATATGCATGAGATTGGATTATACGAATTTGGGACGAAAAATTTCCGACCGAAAATTTAATACCCCACTTCTAATTAGGGGTGTGCAAAAAACCGGCCGAACCGAAACCCAAATCCATAAAAAAAACAAAACCAAAAAAAAAAAAAAAAAAAAAAAACAACGTACATCCTTAAATATCGGATCGGTTCGTATCATTCCCGTGCAAAAGAACAAAGAGGTCCGATTCGGTCCGCAATTCTCATTTGAAATAAGTTCGGTTAAATTGAACCAACCTACTCAAAACGACATTTTGAGTAGGTCTATAATCTCGCTATGAAGAAACCTTAGGCTTCTCATTCATTCCACAACCACAACGCACACTCTCAGTTCGGTCTCAGGACACAAGACCACTGAACTACGATAATTGATTTGAATTTTATGGCGTTTCGAACCGAACCGCACCGAGCACAACCGTACTTCTAAGGTTAAATCTAAGATTCGAATTTTATGAGGTTTCGAACCGAACCGCACCGAGCACAACCCTACTTCTAAGGTTAAATCTATGTAATAAGTTCAAATACTTTTAAAGAGGATTGTTGGATTAAAAGATAAACTAACTTATATTTTAGATCGTTTGATCATCCTAATTTATAGAAATTAACTTTAATTGGAGTTTTCTTATCTTTTTGAGCCGCAATAGGGTATCTTCCTTACCAAATCGCCGATTTCTCTCTCACAAGGTCTCTAAAATTGCATTTTTGATCTCTTGCACAAATCTTTGATCTTTTTGCTCTGTTTTGATTTCTCATAGATCGCAGTTTTGATCTCTCGCACAAATCTCTAATTTTCTCTTTATGTTCTAATTTTCGCATTTGATAGCATCGATCTATCCTCAAATCTCCGACTATCTCCCTCCGTTTCGATTTCTCTCATATTGCAAATTGCAAACCAATTTCTTGCCGATCCCAAATCGCAATCTACAAGTTGATCTCATCCTCACCTGTGATTTCTATCTGCTATCTGCGAGTTGATAGAACTGATTAAAATTGATTAAATATATTGTGAATTAGAAAATAATCAGTTTTGACATGCGATTTTATTGTGGTTAATTAAATCAGTAATCTTTTGTTATGATTTTGGCATCCCAACAATGATTTAGTGTGATGTGAAAGCTCAATTTCAATATATTCGCATTCAATTATTAATTTATTTCTACAAGTCGATAAAAAGATGAAAATTTGATATTATTAATGTCGCATGAATTTTCGATAATGTATTTTATTTTTATTTAATTTATATATTTGTTTAGTTAATTTTCTGTATTTTACAATTTGTTCAATTCAAATTAGTGCCTTTAAACATGGGTAAAACTAACTAAATTACAAGTTTTTTGGTATACATGGGTAAAACTAACTAAATTACAATTTTTTTGGTATACCCATGAGTGTCCTCACACTAGGGGTGTTAAAAAAAACCGGCAAACCGAAAAACCGAACCAAACCGACAAAAAAAAAAAACCCAAAATACCCGCCGTGTGCGGTTTACTTTTCTCAAAAAACCGCACACCCGGTTTGGTGTGCGGGTTTAAGGCTCATGAACCACGGTTCACACCGAACCGCACCGAAGATCCCAAAACGACGTCGTTTTGGGGGTGTATATATACATGTTACACACAACCACCCTAGCCGCCTCACTTCCTCAATCTCACAATCAACTCTCAGTGAATCCTCTCTTCCTCAATCTACTCCTCCCAGTCCCATGAATCGCACCATGACAATCTTAATCATAAACGTAATTGCTCCTCAATATCGTAATCGCTCTTCAAGGACCATCGCCATCGTAATCGTCGAATCACAGCTCTCGTTCTTTATCGCAGGAACAGATCACAACCCTAAATCGCAACCATCGCAACCCCAATTGCACCATGGCAACTTTAATTACAAGATTTGCAACACTAATCCTTGCGAGAATGCCGCTACTTAAACGCCGCGAGATCAAACCGTTGAAATTCCAGTTTGGTAGCTCGTAAATCCGTTGTCGCCTTAGCAAATTTGGTATATTTCTCTCTATTTGTTACAGATCTAGTTTGTGTGTTTTGAGTTTTTGTGCTGCTAGTTTCTATTTTTGGTTTTTTGTTTTTGAAGTTTGTGTTTTTTTTGCCTGCGATTGTTCTTGCTCCTCCTCCTCCCGAGCAAAACCGCAAAACCGCAACTGCATCGAAACCACCCAAAAACCGCATATCCAGTTTTCTTTAAACATGAAAACCGAACAGTCAGGATGCGGTTTCCAGCAGATAAAAATCGAGACCTCAGTTCAGGGACTAAAAATCACCAAAACCACACCGAGAACACTACTACCTCACACCTATATTGGGTGTGAGACTTAAACTCTTGACTTTACATAGACCACTCATCTGCTTTAACTCAAAGCAAACCTTCTACGCTAGGTTTGTAGCTAAATTACATTTTAAACCTCATCTTTCTATAGTTATATAAATTAGAAAACCAATAATTAAACATGAGGATACCTAGTTTGTCAAACTATGTAGGATATGACAAGTCATAACTATATTTTCCATTACATTTTATTTTGCTAGAAAATTTGTGTGAACCAACGGATAAACATAAATAAGATTTGGATAACAAAAATGCCGACTTGTTGGTTGTTCAACAATTCCCATACTATTCTGTCTCCTATTCTACACATTTAGTCAAAATAAAAATACTAATAAAAAATTAAACTTCAATAATATATATAATATTAAAAAATAGATTTTTCTTAAAATAGAGAATATTGTTGGAAAAAATTACTTTACAATTTTTTATCTTATTTCCTATTATAATATTAATATAAGAATTATTGTTAAAAATGCTCTTACCCACTTCTCTAAATAATAATTAATTTAAAATTTAATTCTAGTTTACTTGACCACCTTCCAATGCATTGACAACAAGATATAATTTAAAGAAAAAAAACATTCAACCAGACAATATATGAGCATATAATAAAATAGAAATTAATTCATTCTGTATAAATCAGAATTAATTGAGAAAGGTCTAACGAAGTTACCTGAGAACCCGATAAGCCGGCGACGACGGCCGTTGCCGGAGATTCAAATAACCACCGGTGCCGCCGTTGTTAGCGACGCTGGTACTGGGTTGATGTGAAAAATCCTTGATGCCATTCAGATCCGACCTAACGACACGGCGATCGGCCCGAACCGGAGTTCTCTGAACCGGGACCGAACCGGCCGAGTCGTTGGCTTTACTTTGACTGTTGTCCTTGGCCTGAGATTTCATACAGCGCAGACGTTTCCGGTTGCCCCACTGCAAGACGAAGTCAGACGACGTCGTCGAAGGCGATCTTGTCTCAGGTACTGATGGTCTCAACAGCCACCCGTCTCGATTATGGTGGTGATGGTTCTTCTCCATCACTTCCACCTTTATAACAACACCTGGTCCTCACTAACTACGGTTAGTCACGTTTCCAACCATGGTTAAATTATCACAGAATTAATTGTACAAAACGCAGAGAAAAAAGGTAGTAGATTCGGAAATTTGGATCATTGCTTTTCTGGGTGCCCGAATTTTTCTAAAAAAAATTCAACAAAAAGAAGGATGATGCTAATTATGACATAAAATTAGTTTTTTTAAAAACGAAACATAAATACCATCGAGATTCCAACAGATTTTTCTTCAATTTTATTTATCGTTTCAAATCAGTCTGGTTATCGAGAAACGTAAACTGGTGGAATTTCGAAAAGTCGAGCTATCAGCAAATCGCAGAGAGAGTGGTTCATAAAACGAAATTGTGGGTGATTCTTAAAATTCGGAAACAGCCATTGACGGAATTTACACCTTGCGATGTGTGAAGGGACGATTCGATCATTTGAAATCTACACATCGTCTTCGTCCCTGTCAGCAAGAGCGAAGACAATGGATGCCATTTGCGAATGATCATATTACCTGGGTGTGATTCTGCTGCGAAATTGAATTATCAGCTGAATGATTTGACTCTCCGTAGATAGCAATTACAAAAACTTCGCGTCTGCGAATCCAATCTCAATGAGTCCAAACAGAGCCGCTTGAACTGCAAAAGCATAAGTCCAAAACGCGCAAATTCGTCATTTTTATGAGCGGATTTCATTGCAGATCGTTCTTGATCTTGTTGAAAGAGGTTGATTTCATACCTTGATTTCTTATCAAAATAACCGTCAATTCTCGCAAAGTTTTAGGATTTCAGTTATCAGATTTACAACTTTGTTAAAGGCAAATTAACAGAAGGTTTGACAATTAAGAGCTTCAGTCATCAATTTTCGTTAATCTGGTCTTTCAAACCCAGAAATTGATCTCTATCCTTGAGAGTTCTTTCCAAGGAGAAGCAACAAATCTGCTGGAAATCACCTGTTAACGAACAAGAACACCTGTCAGTAATTGCGATAAATCGATGGTTACAAGAATACAAAGATCAACCCCTGTTCAAATCACAGACCTCAGAATTCGATATTGTCGAATCTCGATTCTTCCGTGAACTGAATCAGAAAACAACTCTTCAATCTTCGAGGGGAGCTAAGAAAGTGAAGAATGCATCTGTAGAGGAAAAAAAAAAACAAACGCTGATTGAGTCATTTGACCGAAATTCCTCAGACTTTAAGCAAGAAAAAAGAAAAAATCGGCGTTCTTCACAAATCACACCTAAAAACCTATAACTCCATTGCTTCTCTCCATCTAGAAGCCAAAAAGAACAGCAATCTTCAAAATCATCTTGAAATGCATCTGTTAAATCAAAATCAAAGAAAATTTAGCTTCGAATAATTGATCAGAATAAACAATCAAAAGATCACTCTGCCTTCAATGACAAACCTTCAGCCAACCGCTTTCTATATCTCTTCACAGTATTCCAATCTTCACGAGCACCAGATCTTCAACATTTTCAGAAACCAGATTTTCTCAAGAATTTTCTCAGACTGATTTTCCGAGAAAGTTAAGAAAGAGAATTCGGATACAGGGAGAGAGGGAGAGAGCTTCAAAAATACAACGAAATGCTCTCTCTTCCTCTGAAACCTCTGTCTTTATACTCTCCTCGTTTCCAATCGCAGACTCCGTCAAAGCGAACCGTCAATCTCTCACCGTCAATTTATTAAATGACGGCTAGGATCTCCCCTATAATATGAACCGTCAACTCATTAACGGACAACCTTGGTTGCGCCGTTACTGTCCCACTTACTCGCTTCATTACACTTCACGGCCTTTACCGATCTGACGGAATCTTCGACGCTGTTAGTTTTGCCGTCACGTGGTAGACAGTTCTCGCTAACTCGTGATCGTGGAGATTAGGTTAAATTACTCATTGATGGTTAGCTTAGGTTAATCATGGTTGGTTCTAATAGAACTAACTTTACGAATTGGTGGAAAGGCACCGAAGAGGGTTTAAGCTCAAAATTTGGGGTACTAGTTTTCTTTCAAGAAAAAAGTAGGGTGGTTTTTTTTTCTTTAACCATATGGACCCTTTCAAATCGACCACTATCTCACTTTGGCCCTTATAATTTTAATTTGAACGTATTACACCTTCAAGTTTTCTAATCATCCCACTTTAGTCCAAATCATTATCCACGATATAATTTTGGATGTTAACTGTTATGTCCATCATACTTGATTGTTAAAACGCTTTATGGGTATCTTTACTCTTTTTTTTCCCCATTCTTCTCTTTGTCAAAACACTCAGATGGTTTTGCAGTTTTGCTAGTAATTTCATCTCAGCTCAAATCATCATCTGCATTACATATGTGGGGCTTTACAAAAAAGTTGTGGATGGAAGTGGAATATAGGAGGCTAAAAATGTCCAATAAACCCTTAAAGATAATTAAGTGCATGATCGTTTGCCATAAATTTTTCTAAAAGATTTAATAATTTGGACAAAAGCCACGCAATTAGAAATTTTTAAGGTGTTATGTGCTCAAATTGAAAGTATAGAGACCAAAAGTGATACTGGTCAAACTTCAAGAGTGCAAATTGTCAAAAACTTGCAACAATATTGCCTTGACATGTAATTTGGGACGCCACTACAAGTATATTACTGTTAATTGATTTCGATTTTTATGTCACCATAGGAAATGTTTTGGGATGACGTCAGCTCATCGGCCTTGATTTTTTATTTTTTTTTCAAAATTAGATTTCATTCTCGCAGAATTTTAATCCAGTGCTACTATGCTATACTAAACATGGAGGTAATGTTTAAGCCATGACCAAGGCATGATTTTGGTACCCTGATCGTGCAGTCTTTCTCATATATAACCCGTTGTTGGTTTTTTTAGGTACAAAACAAAACTACAACAAACAAAGATTTAAGGGTACCTAGAAGCTCTAGAAATGACAATCTTAGTCCAAAGAACTACTAAAAAAAGAAGTGAATTGGATAATTACTAAATTTAAATATTCTAAATAGATTATTATCTTTATACGTAGTGGATATGTGTTTAATATTAAGTGCACACCTAAATAGATTATTATAATAAATTTTTCTAAATAAATTATTATCTTTATACGCAGTGGATATGTGTTTAATACTAAGTGCACACTTAAATACAAGATAGAAAATAAATTAATACTTCACACAAGAATTTATCTTGATTCAGTCAAACTAATCTTGCCTATGTCCAGTCCCCCGAGTTCCACAGAGATTCGCAATCCTTTAAACCCCTTTAATTCCTTAATTATGTAGGAACTAAACCTTTACAATTCATGATTTTTTTTTTTTACAAGCACAGAATCAACATTTACAATTTACCCATTTCACGGGTCAATGATGAACCCCTATCTTTTTAGTAAGTTAAAGAAAAACCTAACTCTCTCTCACTCATCATTTTCACAGGGAAGGATAAACATTTACAAGTCAGTCAAAAAATAATTCAATTACAGGATGAATCAAAACCTAATTCTTTTCAAGGGAAAAGAATAACCTAACATTTTTATCAGGGTAAAGATCAAACCCTAATATTTTTCATTCAAACGTGTAGAATCCATTCAAACTCACAAATACAAAAAATATAAGTTTCTTCCCACAAGAAGTTTCTACTACCTCAATACAAATAGACTTAATTAATGTCTTAAATAATTACTATGTGATAGATACAATGTGAGATAATTCAAATCTAATTAATAAATAATATGGTTAGCACAAATTTAGCACATAATCAGATAAATAAGCAAAAATTGCTTAAAAATATTTTTAAGACTTTTAAGTTCAAAAACGGTTTTTTCTAACAATCCTAAATCAATTAATCAATATATATAACTTTAAAGCAAATAATATAACTTGGAAGGATCTCACCGGGAAAACACCAAATATAACGATTGAATAACAATTAGAACCCAAATCGGTGACGCCAAATACCTAGCGCTTTAGATCAAGAATTTGAATAGAATTTCTCGTAAAAATCTCAGTGTAAATCTCACTCTTATAAAATGTCAAACTGATCATTCTTGATGTTAAACTCCATTCTTGCAAGTCTATATTGATAAACTAATAACTAGTCTTCCAATGGCTCGTTTTTCAAAGATATGTCATAAAATGACACTCTAAGACCCATATATGATTACCTTTCATTTAAGGTATATTTCACTTAAAAATAACTTTCAATTCTCTCATTTAAGTTCGTACATTTGTTCTCAATTTAAATACATAGAAATAGGAAGTATTAAATTATTTAAATTAGAAGAATCTCAAAATATATGGACCATATCAATAGGGATCACATAATAGGTTGTTAATAGCTCAATTATATTTAAATCCCCCAAATCCCTCTCTTGGAATTATAAAAAAATTGATAGTTTTTTACCAAGAGACCAAATCAGTCGAAATCCCAATTGATTCAGTTAGTTGATCAATTGCTATCAGTCAGTTGACCGACTTGTCCTTCTTCCAAATAGCCATAGGCATAAAGCCAGTCGGTTGACTGATTTGGATAGTGTCTTCCACTTTTCCACCATTTTATCTTCTGACTCAAACGGTTGACCAACCCTCTTCATTCAGTTGACCATTGGATTAGTGTGCTCACTTCCTTACCCATTTCAGCTACTATTTCAAACGGTTGACCAACCATCTTCATTTGGTTAACCGACTAGATCAGTAGCACCTCGTTTTAACTCCAAAACTCACTATTTGATTCAGTTGACCGATTACTTTTCTCGGTTAACCGAATTGACCTAAAAACTTAACTTGTTATACTTTAAAACAAATTTTCCAATTAGGTCAATTATCAAATTCATTTCTCATAAGAAATACATACAATATCTCATTTTAGAATATTAAACTTATCACTTCTTATCATAACACACATAATATTAATTTATTTTAAGTATTGTGTATGGTTCTAATTTGGGTTGCATTAAAAGTATATAAGTAAAAAGTTGTTTTTGCCTATTTTTCTTCAAGGTCTTCAAAATTCTTCATATCTTCATTATGTCCATCTTGCATCATTATGTTTTCTTTATCAGATCTTCTTCTTAATCACATGCATGGAACTATAAATCTAAAACATTGATAAAATCATTAGTTCCACAAAAAATATCAATACTTAATTATTCATCAAAACCTTGGATTCAACAATCTCGCATTTTTTTTTTTATTATTATACCTATATGCCATAGTGTAATCCCGATAAGAAAGCATAACCTGCAGGATGTTGTTGGTCTTAACATGAGGGCATAATTTGTATGACATTGTGTTGTAACCTAACAGGAGAACAAGTCCTACAAGTAGTAGTAGTAGTTGTTGTTGTTGTTGTTGTTGACAATAATGATTATCATCATGATATGATAGTTTATACTACGTGTTGGCTCCTACCATTGGAGATATTGAATAGCCCTGACATTGATGACAACCTTAGATTGAACAGTTGTACAGGTTATGGTACTGTTATAACTCCCGATTGTGAGGTGAAACGATTCTATGGCTAGTAAGGAAGTATGTTTCTAGTAGTTTATTGTATAAACGTGATTTGATTAGTTGATTTATATTAAGTTGTTATATATTGTTGATATATGTAAACTTCGTTATTATTCAGTGCAGTTACATTATGTTTCGAAAAATATCACTGTGATTATATTTTGTTTTGGAAAGTGAATTTTGATAAATGTGCTTGATCCATAAATTATTTTTATATTATGAAGACAATACACGGATAAAATATTTTATTTCAAGTACCTCAGTTAGAGACTGGTCTACTACTAGAGCTAGGTAGAGTTAGAGGATATAGTGGGTTTTATTTTGGAGACTGTCAGGATTAGCTGTTGGGAGTGAGTGGTTAAATTTATTTATTTTTGTAATTTTGTTACAAAATAGACGGTTTTGTATAACCGCTGAAATTTTGAGTTGGTAAAATATTTATATCTTTTTAAAAATCTATAACAGTAAATAATTTATAAATACTTGTGGTTGGTCAGGTAACATCAAGTCGAGGTCACGTCTGACCTCGGGCAATGGGGCCCGGGGTGGGGTGTGACAGATGAACCCAACCTCGCTATTTTGAGAAGTGATAAAGGAAGACCATTGTCTGCCACCTGAAGATACCCCTAGCATGATAAAGTATTTGGACGAATTATCAATCAATAAACTCTGTCGTGGAAAATGGATCGCCACAAGAAGTTACGAGAAGACCTCAATGGAAAATACAAGAAACAAACTTGCCCGATGGGAGGATGACGACTTAGAAAAGTTCGATGAGCAAAATGAAGCAAAACCAGCAGATACCTGGACTACCGTAATGAATCAGGAAAAGGCGCTAAAGCAAAAATAAACGATTGATTGGGGGGAAATTCAAGAAGAAATCTCCAAGATAAAGAACTAGATAGGACACATAAACTAATCCATCAAGATGATCAAACAATCTACACCCATTTGCTAATATTATATTGGACACCTAGAGAAGGCTATACTATTTGGAACCCTTATATTCCCAAGTTACAAGTTCATTCCCTCTCCCTTGTGCCCAAGTAGTCCTAATCATGCCTAGTAGTTCCCAGTCCAACAAACCCCTAATCTAATGCACTATAATCTCAAACCAATCCAAGCATCCCAAAAGTGAAAGAAAGTTACCCTGCTTCCTGTTTTACTTTCCAAAATCTTTCACGAATGCCTAAAACAGGAGTTACTAACACTAATTTCCCCTCACCATGAAAGCCCTTAAGCTCCAAGTTTTAACCCTTAGAGTTTCTGTCAATACCACTTTTAAGGAATGAACCATTATACCAACCACTGCTACTTTCTCAAACACCATATCGAGGACCGCATCCAAGCAGGAATGATAAGCATATCAGGGAGAAGTTTTACCATCAAGAGAAAGGGGGAACAGTGTCCATCTTTTGCTTTTTATTTAATTTCTTAAGTACCTTTCAATAAATTATGTATTATATTGTATGGCTATGTACTAGAGATCTATGTTTCAAGGAATGCATACTTATTTTATCTAAAGTAAACTCAATTCTTCAAAATTTGGCATTCAAGTAATTAATTTGTTTATTGAAATTCACACATTGTGAATGATCAAAATTATGATAATATGATTTTAATACTAAATTGGACTATCATCCAAAGGAAACGTTAAAAGAAATGTCTTGTTTCAACCAAACGATGGTGAGATATTGACAAAAATATGGGAAAGTTAGAAAGAAAACCAACAACCTTGATATGGAATCGTTACATATGTTTCAACACAGGAGCTGGGGAAAAACAACTATGAAGAATCAACAAGAAGACTTGTAGCTGATATCAAAAAGTATTCTGGATGTTGGGTGACATCATCTATTAAAGAGCTCTAAAAAGAAGAAAGTAGACCCAAAACCTAGTGATTGCTCAAATTACTTACCCTAATTAAGTGCAAAATATTATAGTATAGTGTGTTTAAGTATGAGTATCGAACCACAGGGATCGGTCTTATAATTATCAATTTTCAATTATTATTTTTTTTCCTTTTTTTCGAAGTGATGATTTGAAAATTTTGATTGCAAAGAAATGAAGTTTTGATGAAATAAAAATAAAATACCGGGTTAGAAATTTTAAATTCGTATTTTGAGATTTATATTGTTCTCGTATTTTCTTCTTTAATTTGGATTTGTAAAAACGAGTGTTCCAAACTACAAGCCAGAACTACTCAGAAAGATTGGATTGTTATTCTCTGGCATGGTTTATCTTCGGTATTTAATTCCTATACTACACTAATTTAAAATAAATTAAAATCTAGGTATAAACCATCCAGACCAATAATCAATCTCCAAGAATATGATTGTATAACCATTAGACCTAGACCACAGGTGCAAATTCTAATGTTCAAGTAGTAATTAAATTTAAATCAAAATTTCTACAAGAATATTTTGACAATAAATTCAATTACAATAAAAATTATTTTTAAAGAACACGTTTCATGTTATGCAATAGTTATACAATATCCAACAATTAAATAGAAAATAAAATATTACATAAATTCAATGTACCTCATTACATCCTAACCCGGTGTAAGAAAATTTAGCCGCTCATGAGTGCGTGCAGTGATATTTTCTTAAAACGTAAAAACATAATAGAAGAACAACAATAAGGAAATGCTATTATTTCTTCTAGAAATGAAGTAAAAAATTGGTATTGATCTCTAAGCTCTTCTACCCTATTTATAGAATTTTAAAAGGGGGTACAATTAGGAATAAACAAAAGAAATGGGGGGAGCTGGCCAATTGGCCAGTAGGCTGGTCGACGGCTAGCCTGTGGGCGGCCAACCCACACAGGCTATCCATATGGCCAGCTTATGGGCGGCTCATCTCTTAGGGGCGGCTCAACTCTGCTTAAAAAATTTCGTCTTCTGTTCGGCTTGATGTGCTTTATTCGTTTTTCATCGGATTTGTCCTAAAATAATGTTGTTTTGTTCCAAATTCAAAATCCTACAAAAACAAATAAAACAACTTAATTTATAATATTTTAATTTATTTAAAAGATTAACAAAACTTAATTTAGTGGTATCAGATCGCACAAAATGCAGTGCGATCACACCCCTAAACCTAAATTTTGTTTGTCCTTGAGCAAAACTAAATATAATAATTGAATAAAAGGCCATTTTCGTAGGGAACATGATTACATTTAGCGCATGAAACAAGCCTTTAAACCCCTAGGTTTCCCCTAGTGGATGAGTATAGTCTCGTGAGAGTTTACAGTGATGTTACCCGCAAACATCTCAAGTTCCTTATTGTGAATTTATTTTTTACAAGATATTTATCAATCATGTCTAATGATAACATATCAAATCAAGATCAAACAAGAGTCACTGAGATAATCATTGATCTCACATCACGTAATTCCTAATAATATTTCTTATTGCATTTATAACATACATACACTCTCGTTTATAATGAATTTAGCACATAGTAACTAGTTAACTGATTTTAAACAATTAAATATATATATATATATATATATATATATATATATATAATCAACTTCATTTAAATAAATGACATGTGCAATGTTAACCCCGTTGGGCTTTTTAAGATATTCGTGTAGCGAGTGTTGGACCAATGATCCTAATCCAGTTGGATTGGGGCATTAGGTATTAAGGCACCCTTCAAGATTAATAACTCAAATAACTTAGGCTTCAAAGTTAATGAGTCACTTATTATCTTAACAAATCACTTTTACCTTTTCATGCGAAAACTCGAAGCTTACTGAGGCAAGAGGTCCGGTTACTCAGCGAAAGTTCATCATTAAGACGGAAAATCTTTATTATTAATACAATAATATATATGTATATATATATATATATATATATATATATATATATATATATATATATATATATATATATATATATATATTTGTTTTTTTTTACTCCAGGGATAGGTTATTTTTATGCCAAAATTCAGTAAACCAACTCATGTATTAAATTTAAAATAAAAGAAAGTTAGCATGCATATAAGGTTAAAAAAATAAAATATTATTAAAAATCAGTGCTCTGCTCCAATGATTTTTTTTAACAAACTCTAGTTTATGCCCAACAAACATGTTATCATAGGACAAACTGATAAAATTAAGTGCGGAATAAAATATCAAAAAGGAATACAAGCATTTACCCCCTTCCCCCAAACCTAAATCTCGCATTGTCCTCAATAAGAAAATTATGAAATTAATTAAGCAAAGAAATATACAACCTTGGTGTAACTAAACTGTTTAGCCTTACATGAATGCTTGTAAACCTGTTTGTCAAAACACTAAAAGAAACTCATTGAATCAAAATAAAAATTAACATAAGAAAACTAAAACAATAGTGGGTTGCCTTCCACTCAGTGCTAAGTTTAACGTCTTTAGCCGAATGTGATGGGGCATCATGAATAGATTGGGTTAACCAAGTTTACTGCTTCGATGATGCCCCGCTCCTCGTAGCCTACCATATGTTTCAACCTCTGGCTGTTAACCTTAAGTTTCCGGCCATCTTTCAAGTCAATAATCTCCACTACCCCACTGGGGTATGCTCTTTCAACTATAAAAGGGCCATTGGTGGACGTGATTTATGCGTTACCACTTTCACTGCAAGCGTACAGATCAAGTTTTAGTATAATGGACTTTTCGGTCGGATATCGTATCCACAAGGATTGGTTGAGATTACTATCGAGTACCGCGATTGTCATAACTAAACGATAAAAATGTATTTAATTATTAATTAATACTAAACTAAAATACTAATTAAGTTAACTATACTATAAATATTATATTGAGATTGTTTAAGGGAGTAAATTGCCTAGGGATTTAACTTTATTTACTTAAATGTGTTTGATTTCATTTTAGTTAACATTAACGGTGTTTGGTGTATCCGACAATCTCGGTTTGTAAACTCATTCGCCACCTTTCTCGAGTGTAAGACGGGGGGGAATACGCGATTTCGTGTCAACGCCAAAGTCCCTCTTAACATCTTAATGACTCTAGGTCACGTGAGTCTCACCCCAACGTCATCGATTGCACATTTTCTAACGCCCTCCCGGGTCGTTAGATAGTCGTGTTGTGTTTACCCTAATTCGAATCCGGGATTACCTCTCTTGAGTGTCAAACTCTGTATTCTTATTATATCTAAACTAGCATATAATCATAGAAAACATGGCAACACAATCAAAATTATTAGGAACAACCATAAACAAAACATAAACTCAACTAAAACTACATTTTTATAAATAATATGTTAATTCCTAAAATAATCCATGTTTAACTCATGGTCATAACCGATTATACATTAAAAATCGAGCTAAACATGCTCAACATCCTACCAAAGTTAAGAAAATAAAGAGATAAATGGAAGAACTTAGCCGTAGTCCGAAGATTCGGTGCTAAAACCGTCCAACGATCGTTTCTCCTTTATTGCAACGCGTTCTTCTCCTTCAGAATTGGTTGAGCTCACCCCGAAACACTGTAAAAATCATAGGATCCCTAAGGTGACTGCCTAGGTGGTGGGATTCACCACCTAGGCGGTGGGTATATCGGTTTAATGTTCGCAGTGGTGGTAGAGATGACGGTGGATTTTAGGGACATCCTGCAGTTTTACCACCTAGGCAGTGAGTTTACAACATCATTATCCCTTCTCTACATTTTCACCGCCGCGACGATGGTCTAGAAGCCGCGGCGGTGGGCTTCTTCCAGAATATTGCCTCCTTGCTTGTTTCTTCACCATTCTCCAACCATTTTTTGTCTGAATTGATCATTTGCACTCCAATTTCATACATTTTTCACCCATACACCTATTTTAATACAAAAAGAATAAAAATATATTAAAATATACTAAAAACATACTAAACGTACTCAAAAACTAACAATTTCGGTTTGAAAATAGATAGGTAATTTACACCTATCAGCTATCCCATCTAGATCGAAGTTTGCTTGGAAAAAGTCTTAATTTTAATTGAACAACCATACCTTTTGATTAGGATGAAAGGATTTTCTATTAATGATTTTATCATGAAAGGCTCTCGTCCTATCCTTATAAATTTTTGAATTCTCAAAGGCCTCGTTTCCCAATTCATCCAACTCTGAAAGTTGAAGCGTACGTTCATCCCCTGCCCATTTCATCTCAAAATTTGATGCTCTCATAGCCTAATAAGCATGCTCTAGCTCGACAGGTAAATGACACGTCTTTCCATACACCAATCGGAAAGGTGACATACCGATAGGAGTTTTGTAGGCTGTACGGTACGCCTATAATGCATCAATCAAGCGCTCTGACCAATTCTTACGATCGGGACGTACCGTTTTCTCTAATATCTATTTCACTTCTCGATTAGATACATCCGTTTGACCATTAGTTTGAGAATGATAAGGTGTGGCCACCTTGTGAGTCACGGAGTACTTTCGTACCAATGCCTCAAATGGCCTATTGCAAAAATATGTTCTTTCATCGCTAATGATCGCCCGAGGGGTCCCAAACCTGTAGAAAATATTATCCCTAAAAAAGCGAAGCACCACTTTATGGTCATTTGTTCTATTAGCTATTGCCTCAACCCACTTTGAAACATAGTCTACTACTAACAAGATATATTTGTGACCAAAGGATGTTGAGAATGGTCCCATGAAACCAATGCCCCAGACATAAAAAATCTCCACTATCAAACTAGGTTGGAGGGGCATCATATCTCGATGGGATATTGATCCCATGCGCTGGCATCGGTCACAAGACTGACAGAATCGATGCACATCTTTAAATAGGGACGGCCAATAGAATCCACTTTGAAGTACTTTTGTTGCCATCCTTTTTTCCCCAAAATGTTCCCCGCATGCCTGGGAGTGGCAAAAATTTAGAATATTGTCAAACTCATTTTCAGGTACACATCTCCTTATTACATGGTTTATGCAATGCTTAAATAGGTGAGGGTCTTCCCAGTAAAAATGGTTGACCTATGAGAAAAATTGGTCTTTATCCTACTTTGTCCACTGAGAAGAAATTTCACCTGTAGCGAGGTAGTTTGCAATGTTTGCAAACCAAGGTGGGGACATTTGAGTCACAAAGAAAATCTACTTATCAGGGAATGAATCCCTAATTGCTTCTTGTCCCTTACTTTCCTCAATAAAAACTCAAGATAAGTGGTCAGCCACAACATTTTCTACTTCCTTCTTGTCTCTAATCTCAATATTAAATTCTTGCAGTAAGAGAATTCGCCTAATCAATCGAGGTTTTGTTTCTTTTTTCGACAAGAGATACCTTAGAGCTGAATGATAAGAGAATATGATAATTTTTTACCCTAGAATATAATATCCAAATTTATCTAAAGCAAAGACAATGGCCAACAGCTCTTTCTCAGTGGTAGTATAGTTCACTTGCGCTTCCACAAGTGTTTTGCTTGCATAATATACCACATGTGGTACCTTGTGAACTCTCTACCCTAAAACAACACCGATTTCATAATCGGATGCATCACACATAATCTCAAAGGGGTAAGAGTAATCTAGAGGCTGAATTATAAGGGCGGATATCAATTTTTTCTTGAGTGTCTTAAACGCCTCTCGGTATGATTCATTGAAAATGAAAGGCACATCCAAGGCAAGCATATTACAGAGGGGTCGTGCAATTTTGCTAAACTCCTTGATAAAATGTTGGTAGAATCCTGCATGACTCAAGAAGGATCAAATTTGCTTAACCGTTGTGGGTGGTAGCAAATTTGCAATAATATCAACCTTTGCTTGGTCCATCTCGATCCCCTTCTTGGAGACAACATGTCCCAATATAATACCTTGTTGTACCATAAAATGACTTTTCTCCCAGCTCAGCACCAAATTTGTTTCCTCACACCTTACTAGAACCTTCTCAAGGTTGTCAAGACATCTTTCAAATGATGTCCCAAAAACTGAGAAGTCATCCATGAAGACTTCAAGGAAGTTATCAATCATGTCTGAGAAAATTGCAATCATGAACCTTTGAAAAGTCGCTGGTGCATTACACAACCCGAATGGCATCCTTCTATATGCAAAGGTGCCGAACGGGCATGTGAATGTCGTTTTCTCTTGGTCTTCTGGAAACATTGGAATTTGGTTATATCTAGAGTATCCGTCAAGGAAAGAATAGTAAGGAAAACCCGCCAATTTCTCAATAATTTGATCAATGTATAGTAGTGGGAAGTGATCATTCCTTGTCATGGTGTTGAGCTTTCGATAGTCGATACAAACTCCCTACCCAGTGGTCTCTCTAGTGGGAACTAATTTTCCCCCGGAATGTTTTACTACTGTGATCCCAGATTTCTTTGGGACCACTTGAATTGGGCTTACAAATTTGCCATCAGAAATGGGGTAAATAATACCTACGTTTAATAGCTTCACGACCTTCTTCTTTACCATTTCTCTCATATTAGGATTTAGCTTTCTCTGAAACTCCCATGTTGGCTTTGTATTATCCTTGAGGTGGATTTTATGCATACACACCAAAGGGTCAATTCTTTTCAAGTCTACCACGTTCCATTCTATGGCCTTCTTAAAATGTTGAAAAATATTCATCAATTTCTCTTCTTTCTCTTCAGTAAGGTCAGCGTAGATAATCATAGGTAGGGTATCATTGTGGCTAAAGAATGCATACTTGAGTAAATCAGAGAGTGGTTTCAACTCTAGTGATGGTGGTGATTCGAGGGATGGCTTTAAAGGGACATCTGCCAATGGTGGTAGTGGTTCAATCTTTCTAAACCATGGGATATTAGTGTTAGATATTGCTAGTAATTCATGGATTTTGTCTCTTAGTTCATTGGATTCACCTCCTTCATCTTTACTAAGATCTTCTCGGGATAACATTGAAGGTAGAGACTCTTCCACTAACTCATCGATTTGATCAGCCCAAAAATAGTCTAAGGTGTTTTTATCTGGGAGTTGATTAATAGATTTGAAATTATTGAGTCATACCTTCATGTTTCCAAATGAAATAGCCATAACACCTGATTGACAGTCAATGCAAGCATTGGCGGTGGCAAGGAAAGGTCGTCCTAAAATAACGAGAATTTGATAATTTGGGTTGAGGACTGGTTCCATGTCCAGAACTATGAAATCCACGGGATAGAAAAAAAATTTCTACCCCTACTAGCACGTCTTCAATAAACTCTTTGGTCTCCAGATTGACTTATTGGCTAACTGAAGTGTCACCGATGTAGGTTTTAAATCCCCTAAACTTAGACGCTCGTAAACAAAAAACGAAAGCAAATTTACACTTGCGCCTAAATCTAGAAGAGCCTTTGCAATAGGTTGGGCTCTTATTACACATGCAATGGTTGGGACAACCAGGTCTTTATATTTTGG
Source organism: Eucommia ulmoides (assembly GCA_016647705.1). Taxonomy (NCBI): domain Eukaryota; kingdom Viridiplantae; phylum Streptophyta; class Magnoliopsida; order Garryales; family Eucommiaceae; genus Eucommia; species Eucommia ulmoides. Next base: position 42,955,477 of record CM028332.1, on the reverse strand, counting down.
TGGAGTTTCGTATCCTAAGATGAAACTCACTTGCTGTGTTAACAAGACATTTTTTAACACGTGTTCTAGACTTTCTCTTCCGTGTACAAAGGTCTTTCAAAAACTTTGCATATGCGGGGATTTGTTGGATAGCATCCAAGAACGGAAGATTAATTTTGACCTGTTTAAAGGTCTTAAGGATATCTTCCATTCTAGCACTATTTCGGTTAAACTGTGAAGGTTGGTTCAAGCATTGAGGAGCCTGAGATGCTAAATGTATTTTTTTAGATGCATCTAGCTCAGGATTCAACCAGTTGGGTTCCTTAACTTTCTTGCTTGGGAGTGACCCTTCTGCCACCTTTTTACTTTCACTCTCATTTTCTGGACTCATCTCCTCAATTCCTACCCAATTATCAATTGTTCGCCTACTCCTAAGGGTTGTAATGGATTAAACGTGCTTGTATGGCTTGCTCATCTCTCTAATGAAGTATTGACCCCTAGGATTATTCAGTGGTTGACTATGAAGTTTTCCCTCATCTCTTTTTTGTATAATGTCGGCGAGCTATCCGATTTGGATTTTTAGTCGAGTTATGGATTGGGAATTTGAGTTTACCCATTTTTCTTGTCGTTCTAAGATTTGGCTTTGTCTGTCTAAGATTTGTAGGATTTGGTGTATCTCAGTGGGTTGATCATTTCGGGCTAGTTGGGAGGATGTACCTTAACCTTGGGATTGGTTAAATCTCGGAGGTTGATTTTGATATTGAGGCTTATAGGATGAGGTGAGAGATTATCCTTGATTTGGAGTTTTCCATGAGAAATTTGGGTGATTTCGCCACCCCGGATTATAAGTATTGGAGTATGGATTATTGTCCTGCCTGGGAAATGTATGAGTAGCATTGGCATACTCTTGAACATATTCAGTGAATTGTGTTCCCACAGGACATTCAAGGACAGTATGGGATGGGTTCAGGCAAATCGAACAAATAGTAGTGGAGAAGGATATGATTGATTGATTTTGTAACTACAATTGTCCCATTATTTTTTCAATCATATCAATGCACTGTGTATTGGGGTCCGATTGCTTGACCTCGTATACTCCTCCTCGAGCTTGTCCAATACTGTCTTGCCTGACAGTGGATGCATGTTGCAAAGAATTTTCACTTAGATTTTCAAACATGCTCCAAGCCTCATCCTCACTTTTTGTAAGGAAAGTTCATCTACATGACGCATCCACCATAAGGCGATTGCGTTCGATCAACCCCTCATAGAAGCTTTTCACTATTTTCCATTTGGGTACACCGTGATGTGGACATTCTCTCAAAAGGTATTTCATTAGATCCCAACTTTCATAGAACTCTTCAGAGGATTTTTGGGCGAATGAAGTTATAGATTTCCTAAGTTGATTAGTTTTGCCAATTGGGAAATATTTTTGCAGGAAATTCCTTTGAAGCCGTTCCCATGTAGTGATTGATCCCGAGGACAGAGAATGGAACCACTCTTTAGCCCGATCTTTTAAAGAGAATGGGAAAAGTTTGAGGAAAACCATATCCTCAGATATGTGGGGCAGTTTGAAAGTAGTGCGAACCTCTAGGAAATTGTTGAGGTTCTGATAGGGGTGTTCACAATTAAGCCCATAGTAAGATGAAAGCATTTAAATAATAGTTGGCTTAATTTCGAATGAAGCTGCACCCCCTAGTTCGAGTAACTTTATGCATGAGAGTGAGGTGTGGCCTGAGGGAATGTAATATTCCCGGAGTGGTCTAGGTGGTTCGGCCATTTTGTTTAGTTCAGGTTTTATGTTTTTTTTTTAGTTCTAGGTCTCCTAGGTGCACTTTCAAAAATCTTCTCAAGGTTGTCGTGAAAGTTTGATTTTTCCTCAGGCATATAACGAGCACACCCCACAACCTTTTTGCACCGTTTTATATATATATAATTTTTTTAAAGCAATTAATTATATTAATAATGAGGATGATGGTCTTAGCCAGCCGATCTCTACGATAATAATAAACAGAAAAGAAAAATGAAGATGGTGGTCTCAACCAACCGATCTCTACAATAATAACAAACATAAAAGAAAAATGAGAATGGTAGTCTTTGCCTGCCGATCTCTATAATAATAATAAATAGAAAAAAAAAATGAGGATGGTGGTCTTAGTTAGCCGATCTCTACAATAATAATAACAGAAAATAAAAATGAGGATGGTGGTCTTAGCCAACCGATCTCTACAATAATAATAAAAAGATAAGAAAAATGAGGATGACTTAATTTTTTAATATATATATAAAATGAAAAGAATAACCTACATCCTTACTTGAAGATGTAGAGTGAAAAATTGGATCATGGTTAACCTGTGAAAACAACTTAAAAAAAAAGATGAATTTATACAAGTGGATAAAGAAAAAAAAATAATAACAATTTTTTTTTTTGACAATTAGTAATACCGTATCCTCGGCAACGGCGCCAAAATTTGATCGCTCAAATTACTTATCTTAATTAAGTGCAAAATATTGTAGTCTAGTGTGCTTAAGTATGGGCATCGAACCACAGAGATCGATCTTGTAATTATCAATTTTCAATTATTATTTTTTTCCCTTTTATTTGGAATGATGATTTCAAAATTTTGATTGCAAAGAAATAAAGTTTTGATAAAAATAAAAATAAGACATCGGGTTAGGAATTATAAATTCATATTTTGAGATTTATGTTGTTCTCGTATTTTCTTCTTTAATTTGGATTTTCAAAAACGAGTGTTCCAAACTACAAGCTGGAACTATCTAGAAAGATTGGATTGTTATTCTCTGATATAGTTTATCTTTGGTATTTAATTTCTACACTACACTAATTTAAAATAAATTAAAATCTAGGCATAAACCATCTAGACCAATAATCAATCCCCAAGAATATGATTGCATAACCATTAGACCTAAACTACAGGTGCAAGTTCAAATGTTCAAGTAGTAATTAAATTTAAATCAAAATTTCTACAAGAATATTTTGACAATAAATTCAATTACAATAAAATCATTTTTAACGAACGAGTTTCATGTTATGCAATAGTTTATACAATATCCAACAATTAAATAGAAAATACAATATTACATAAATTCAACATACCTCATTACATTCTAACCCGGTGTAAGAAAATTTAGCCTCTCATAGGTGTGTGCAATGATATTTTCTTGAAACATAAAAACATAATAGAAGAAGAACAACAAGGAAATGCTATTATTTCTTCTAGAAATGAAGTAAAAAATTGATATTAATCTCTAAGACCTTCCACCGTATTTATAGAATTTTAAAAGGGGTACAATTGGGAATAAACAAAAAGAAAGAAGGGGAGCTGGCCGACGGCCAGCCTGTGGGTGACTCAGCCGAGTCGGTGGCTCGGCTCCTCTCTCAGGGGTGGCTCAATTGAGCCGCCCTGCTTAAAAAATTCCGTCTTTTGTTCGGCTTGACGTGGTTTATTCATTTTTCATTCGATTTATCCCAAATTAACGTCATTTTGTTCCAAATTCAAAATCCTACAAAAACAAATAAAATAACTTAATTTATAATATTTTAATTTATTTAAGAGATTAACAAAACTTAATTTAGTGGTACTAGATCGTACAAAATGCGGTGCGATCACCTAGCCTCACCCAAAGAAAAATTCTTAAGAGGAGGAGGAGGTAACCATAAAATGTTCTCAAAGGCAAATTAAGCAGCCAGGGTCGCATTTTGGAAAATGAATATTTGTCAAACATTTATGGGAAATATAAGACCTAGCTTACTCAAAATTCTCAAAATAGAATAAGGCAGGTAGACAAAAGAGTGCTAGGGAAGTAGTCGGAAGAGTGTCTTTGTGATCTATTTGATCCAAAAAAGAAAAACATACAGTTGAAGATAAAAAGTCACTACCAAGAAGAAGTCAATATTGAATAATCAACATGGACAAGGCAAAAGTAACCCAAGATCCCAAGATTGACTCAGTTGTTTATCATTCACCATGTAATATCCATTAAATATGTGTTGAGAAAAATAACACTAGTCTCAGAAAGTTTTTAAACACTAAGTGTTCATATGAAGGCTTTGCTTAATCAAACATTCTTTTTAGTCTGAGTGATGAAGTCGTAGAGGTGTCTCAACACCTAGTGACTTGGGCCAATTGGATCAGGATATATATAAATAGAAAGAGAGAAAAGATTTTTCTCTTAATACTTTTCGGATAATCTTCCATTTGATCAGTCACCTCGTCTATAAATGGGTCTTTCTACTCTTTTCTTTTCTCCTCTATTTCATCTTGAGCTTGCTCGATCAAGATTTCCTTCGATGCCAAGACAAGATGAAGAAGGTTAGAATATCTCAGGAATCCTAGGTAGCATACAAGGTGTAGGCCGTCTCGATAACAATCTCAGAAAATATCAATAATCAAAACTTGATGAAATTGAGCTGGACAACCTCTTTAAATAAATAAATGTAGATATTTGGTCCAAATTACTGTTAAAACTATATTTATTATAATCCAGATTAATTCAATGTAAAAATAACAGCGACCAGAAAGATGCTTGAATGTTTGAATATGATTACTTGAGCATACTCTTGCCAAATTAATCTTGAATGGAAATGAGAAACAAATATGCATAGCATGTATAGGTATAATGCCTTAAAGAGTTGGAAATGAACTTAAGATTGTAGAGGAAAAGAAAGAAATGAATCCTAAAACTATCAAGAGAAGTAGTAAAAGGCCTAAATTTTGTAACCAAATTCTCATCCAAAGACAGATTTCCCCACTCCAGTACATCATGAGCTCAACTATAGAGTAATCTTCCACCATTCCAAGACAAACCATTCCATCTTGTAACAAAAGTCATACATAACCTTCCCAAAAAGCAATTTTGATCTAGATCCGCACTTCAGTTGCAGTAAAATCAGAGCAAAGAAAATGAAAGGCTCTCAAAAGTACTAAATCAATCGTCCACATTAGAGACAATACAAAAGCATTTGAGGAAGACGGCTAATAGCAAAAGGCACCTAATATAAGCAAGATTGAAAAGTGATTGAAAAACAAAAAAAACTAGCGACATCTCCATATAGGCACTACATTCCCTAGAAAAACATTTTGACATCTTTAGCATCATAAATTATCATGCTTAGGCTCATATAATCACGGTCTCCTAAGTCATGCATTTGATGTTCACCGTAGCCTAAAAAAGGAGAAAGGAAAAATAAAAATAAAATGAAAGGAAAGATTGCATTTGTTTGCGCAAATTGCCATCATTTAGGTCAGTATATCATAAAAGGTCATTATGCGATGTCATCATGAAAATCCTGCACGTTTTTAGGCATCTCTTCTAAAAAACAAAAACAAAAAAACAAACGAGTGTTGTCATCCAAACACTATGTAAAGCATTATGCATTATTATTTTTTGCATAGGCTTACATAACATATACGAGAAAAAATTAGTTATCGCATTTTACAATAGCATGTAGCATCACACATATCATTTGGCATCAATAGGTTATTATTAGCATAATATTTGCATCCATAAACCTCATCTAGTAGCTCTAGCATCGTAAAATAAGGCAATTCAAGCACCAACCTTCCCGCCAAAAAATCAAAATAACATCATTCAAGTACCCCATCAAACCAATAATTAGACCACTGTTCGTTCTTACCTAGCTAACGCTCATGCAAGAGACTCTATCCATTCCTGCAAAATGCCAGGATAAAGTAGATTATTTTAAGTGAACGTAGCAATCTTGACCTATAATGTGTGTGTCTCTCGGAGCCATAAGGAGTTTAACTATGTTATGACCTGCATGGAAAAAAGCCAAGATATGTAGGAAACCGAAGCGGGGCTAGTCAAATCAAAGAAAAAGGGTGTCAATTTCATGACATCTACCCAACCTTGTACCGAGATGCACCGTTTCCTAGAACGGTCCATTGACCTTCCTGAGAACTCGTTTACATTCTCCTTGTCACAACAAGGTATGCTTAGGTTGACCGACCTTGCCCGACACCGTTTGCTCTAATTTACCTTAACGGTGATAACCAACCTAGCCTTGCGATGTTTACTTTAATTTATCTTAATGGTGATGATAGGCCTTGCCCGATACTATTTGCTTTTAATTTACCTTAACGGTGATGACCACCCTTGCCCAGTGCGTTTGTTTTAGTTTACTTTAACCGTGATGATCGGCCTTGCCCGATGTCGTTCATTTTCAGTTTACCTTAACAGTCATGACCAGCCTTGCCTGCTGCCATTTGCTTTCAATTTACCTTAACGGTGATGACTGACCTTGCCCAGCGCCGTTTGCTTTAATTTACCTTAACGGTGATGACCGACCTTGTCTGGCGTAGTTTGCTTTAATTTACCTTAATAGTGATGATCAACCTTGTTTTAATTTACCTTAACAGTGATGACTGGCCTATCCCAACACCATTTGCTTTTTATTTACCTTAACAATGATGACCGGCCTTGCTCAGTGCCGTTTGCTTTAATTTACCTTAACGATAATGACTGGCTTTACCCGACACCGTTTGCTTTTAATTTACCTTAACGATGATGACCGACCTTGCCCGACATCATTCGTTTTTAGTTTACCTTAACGGTGATGATCGGCCTTGTTCAGCACCATTGCTGTCAATTTACCTTAATGGTGATGACTGGCCTTGCCTGGAGTTGTTTGCTTTTCAGTTTACCTTAACGGTGATAATCGACCTTGCTCAACGTCATTCACTTTTAGTTTAATTTAACGGTGATGATCAACCTTACCCAGTGTCATTCACTTTTAGTTTACCTTAATGGTGATGACTAGCTTTGCCCGGCGCCGTTTGTTGTTAGTTTACTTTAACAGTGATGACCGGCCTCACCTTACGTTATTTGTTTGTTTGCTATATTTCTCGATAATAATTGAAATTTTCTCTTTCCTTGAAGAGGGAGCTGTGCTTTTGGTGATTTTAAGATGCCCTAAAAATACCATTTTCATTTCCTTCATTGTTAAGAAAAAAAGAAAAATAAAATAAAAAACCGACCTACTCTGATACAGCTTTAGTTATTTTTTTTAGATTTTTCAGCAGAACAAAATGATGCGTGTCTTCTATTTTTATCATCATGTGTAAATTTGCATGACAAAGAGGGACAGTTGTTGACACTGCATTTTGTTTTGTCCATTTTAACATTTTGTAAAAGTGTCTGGCCTAAAGTAAAAATTTGGACAAACTTTAAATTATTTTTAAAGGAACAAATTCAGGTCTTAGATTCATGTATTTAATTTTTATTTAATGTTTTGGAAAATTAAATTACAAAAAAATGGGCAATTTCATTAAATTTGGCAAAGAAATAAAGTTTTGGCCTAAAATCGAAATTTCTAAAAGCTAATTGGAGACTAAATTAATTAATAAAGTGTATTGTCATAGAATATTACTTTGAATATAGCTAATTTCATTTCCCACCCTTTAATTTTTTTTTAAAAAAAAAATACCAATTCCAATTACTTTTCATTTTAGTCCAAAAAATGTATTTTTTTTTTCCCGTTTTGTCAAATTCACAGCCAAAAACATGTTATTTTCTGAAATTGAACTTTTCAATATTAATTTGGATAGTTTAATTTCACTTTTTTTATTTCAATTTCAAGAAAAAAAAAATACATATAATTAACAAAGAGTGGCCAAATCACAAAATTCACTTCATTAACACCTCCTGGGAATAGGACGGCCCCTTGGATTCCAAAATTGGAATGATCCAAGCACCCTAGGGAATCCCCCACCATTTTCCTTAATTTCATGACTTGTAGCGGTCAAATCTCAAAGTCAACTCACCATTACCTTAAATGGGGGACTAAAGTGTGTAATTCATGCAATAAGGGAAGCCCCTCATCAATTGATGATACCACAAGCTGTAGGGGCCAAAATTTGGTGTTTATAGTTATCCCTATTTGACATGCGAGTTTACTCATTGTGACAAAAGTAAAAGACAAACTCCATTTTGTTCCATCGTGAGAATAAAAATTTCATAGTAAGGTATGGAAAAGCATGACCAAACCATGGGTGGGTAGCCTAAGTATCTTGGAGCTGCTAAGAATCATGTCAAAACACAATTCAGATGTGTGGATGAGTCTTGTCGCCTAGGACAAGGAAAGGAAATACAAATGGTGATTTGAAGGCTCTTAGATTTGTAAATGCCAATACTTCCTTCCACTTGTTAAATTGAAAAGTGTAAGGAAAAATTAGAAGACTATCCTAGGGTAAAATGTTTCCCAGCCCGAGACAGGGAGTGAAGAAAATAGATCTTGCTTGAAAAACCAAAATTGGCTATAATGTTCCCCAACCCAAGGCTAGGCTATAATATTCATAAGAGTATTCGTCTCGAGTGACTGAACCTTATGTGGTTGCCTATGTACTTTGCCTTTGACAAAGATCTGATCAAGCATACTTCTAGGTCAAAATGTACATCTAATGCATGATAAGTCCAACAATTTGGGGTTTGAAAGATAAGTGCATGATGATGCACCCATTTGTTTGAGAACATAAATATTGAGTATCTAGCCATTTTAGGTCAAGATTATGGAGTGTATGTATGATGTGCTAACCATTTGAGGCTAAGAATATGGTGTGCCCAGCCATTTGAGGTCAGGATGATGAAGTACATATATAATGCATCCAGTCGATTGAGGTCAGGAAGATGACTTGTCAAGCAATTTGATGATGTGTCCAACCATTTAGGTTAGGATGATAAAGTGCACATATGATGTGTCCAACCATTTGAGGTTAAGAAGATAATGTGTGCAGTTATTTGAGGTCAAAAAAATGATGCGTCCAACCATTTCAGGTTAGGAAGATGATGTATCCAACCATTTTATGTTAGGATAATGAAGTGCACGTATGATGCTTCCAACTGTTTGAAGTTAGGAAGATAATAATGTAACTAGCCATCTGTGGTTAAGAAAAAAAACCTATGTGCCCCAACTCATGGCTGCTTTATGATAGAAATTAATCTAGTGGGAGGGACAAATCAGGATAATATATATGTCCCGCCCTAAGACTGGGGTTAAATATTCAATGTAGGAAGAAATGCCTCTGCCTAAAGACGAGGGAGAGACGATATGATTCTTATTTAAAAAATCATATCAATTTTTACAGTGTGCTCTAGTCTAAGATTGAGGATGACCAACCTTTTAGGATAGATACTTATTTCCCGTGGCGATGATAGTATGATCCACATAGGATGAAGATTGTAAGGTACGCTCAGCCCATGAATGGGATAATGTAGCTGTGAGCATGGGCTTTCCACACTCAATAGTCAATAGTATTCAATATAAATATAATAATATTAACCGAAAGATCAAAACCACCTTATTTGAATGATCAAATAAAATTGAGGCTATAAAATTGTAAACATGTTTTGAGCACAACCTATTAATTTTTTAAATCTTATATTTTTTTAACGTACATGTGTGTATATATATTCGTAATTTATAGCCATGATCTATTCGGGTCGATTTCCAGATTAGGCTAAAATCCGACCCACCCGATCTTTGTTCAACATTGCGGGACACAACTTGACAATCCAAATTAAAAAAATAAAAAAGAGATAGAGAGAAGGGGAAAAAAAACAGCAAAAAAAGTTAGGCGTTAAATTGACAAATTTGGCCTGTCCTTACCGCTAATTTACCTCCTTATTATCTCCACCCTATGCCCTCCATCCACTTGGATACATTGACATTCGTGGGGAAAGAAAGAGAGACCACTAGACTATGGTATTATCATGAAGCCGTCCTCATACTAACTTAACCCCATACCTTGTTGGCTTATTTGCAGGGTGGGACCAAGCCTTCGAATCTGCACCGTCTGTACTTACAGTAATTTAAATTTTTTTAAGTGGGTCCAACTTGATGCATACGACCTAATATAACCTTCAGGGACAAGGGACTATTGGAAATTTGGAATCCTTTAACATTAGACCGTTAATTTTGATTCACGTTTAGTAAATTGGAGTTTCCAAAATAAAATACGGGGGTGCACTGTTTTGTTTGAGATAATTGTTCAGGAATTTTTTTGTGGGCTCCATTTTATCTAAAAATAAAATTTTAAGAATCATGTAGTTCAAAACTACTAACAAATATATTATTCCTAAATTAATCTTCTATAATTATAGAATTTACAAAAATTGTCATTTTTTTTCCCTAAGCTCCTAAAACTAAAAAAACACATATTTCTAAAATTTCATTTAATTTTTTAAATTCTACTAAAATTTTATTTTTTAATAAAATTTCATTAAATTTTAATTTCTTTATAAATATAAAATTTCTTTTAAAATGTCAAACATACCCTTTTTTTTTTTTTGTAATATCTACATTTTTTTTTAATTCCACCAAAATTTGTTGTTTAATAAAAATTTCATTGAATTTTATTTTTTATTTAAAATATCTAATTCACTTAAAATACCCTAATACCCTTACATACATTCCATTGAATTTTATTTTATTTGTTAGAACATTCTACTCAAACATAAAAATGAAATATTCATTCAAAAAATTCACCAAAAGTGAAAATTCACTTATATAAATAAGTGAAAATATAGATTTAAATTTTAAATTCTATTTTCAATTATATTCCACTGAAAAAAAATAAAAATATCAAAATTAACAATCAACATTTTATTGAATAAAAAACAATCACTTCTTTGGTAGTGGTGGTGGTAGGACAAGGGAAGCAAGCTTGATTGATGACCAGAAAATGAAAAAAATCTCCATTCAAGAACAAGCTTTGCCACCGTTTAAGACAATTAAAAAAAATATTAGACTTGTAGGTGAAATACAATTGAAAAATGCATAGAAATCCACTTAAAGGTAATCTAAGTGAAAATCTACTAAATATAATTAAGTGGATATCCACTCAAAATTATAAAACTCTAAAATATAAGTTTTAAATAGAAGCAATCAGAAACCGAACCATCAATAAACAAGCCTTTACCTTATCACATTCTCATGAAAACTGGAGAACTCAAATGAAAATGATCCAAAAATAAAAAATCAGAAAATAGAACACAGCAACACGAAATGGATTTGGACAAAAACTTGCATGAAGGATGAAGTAAAACCAAAAACAATCCGCAGGATTTCGTAACATGGATGAAGCAAAACCTAGAACAATCAAATTGCTCACTGCAATGCAGAGAGCTTATTTTAAAAATGGAGATGATGTAATATCAGTATTATTTTTGATATATCACTATAAAAAACAAATCAACGGAGATGATATTACTCTATGTTAAAGAACATAGATATAACTTATTTTGGATATATCACTATAAAAAATGTATCAAAAACAAATCAATGGAAATGATATTGCTCTATGTTAAAGAACAGAGATATAACTTATTTTTGATATATCATTATCTCCATTGATATATCACTATAAAAAATCTAAGTGGAAATCTAGTAAATATAATTAAGTGGATATCCACTAAAAAGAAGAAGAAGTAGAAATCCACTAAAAATTATAAAACTCTAAAACTCAAGTTCTAAATAGAAGTAATCAGAAATCGAACCATCAACGAAGTGGACAAATAAGCCTTCAGCTTATACTTTCTCATGAAAATTGGAGAAAGATGAAAACGATCCAAAAAATCAAAAATAAAAAAAATCAGGGGAAAAAAAATAAAGCAACACTAAATAGATTTAGGCAAAACCTGCATAAAGGATGAAGTAAAACCAAAAACAATTGAAAGAATCTCGTAACCTGCATGAAGCAAAACCTAAAACAAATCAAATAGCACCAATGCAGAGGGTAGGAACTAAGATACCGACTGAATCAGAGGCGATGACCAAAGGTAGACGACGAATAGAGCATGAGATGACAACGATAGATGGAGGCAATCAGAGCAATTGTCGATGAATGAAAGATGGTGGTGGTAAAAGAGAGCGGCGATAGTGATGACAATTCTAGATCTACCGCAAGTGTAAGAGTCAAGTTTTAGTATAATGGGAAGAGTAGAGGTTGTCGTATCCATAAGGATTGGTTGAGATTATCGTCGAGTACCGCAATTGTCATAACCTAAATTTATTTAGGCAATAAAAATTAGTTTATAATTAATAAATACTTATCTAATTAACTAATTATACTAATTAAACTATAATATTAATATGAGATGTTTAGGGAAATGAGTTATCTAGGGATTAAATTCATTTACTTTAATATGTTTAATCTCGTTTGACTTACGTTAACGGTGTTCGACTTATCTGACAATCTCTGCATCATAAACTCGCTCACTTTCTCTCCCGAGTATAAAGCGAGCGAATATGTGATTTCGCGTTGACACTGAAGTCCCCTCTAGTGTCTTTTCTAACACATAGTCACATGAGTCTTGCCCCAACGTCATGGATTGCACACTTTCTAATGCCCTCCTAGGTCGTTAGATCGTCACGTTGTGTTTAACCCTAGTCCGAATCCGAGGTTACCTCTCCCGAGTGTCAAACCCCGTATTCTCAATATATCTAAACAGGCATATAAATGAAGAATAATAGTAAACACAATCAAATAACGAAGAACAACCATTAACGAAATACTGATTTCAAATGAACCACATATTCATAAATTATATTAATTCCTAAACAATATCCGTTTAGCTAACGGCCATAAACATATATACAATGATAAATGAGTTAAACATACTCAAACTAACTACCAAAGTTAAGAAAATAAAGAAAGAAATGAAGGAATTTAGCCGTATTCTGAAGATCCCCTGCTAAAACCTCTCCAAGAGCGTTTCTCCTTCTTCGATTTATGTTCTTATCCTTTGGGGTTTGGATGAGCTCCCCAAAAACCTCTCAAAATACTCTCTAATATCTTCTCAAACGTGTTGGGGATGAAGGGATCAATTTAAGGGGTACAAAATATCCCAAAATATCTAGGAAAACTCTTTATAGCTGGTGTCGGATTGTCGTGGCGATGAAAATGCAGAGAGTTTAGCAACTCTCTACTGTTTGACCACCACGGTAGTGGTGTGAACGTTACGGCGATGACACCCTTTCTTGTTTTGGCTTTAACTTTCTCGTCCAAACTCCAATTGAGGTGAATCAGAAACCTATGGAAAGCTAAGAGAAAGATATACAACTTATATGTTTTGAGTTTTTCCAAAACCGAATTTCATCATAGTTAAAAATGGCCTTAAAGTTACTACACATATACCGATTTTGCACATTTTCACCCTTTTATTCAAAAATCTACCAAACAACACAAAAACATATTAAAACAACAAAAGATATTGAAAACACACAAATATTTAAATTTAAAAGTACTTGATTTGTCGATAAATAAATCACTTATCAGACGACGAACGACCGATGAATCAAAGCGACAGAAGTGGAGAAGCTTGATGCTAGCACCGGAAGTAGCAACAGAGACGACGACTAAAGTGACAACGACAAGCGACGGTGGTAGCATCGGAACAAGCAACAGTGATGAGCGACGATGAGTAGTATGTAGTTGTGAGAGAGAGAGAGAGGGGTGAAAATAAAATAAAATAAAATTGTTTACTGTTTTATTTATTATAATTGAAGGGTAATATTGTCATTCAAAAATATTAGTAAGAGTTGATACATTTTTTTTTTAATGAAATAGGATTTATGAACAATAGTTTTTAAGTGTAACTTAAAAAGTTGTTCCATCTTGGAATAAGAGTTTTGAAAGAAAATCTCATATTTTAATTATATTTTTTATTGTTTAAACATTCTATAGAAAATAAACCATATTAATTGTGATCTCCAAAAAATATTCCTTCGTAAATAGTATGTAATGGTTATTTTGATCATTCAATTAAATAATCAAATGGCATTGTCCTTGTAAAAATTGAGAAATGTTGGTTAACTTAAATTATTTTTGAGTAAATTTTTTTGTTTTTCATTTTATGCACGTGTTTTTTGAATTTCACATTCCCTCTCCCATTCCTAATTTTCTGGATATAGAATACAATTGCGAAATTTTTTGAAGTTGTATTGAAATTGTAGGTTAGTTGTATAATCATCTTGTTACATTTCGTTATTGTTTTGCACCGCATGCTGTGGATCTTTTTCTTTGGTTTTACGTTGCATATTTTTTTCGAAATTTTATATTAATTTCCATGTTTGAGTAGTATGTGTGTTTTATACAATCCATGGATACAATTTTTTTTTTGTTCGCTTAAAAGAAACTTATGTATAGGTTCACATATATATGTATCATCAACAATATGAATGTTCACATTTATAACATTCATGATATTCTAAATGAAATTTGAGTTATTAGTAATGAAAAGAGTGAATGTTCACATATTCGTAATACACTAAATTTTTATTTAGTGTGAATGTTCACAGAAGATATACATATAACTTGCAAAATGGTAGTTAATTGAAAAACTAAAAAGGTTCCAAGTTATCTCATGCATTGTGAATGTTCACAGCATAACAACGTTCACATATAAAGAAGAGAGGTGGAAACTTATTCATATTTTAACAATATTTATCTTATATAATGGCAATAATGTAAGTATTATTATAAAATTTTGATTGTTTGTCATGAGTAATCTATTAATTTAGTATAAATATTTACACAAGCATACATAGGAATTTAAAAGAAACTTATGTGAAGGTTCAAATATCCATGTATCATCATCAATGTGAATTCATAGTTATAACATTAATAATCTTCAGAGTTTAAACATAATTTTCTTAGTATTAACTAATTATATGATAAAGGTTATAATATTGTGCTTGATCATAATAAATGTATAATTAAGAATGGGCATGATAGTAGCATCTTACTTGTTGCATCACGTTTTGAGATGTATATACATGTTTATTTGATGATTTTTCTTCTAAAAATTTATCATGTTTAAATTCTTTATCTGAACATAGTTGGTTATGGCATAGAAGATTTGAGCATGCTAGTATGGAATTGTTATCCAATTTATCTAAGAAATATCTTGTACGTGACTTACCTGGATTAAATTATGTGAAAGATAAAGTACGTGATGCATGTTAATTAGGTAAACAGTCTAGATCATCATTTAAGAAAAAGATGCACACATCCACGTCTAGATGTCTTGAAATCCTGCATCTCGATTTATTTGGACCGAATGCCATTGCTAGTTTAGGAGGTAAATTCAATGCATTCGTAATTGTTGATGATTATTCTAGATTCACATGGGTGTTCTTCCTGGCTAAAAAGAGTGAAGTTGCTTCTATCTTTTATAAATTATGTAAATGTGTTCAAAATGAGAAGCAATGTTACATAATTAACATCCGTAGTGATAGAGGTAGAGAATTAAAAAATGATGAGATAATTAGTTATTATGATGAGGACGGATATGCTCACAAATTTTCTGTACTGAGATCACCAAAATAAAATGGTGTTATGGAAAGGAAGAACATGACGCTTTAAGAAATGGCCAGAATGATGCTAAACAAGAATTGTCTACCTAAGTATTTTTGGGTCAGAGCAGTAAGTACAACTTACCATGTGGTAAACAGGGTATCCATTCGAAGAGGCTTTAATAAAAACCCCTTATGAAATATGGAATGATAAGACTCCAAATATATCCTACTTCAAAGTTTTTGGATGCAAATGTTTTATTTTGAATTATAAGGATAATTTGGATAAATTTGATGCTAATTTGATTATGAAATCTTTCTTGGATATGCTACTAACAGTAAAACTTATTGAGTCTATCATAAACGTATGTTAGTAGTTGAAGAGTCCATGCATGTCGTATTTGAGGAATCTGATCCATTTATGTCAAGAAAGATTTTGGATGATGATGATGCAGATACACTAAATAACCAAAACCAAGGAGATGATACAACAAAGGAACCAAAGAAAGAGGAACCTAAAAGAGAGGATTCGACTTTACCACGGGCTATAAAGACAGTATCGGGACACTCAATAAAAGAAATTATTGATAATTTTGACAGAGGTGTAAGTACAATTTCCTCCATTAGAGATATTATAAACCTTGCTTTTCTATCTCAAATTGAGCCTAAGAATATGAATGAGGCGTTAATTGATGAATCTTGGATCTCCACGATGCAAGAAGAGTTAGTTCAATTTGAATGTAATAAAGTGTGGTCTTTAGTTCCTAGACTGAACTTTCATCCTGTAATTGGTACTAAATGGGTTTTTCATAATAAAAATGATGAAACTAGTATGGTAATTAGAAACAAAGTAAGATTAGTTGCACATGGCTATAATCAAGAAGAGAGAATTGATTATGATGAGACTAATGCTCATGTGGCTAGATTAAACGCAATTAGAATGTTACTCGCTTTTGCATGTTCACATGATTTTAAATTAGATCAAATGGATGTTAAGAGTACATTCTTAAATAGCTTTCTAGCAAAAGAAGTTTATGTTGAATAACCCCCGGGATTTGAAAGTGATAAACATCTTGATCACATGTTTAAACTTCGAAAGACTTTGTATGGGCTCAAAAAAACTCTGAGAGCTAGGTATGAGAGACTTAGTCGTTATTTAATCAAAAATTATTTTTGAAGGGGTCTTAGTGATATAACATTATTTATGAAGCAAACTGAGTCTGATATCCTATTAGTACAAATTTATGTTGATGATATTATTTTCAGTTCTACTAATGAGAATTTTTGCCAAGAGTTTGCCAAGATAATGCAGGTCGAATTTGAGATGAGTATGATAGGGGAGTTGACCTTATTTCTTAGGTTGCAAGACAAGCAAACCAAAGAAATAATATTTATTAATCAATCCAAGTACACCAAAGAGTTGCTGAAAAAATATAACTTGGATGGAGCTAAATAGTATAAAACTCCCATGGCAACAACTATGAAAATAGACAAAGACAATACAAGCAAAAGCGTAAATGAGAAAATGTATCAAGGTATGATTGATAACTTGTTGTAACTTACTGCTAGTAGACCTAAT
Source organism: Eucommia ulmoides (assembly GCA_016647705.1). Lineage (NCBI taxonomy): Eukaryota > Viridiplantae > Streptophyta > Magnoliopsida > Garryales > Eucommiaceae > Eucommia > Eucommia ulmoides. Next base: position 42,938,588 of record CM028332.1, on the reverse strand, counting down.
ATAATGTTTAGTGTATATTTGTGTGAAAGGTTTTAGTCTTGTCCTTAAGAATCGTATTTAGCTGCGGTTAAGCGGATCTTTAGGTATTTAACAAGGACAAGTGACCTAAGATTATAGTATCCTACGGGGAGTGACTTCGAGTTAACTAGTTATTCCGATACTAATTTTTTTGGATGCAAATTCAAGTGGAAAAGTATAAACGGGTCATGTCACTTTTTAGGACATGCTTTAGTTTCTTGGTCTAGCAAGAAACATAATTCTATACCCTTATGCACTATTGAGGCTGAGTATATGGCAGATGGTAATTGTTAAGCTCAAATTCTATATATTAAGCAACAATTGAATGATTTTGGAGTGTGTATGGAGGAATTCCCGATTTATTAGGATAATAGAAGTGCTATATGTTTAAGTAAGAATCCGACACAGTACTTATGAACTAAGCACGTAGAGATTAGACATTGTCTTATTCGTGATCATATTAAGAAAAGAGACTTTACTATTGAATATATTGATACCTTCGATCAGCTTGTCGATATGTTTACCAAACCTTTAGCATAAGATCAGTTTATAAAAATTATTCGAGGTTTAGGTATGATTTGCCATAATAATGTTTGCCTAGAGTGATGTTTTTAGGTCCCCGCCCCCCATTTTTTGAGATGAGGAAGAGGAAGAATTTGTTTGATGTTTAAATGAGATATTTGTTTGACAAAGCTAGAAATTATAATTAAATTGAGATATTGTGCTTTAAATGAGATAGTTGATATTTAGGAATTTGTTCGCCTAAGCATTGTATTGATTAAAGAGAGAATTATGGTGAAATTGATCATATTGTGCTTTATTGAATATATTAATCGTTAATTTGATTTTTTTGGTTAAGTTGATTTTTTTTTGTGCTTATGTTGAAAATATCTGTTGAATTATTTAAATTATCTTCATGATTATACTTAATTGAGTTAAATACCTGTCCTCGAATTTAGGGAGAGCGTGGTTATATATTTTTTTTTTAAGAAAATATCAAAATTAATTGTCATCATCAAAAAGAGGGAGATTGTTGATCCCGAGGTTTTGATGGATAATTAAAAGTTGATATTTTTTGTGGAACTAATGTATTTGTTGAGTGTTTCAGAAAAGAGTTCCAATTACTAATTGAATCATGAAGAAATTATCAAGGGTGCAAAGATGAACAATGAAGAAATGAAGTGTATTGAAGATCCTGAAGAAATTAGATGAAAACAACTCAAATATTTCTCTACTCTTAATGCAACCCGAATTAGGATCACACACAACACTGTTAAATGAATTATATTTTGTGTTTAAATTGATGAAATTTAGGATCCTAATTAGTGTTCAAATATTTGCTCATTTGTGAAATTGAAAAATAAAAACTGATCTAAGTGAGAATAATGTTTAAAATTGAATTTGAGTCAAGTTAGTTAACTGAAAAAAGCAATCGGTTAACGGGTTTAAATGTTGAGTTTTGGGGCTGAAATAAGTAAAAAAATGACCAACCAGCATCAATTGGTCAACTAATCCAAAGAGGATTCGTCAACTGATTGAAACAGTGAGGTTCCATAGAAAATATAGAGCATTCTGCATCGATCGGTCAACTAAAGATACAGTATATATATTTTGATATCCCTATTGATTTGGTTCATATAATTAAAGATTCTCGCAATTTTAGCAACTAAATACTTCATATCTTTGTGATTGATGTTCTAAAAATATTTCATGGACTTAATTGAGAGATTTAAAAGTTATTTTTAAATGAAATATACCAAAATTGAATGGATATGATATATGGGGTCTATAAGTGCCTTTTAGAGACATATCTTTTGAAAACTAGCCATTTGAAGTCTTGATCTAAATCTTTATATATAGACCTGCGAAAATTAGATAAAAAAGATAAAAAAAAAAACTATTAATTCCTAAGTTTTTCTAAGAGTTATCATACTACTGAGATTATTCAAGTGTTTGTGATTTAAAGTTCTTGAGCTAAAGCGCTGTTGAATTAGCGTCACCGATCTGTGCTGTCTTGCAATCTTGTTTTCATTCGTCGGTGTTTTTCTGGTGAGATTGTTCTAAGTTATTGTTCTTAATTTTTTTTTTCTTCATATTATTGTTTATTGCTTGTATTTAAGATTCTTGAAAAATTGCTTTCAAACTTAAGAACATAAAAATCTTTTTAAAAAGATTTTGTGATATTATCTGACTATGTGCTAAATTTTGTGCTACTCATACTTATTTATAATCAGATATTAACTTGCCTCACTTTAATTCTATGACGTAGTAAATTTTGAGACATTAATTGAGTATAATTGTTTTGAGATGGTAGAAGTTCCGAGTGGGAAGAAACTCATAATTTTTTGTATTTGTGAGTTTCAGCGGATTAGACACGGTTAGGTAGGTGTCTAGTCAGGGTAGCTAGGGTTTCAATATTTTCTAGGAAAAAAGTTGAGATTTGATCTTGCCTAAGGTATAAAAATATTAGGTTATTCTTTTCCCTTGAAAATAATTAGGTTTTAATTATTTCTAAAATTGAATTATTTTTGAGTGAATTGTAAATGTTCAATCTTTACCTAGGAAAATGATACTTGTAAGTGTGGTGAGGTTTGATCTTTAGCCCATTAAAAAGATTAGGTTGTGATTCTTCTTCTAATAGAATTAAGTTAATCTTTAACCTGAAAAAAGATAGAGTTCTTCCTTAACTTGGGAAAATAGAATTGTAAAGGTTGATTTTGAGCTTGGGAAAAGAATCGTTGTAAGGGTTTGGTTCCTACTATTAAAGGAATCAGGGGTTTAGAGGTTGTGAATCTTCGTGGAGCTCGGAGGACTGGATTAGGCAAAGCTAACTTGTTGAACTAGGATATACCTTGGTGTGTTGTATTATTTATTTTCTTTATATTTTGTTTACGTGTGCACCTAAAATTAAACCCTTGCTGCATAACGAAGATAATAATTGATTTAGGATAAATTGATTATTTGATAAATTAAGTGTTGAAAGTTTTAATTGTTTAAATTTTTATCACTACCCAATTCACATCCCTTATTGGGTAGCTCACTAGGCTAACAAATACTAAAGTTTAGGTTAAATAAATGATTCAAACAAATGAATTAAAATTGAGCCATCCAATTCCATGTCTCAATTTTATAACACCGAATGTTAAATTTTGTTGCTAATTAATTAATTAATTAAAGCAAAACATATTAATTAAATTAATATGGTTAGTATTATAATGATTTTCTCGTCGATTAGGGATCGATGTAGTATATTTACATGCCAAAAATGATTAAAATTTTAATGAGATTTTAATTCTCAAAGTAACCCACTAGAGCTTGGTTGAAGACTCAAATGGATAAGAAATCTCACAATGGTTCTGGAGAAAGAACTTGAATATCATATCAAGTTATAAGTTGGAAGCTATCCCATAATGGTTGCAAAGGAAGAACTTGAGTATTATATCAAGTTATAAGTTGGAAGTAAAGGGAAAGCCATTAGGCATACAATCTTTGTGCACTATGGATTGAATTTGGCAAGGCCAGACTAGGTCCAAGTTTGGATCCATTTCTGGGTCAGGTCGATTCGATCTAGACTTAGATTGGGTCAGGTGTGGTCCTGAGTGGGCCTTGATCCGCCAGGATAAAGTTTATTTAATATCAAATATAAATATTTAATTAAGGTGGCTGTTAAGTAGTTATTAACTGTTTGGCAGTTAAGCTTGAACCAATACCAGTGAACAAACATAAACGTTCACTAGTGACTGTTTGGTGTGAATGTTCACATAAACAAGTATCTTTCCAAATAACATCGTATCTTTTCATCTTCTATAAATATGAGACTTCACTTTTATTTCGAATGAGTCTTATTCACAATATTTATCACTTCATATCATCACCAAAGCACAAAATATAGAAAAATTTGTGAGAGTTCAAGCACAAGTTCAGTTCGCCGATTTTTTTTATTTCAAATGCTTGTACTAGAAACTTGAAGATCTTTATGCCCTAGGAGATAAATGTCCATTCAACCATTAGCAGCAGTGTGGCCACAAGAATTTGCTTTAAGGGCATAGAGTCAAACTCTAACCTTTATCTACTTTGTTTGCTTTATTATTTGAATATCCTGGTAAGTCTTTATTTAAAGTTTAGTTCTTTTAGTTGTTTTGTGAACGTGTACATTCAACCATTAGCACTAATATGTCTTGATTTATTGAAATTATTTGAAACTACCCAATTCACCTACCGTTTTGGGTAGATATTTGGGCCAACAAAAACAATATTTATAGTTTAATAAGATGTGTTTTTCATAAATGAAATTATTTTTTTTCTAAAATTTTATGAGTTGCTATTCGCGCTCCCATATTATTTTAATCCTCTTTGATACTCATTTCGTTTTGCCTCCGTTGGGAGCTCGAATAACAGAAGGAGCATGAATAGTACTACCTTATTATTATACATCAAATTCAAACTATCACTCTGGATGTTTCATCTGCTAAATATGTACTAACATAACCTTTTTTTAAACCTGCATGATGCACTTGTCTAAAACTACTTGTCATTAATTTAGAGGAAATTATAAATAAAACCACCCAATTATTTCTAAGTATATAACAAATGAAATAACATAAATGAGCCAAACTGCTAGTATATATAGTAGTTGAGAATGAGGTAACAATATTTTTGGAGTATCTCAATTTCTATTATATAAAACAAGACAGACATAAGAGATTTATATATTTCTCACCCATCTGAAGTCATAGGAGATAAAGAATGGTTCAGATTAAACCAAAATATAACATAAATATAAAATGTATCTTTATATTTAACTTTATATATCTTATACCTTATTGAGGAGAGCGAATTTTTTTATGTATAATTGAGGAGAAAGAATATGTTTTTTCCATATATATAAAAGAGCTCATTGTCACGGATTGTTGTTATCAAGGCGGTCAGAATGAAGAATCATGTTGGTTGGAGGGTTGAGCACTCAAATGTGGCTTTCAACCAGGTGTGAACGTTAACACAAGTAGGCGTATATTTGGAGTCATGGTAGACCGCCCCGGTTAAGTTCGGAGAATACGTTGCTGGTCATGGACCTGACAAAAGAGGAAGGGGTTAGGCCTCCCTTGCACAAACTGGTCGAGAGATGGAGTCGCTCTCCTAATGGGCGCAAGGCAAGGCAAAACCAGTTAGCATCCCAAAAGCTTACCCTCGCGTTAGCGAACGCATTGGGGCGCCATACAAGCAAATACCGCTGGGAAAATGTGAGCCTGTGACGAGTGGTATCAAAGTAGGGTACGATTAGCTCCATCACAGGGGGGTGACTCGCTCAAGCTGTGGGGATGACATTCCAAACGGGAAAGAGTTGAGATGTAAGAGAAATTGCACCTAGCACCATCGATAGATGGGTAGGGAGTCATGACTCACCAAGCACTCATGATGAGTAGCCAGGTTTTCACGTAGCGTCACGTCAAAGCATGGATTGTGCGATCTAGGGACCTTACCAATTTTCTCTCTGTTGCACGAAGTGTGGAGACAAGTCAAAGGGCACGGCATCGAGAGCTATTCGTATCGCAATGAGGACGTTTGCGATATTGGGTGGGGGAGAGTGTCACAGATCATTGTTATCAAGGTGGTCAGAATGAAGAATCATGCAGGATGAAGGGTTGAGCACTCAAATACGGCTCTTAACTAGGTGTGGTTGTCAACACAAGTAGGCGTCCATTCGGAGTCAAGGAGTATTGACCCAGTTAAGTTCGAAGAATATGTCGCTAGTCATGAACATGACAAAAGAAGAAGAGGTTAGGCCTCATCTGCACAACCTGGTGAGGATTTGGAGCCGTTCTCCTGATGAGCCCAAGGCAAGGTGAAACTAGTCAGCATCCCAAAGAAGGCAGGCTTGTCCTCTTGCTAACGAAGGCGTTAGGGCGCCACACAAGTAAATGTTGCTACGAAAATGTGAGCCTGTGACATTATGTTATATTTTTTACAATATATTTTTGTCTCCATATTTTGAGAAATTGTTTTTAGAAACTCTAAGTAAAATCAGTATTAATGGAAAAATTGCACTTTTGGTCCCTAAAGTTTGGGGTAAGTGTTGATGTGGTTCCGGAGTCTATAAAGTTGCATATTTAGCCCCTCAAGTTCGATTTTTGTTTCAATTTCATTCAATTGAAAATTTTGTTAACAAAATCGAATGAAATTTTGGTCGTGCAGGGGGATATTTTTGTCAACTTTCCTTCTTTATGTTAGGTGGATTTTTAAATGACCTTCTGGTTTTCAAATGTGGCATATTCAGTCCCCCTATATTGCAATTTATTTTCAATTTGGTCGTATCAAAAATTTATTATGAAAATTAGACAAATTTAATTAATTTGGGGGTATTTTCATAATTATCTATACCCCTCTCTCTTTTTGCAACTATAAGAATGTATTCTTGTTCTAAAATTATTTTTGCACTCAAAAATCTCATACTTATGAGATATTTGAAAAACTTATCCTTACTAGCTCCAAAGGCCAATGTACATAATGAGGGAAGTGGGAACTTTACGCAAGACCATCCCTCAGGGAACAACAACAAACCAACCTCATACTTACTCGAGAAGAACTCGAAAAATGTGGCCCCACTTAAAAATGGAACGAAAGTTTTGACTCCTATATTTAATAAAAAAAATAATAATAAACTATTTATGAAAATCAAAGGGGATTCATATAAAAATATAAGAATTTTAATTTATTTTTATTAAGGATTTATAAAAATAAAATAAAATTAAATAAAGATTAAACAATTTTAAATAAATTTATTGAGATAGGGATAAAAGTTATTACTCTCTATAATTTAGTACACTTTATGAAAATCAAAAGGAGTTTATACAAACATATAAGATTTTTATTTGAATTTACATTGAAATGTTGGGTAAAATTTTTTATTCTCAGTAATTATAAGATGTAGGAATAAGAACAAGTTGGGAAAACTAAATTTTTTAAAAAAAAAATTCAATTGTATGCCAAATTTCTTGAAAAATATTCAGTTTAGTTAAAAAAATATTCAATTGTAAGAAATTAGATTCAAATTGGAATATGAGGGACTAAATGTGCCACTTTTGAAAATCCAAGTTCATTTAAATACCAAGCCTGCTGCTAGCCACCCTAATAGTTGACGATTAGACCATCTCTTCTTCCCATAATGCTCTCGATTGGGCAACGACAAATCATTGGCATCCCACGCCTTATAGGTGCTCTTCATATCTCTCACACCTCTATTCAATTTTAGAACACATCTAAAGAAAAAATATCGAAGAAAAAAGAAGAAAATTAATGTGTTTAGGAACCATATATAATATATATAAAACTGGAAAATATATATATATATTCCTGAGACGTTTTGACTACATATTTTAAGGCACGAATTGAGGCACAAATGGGTGATTTTCGTTAATAAATCTATAATAAATTATAGCTTAAAATAGATAACTATTTTAAGTCTAAAATTCTCAGTCTCTTAATTTGTGCCTTACTCTCAATCTCCCATTCTATATTAATCCGAGCTTTTTTTCTTATTAATGCATTGAAAGTCTTCTCTTCTATTAATGTCATTCTATGGAAAGTCTTTTCTTCTTATTAATGCATGGAAAGTCTCTCACTCTTTATGAAACATCTTCTCTCATTCTCTTGAATTCTATGGAAAGTCTTCTCTTATTTATGGAATATCTTTTCTCACCCTCCCAATCCAAACTTTCCATTCCTAGCTCTCTCAAAAATGGATACCCCTCTACTCACTCTCTTAGTTCTCTAATCTCTCTATATGTAAACCCAACCCCTTCTCAACCTAGCATCCCCCCCATCTTTCTCATATTCGCCGCAACTACTATCGCTGGGAACCACAACCATCTTCAATCGGTATCTCTCTCTCTCTCTTTCATATCAATTTTTACTAATTTACTATAAAATAATAAATAATAACCGTAAATTAAGATTAATTTTATCAATTTTTGCAAGTCAAAAAAATCTAATTTAATTAATTTATATCATTTTTTTTTTGGGTGGAATTATTATTTGAATCACAATATTTTTTGAAATAATTTAAAATTTGAAATAAGGAATTAATCATATTTAATTAAAAAAAATTAAATATAGCTAAAAAAATAATGAGTGGGGCCACTCATTATTTTATATATAAAAAGGGTAGTTCGGTGCTTCAAAGCTCCCGCTATGCGCGGGTCTAGAAAAGAGTCGAACCACTTAGAACTCATCAAAAAACTTGGAAAATGCATTTTTTTAACCTTATTAAAATATTCTCTCTCCTTCCACATTTAAGTGTTAGATATAGATATAGATATCTCTCTTCTTCTTCTTTTTTATTTTTTAAATTTTAAATTTGTACTTTTATTTTGAATTTTTCTTTTCTTTTTTTAGTTGTGGTAATAAAAATAAAAAATAAAAATCTATAAATTTTAATAAGTAATGATATATCTTCTTTTTTTTTTTAAATAAAAAATAAAAAATTGTACTTTTATTTTGAATTTTTCTTTTACTTTTTTAGTTGTGTTAATAAAAAATCAAAAATAAAAATCTATAAATTTTAATAACTAATGAAGTTTTCTAAATATCTGTTGATGCATAAAACTGATACATACCTCGAGTATGGTTCAGTCGGATGACAGGTGGGTCCTCTTGCTGAGGTGGAGTTGTCGATTGAAAAGTCCTCGCGTGAGTTGTGTGGGTCTTGGAAGGACTGACCTGTTGTGTCTAGAGTATTGCTCTTCAGGGAGTATACCTACAAAAGGCTCATGTAAGACCCATAATTTTGTATACACATAATTTTAGCTGCATTGTAGAAGCATATAGAGAATAATGGGGTCGATTTCGTAAATAAAATTCAATTGAAAATTTTAGGGGGTAATTTGGAACATTTACAAAACTTAAGTTTTTGTTTTGATTTTAATTAAAAACTTAAATAAACTTAAGGGGGAATGAATGTAATTTAACCAAATATGCATATACATATATATAAATATAAAAGAGGAGTGATCAAATGTGGCAACTGGAGGGATTGAAGAAAAGCACTGAAATTCATGCATATATAAATGCATCCATCAAAGTGGTGATCAGCCAAAAAAAAAAAAAAAAAAAAAAAGAAGAAAAATCTCAAAGGAAGAATCGAGAAAATCAGAAAAATTGAGAAGAGAGAAAGAGAAGTTGGGTTTCGGTTGTGGGTGTGTTTGGTCGACGGTGGGCAGTTGGTGAGGGGGTGTTCATCCGACAATTGTGTGGGTGTATGTGGGTGTGCCGTTCGACTGTTTTGTTTGTGACAGAGTGTGTGTGTACGTGTTATGTATTCTATTCGCTGGTTGGTGTGTTAGCAGTGCATTTTGTTGATCGCCGATATATGTGTGTGTATTTGTGTGTTGTTGTTGATTTCGTGCATCGATCATCGGACGATTGTGTGCGTGTGTGTGTCGTGTGGTCTGATGGTGTGTTTACATGGGTGTGGACGTTGGAGTATGTGTGCTTCGATGCATGTGTGTGAGCCATCAAGTTCGTCGTGTGGGTATGTGTGGGATTGTCACCATCGTTCGGCCGGCGTGTATGTGTTCCGTTCAACAGTGTGTGTGTGTGTGCGTGATCAGTTGTGGGCTGTCGGCGGTGTGTAGGTTATTTGGTCTGTGAGTGAGAGAATGGGGGTGCGTGGCTGTGTCAATTGAAGCAAAATAGGAAACAGGGAGAGAGAGAGGTGGTTTGAAGCGAAGTAGAAATAGAACTATTGTCACGATGGTGAAATCCTTCACCGCGGCGGTGAAGGTACAGTAGGCTGATAAAAAAAACAAAGGTCGTTCGCCTCGGTAGTAGGATCCGACGCCGCAGCGGTGAGCTCAGACGTATGAAGCAGAAAACTATTAAGGAAGAGGAAGAAAAGAAATAAAATCAAAATTCGAAAATTAGACTTTTCAGTCGACAATCGTTTCGGAACCGGAAACGATTTCGTCGTTTTTATTTTTGTCAAATTAATTAATGAGCATAAGAATTGTTGCAAATCGTAATAATAATTTTTGGTAACCCAAAATCTCGATGAATAGTATATAGTAAAATGAATAGTGTATAGTAAATTGTAATCCAAAATCTCGGTAACTATTAACTTCACAAAATAAGAAAAATACTAATTTCTCAAAATAAACATTTGGGGAATAAGAAATTATACAAAGTAGGGTCATGCATTTCCCGTTAGGGTCGTTTTAAATAAAATATTAATTTAGATATATCGTTGTTAAGTTCACAGGCGCCAGCGTCCCAGCAGGTTTCGGACAATGATGTTTTTGTAGTGTGAAGAAAGAAGTGAGTATACTGTCTTCTACGTAAATTTATAAATCTATTTTCGTATAAATTCTGGAAAATATGGTTATTTGAAATGGATGATTTTGTGATTTGTGGATCAAGTTGGTTTTAAAAAATAGAAAATGTTTTGTGGATTTAGTTGGTTTCTAAAAGGGTGAAAATGATTTGTTGGATCTAGTTGGTTTCTAAAAGGGTAGAAAATGATTTTTTTTTTGGATCGATGGGTTGGTTTTAAAGGTGGAAAAAGAATTGTGGACCAAGTCGTTTGTTTTTTAGGTGGAAATTGATGTTAGGTCCGACTATGCCATAGTATTTTTTTCCCGGAAAGGATGTAGATTATCTATTAGGCAAAGTCCTGCAGAGCGTTGATTATCTATTTGGCAAAGTCCTGCAGAGCGTTGTTGATTATCTGCTAGGTGAAGTCCTGCAAAGCGTTGATTATCTGCTAGGCAAAGTCCTGTAGAGCATTGTTGATTATATGCTAGGCAAAGTCCTACAGAGCGTTATTGATTATCTGCTAGGCAAAGTCCTGTAGAGGGTTGTTGATTATCTGCTAGGTAAATTTCGGCAAAGCATTGTTGTGACCTGTTAGGAAGATAAATCCTACGGATGGTACGGTACCGTTGTAACTCTCGATCGTGAGGTTAAAATGATCATATGGCTAGTAGAAGAGTGGTATGGTGTATTGTAGTATATGATGAACTGACTGGATTTATTGGAATTGGATATATATTACTTTAAAATGGATTGGCGTATAAATATATATATTATTTTGGTTGACTGGTGGGATATTTTATCATGTGACGAGATATTAGACTGGTGGGTCTAAAATACTTGGATGGGTCGATTTAAAATATTTTGAATTGGTTGTTTAAAAATATCTGGATTAATTGATCTAAAATAACAGGTTGATTGATTTAGAATGTTTGGATTGGATATTTTCAATATATATATATTGGTTTATTTCATTGGGGATAGGGAAATTGAATTTCCGTTTGATGTGTGATTTGATTATATTTATATTGGGTGTTTTAAATACATTATTTCTTTATATTATGGACAGAGGGGAATTAGTTCCGAATGTGGTGTGCGATATGTGGTATTATTGTTATATTATTTTATTTCATTGGCGACAGTGAAACCAGATATGTAATTTTATAATATGATATTTCAAACGTGGTGCTATTTATTTATACTTAATCCATGAAATAGTTTTATTACGAAGACAGTACATAGATAAAAAAATTTGGTTTCAGGTACCGCGGCTAGGAGTTGGTCTACTACTGGCACTAGGCAGAGTCCGGAGGTAGTATCGTTCTATAGTATGAAATTAAATTCGATATTTAATTCCGATTTGGTAAAAACGGAAGAGACAAGACATAGATGATCCTAGAAAAAATTTAATTGAGAAATATATTCCAGGTTGATGGGTAGGCAAATCAGAAGTTATGCGGAATTAATAAACACAACGAAATTAATAGAGAATGAGATGCGGGAAGCAGCTGAGAACTGTGAGTCAGTGTCGATGGTTAGTGCGTATAAAGACAGTTCGCTGCGGATTAGAGATAGAGAATTAGTAGTAGATCTATTACTCCTGAGTATTCACGATCTTGATGTGATACCGGGTATGGATTTGCTATTTGGTTATCATGCCTCAATAGATTGTTTTAAAAAGGAAGTTACTTTTCGGATCTTAGGCGAGTCAGAGTTTGTATTTTTTTTCGAAAATATAATCATTACCCTAGTCAGTTTGATTTTAGTCCTAGAGGCTAAGAAGTTACTAAGGAAGAGATATTAGGGATACCTCGCGCATGTGATTGACACTAGATATAATGAAATTTAGGTGGTGGATATTCCAATGGTTGGGGATTTTCCTAATGTATTTCCAAAAGACTTGTCAGGGTTGCCAATGGATAGGGAGATGGAAATTCACTACCGAATTACTTCCAAGAACTGTTCCTATATTAATTTCACCCTATCATATAGCGCCTACCGAGTTGAAAAATATGGAAATTCAGTTATTGGACCTAGTATTTCTCCATGGGGAACCCTTGTGTTATTTGTGAAGAAGAAGGACGACACGTTAAGGATGTGTATCGATTATCGACAGTTGAATAAGGTGATGGTTCGTAATAAATATCTGTTGCCTAGAATTGATGATCTGTTTGACTAACTGCAGAAGGTCGGGGTATTTTCCAAGATAGATCTTCAATCAGGATATCACCAGTTGAAAGTCAGAGATAGTGACATGGTGAAGACGGCGTTCCGTACGAGGTATGGACATTATGAATTCTTCGTGATGCTATTTGGGTTAACAAATGCCTTTGCTGCCTTTATGGATTTGATGAATTGGATCTTCCAACCTTATCTGGATCAGTTTATTATCGTGTTTATCGATGATATATTGATCTATTCCCAAAGTAGAGAAGAGTATGTAGAGCATCTTAAGTTTTTGTTACAGACTTTGCGAGAGAAGTAGTTGTATGCAAAAATTCAGTAAATATGAGTTTTGGTTGGATCGAGTTACAGTTTTGGGATGTGATCTCAGGAGATAGCATTCAAATGAATCCAAAGGAAGTCGAAGCTGTGGTTTAATGAAAAAGGTCGAAAAGTGTAACCGAAATTTGAAACGTTTTGGGGATTGGCGGGTTATTATCGTCGATTTGTACAGAGATTTTCTGTTATAGTTGCCCCGTTGACCCGATTGACCCGTAAGAAATCTAAAATTCGAGGGGACTGGTAAATGTGAGTAACGTTTCCAAAAGCTGAAGAGTAGACTGATAACTGTGTTAATACTTTTCCCTCTGATAGAAGGGGGTGGCTTTGTGATCTACAACGATATGTCACACTAAGGGCTAGGGTATGTTGATGCAACATAGGCACGCGATTATATATGCCTCTTGGCGATTAAATAATCATGAGCATAATTACCTGATGTATGAGTTGGAGTTGGCGGCGATTGTGGTTGCCTTGAAAATCTAGAGACATTACCGGTATGACGAGACGTGTGAGATATATACCGATCACCAGGATTTGAAATACTTGTTTACGTAGAAGGAACTAAATCTAAGGCAGAGACGTTGGATAGAGTTGATTAAGGACTATGATTATACTATCTACTATCATCCAGGAAAGGCCAATGTTGTAGTAGATGCGTTGAGTCAGAAATAGGCCGGTTCGGTTGCACATATTCAAGTTGTTCATACTAATCTGTATGCCGAATTAAGATCTTTGTGAGTTCAATTGGCAGTTGGTCAGACGGCAGCGTTATTCGCGACGTTGACTCTGAGGCCGACATTGATCGACCGTTTATTGAAGCACAAAAGTCGGACGCCCAATTGGGAAAGATCAGAGATAAAATAAAGAATGGTCACAGAGCTGACTATCGTGTCAGGGATAACGATGAGGCCTTGATAATGAGAAGTAGACTGTGTGTACCTGATGATGCCAATCTGAAGAAGGATATCTTGGAGGAAGCGCACAACTCAGCATACGCAATGCACCCAGGCAAGGACCAAAAGGTATCGGGATCTGGGAGAATACTATTGGTGGAATGGAATGAAACAGGAAATTGCTGAATTTGTTACCAGGTGTCTCATTTGTCAGCAAGTCAAGATCAAGCACTCACGTCCAAGTGGGTTATTACAACCTTTACCTATACCAGAGTAAAATAGGAGCATATCACGATGGATTTTGTTTCGGGATTACCCCGTACTCAAAAGGGGCATAATTCTATTTGGGTAATCGTTGATAGGCTTACTAAATCTGCTCATTTTCTGACCGTAAAAATGACATACTCTCTCGATAAGTATGCCCAACTGTATGTTAACGAGATTGTTCGGTTACTTGGTGCACTGGTTTCTATAGTGTCGGATAGAGATCCGAGATTTACTTCGAAGTTTTGGCCAAGTCTCTAAACTACTTTGGGTACCAAGCTAAAATTTAGTACCGCTTTTTATCCTCAAACTGACAGTCAATTAGAGCGCACGATTAAACATTGGAGGATATGTTGAGGGGATGTGTTCTGGAATTTCCTAGTAGCTGGGATGATTATTTGACGCTAATGGAATTGGCTTATAATAACAACTACCATTTGACGATCGAAATGGCCCCGTACGAAGCGTTGTATGGTAGGAGATATAAAATCCCAGTCTGTTGGACTGAGGTAGGGCAACAAAAATTGTTGATGTCGGACATAGCCCAAATAACAGCAGACAAAGTAAAGGTGATTCAGGAAAAAATAAAAATTGGTCAGAGTCGACAAAAGAGTTATGCAGATAGGCGCCGACGGGAGTTGGAATTTGAAGTGGGTAACCATGTATTTTTGCGTATATCTCTGTGGAAGGGCATAATCGGTTTGGGAAGAAAGAAAAGTTAACTTTGAGATATATCGGGCCATACAAGATTTTAGAACGGGTTGGTATAACAATTTATTGACTTGCCTTATCACCAGGATATATCCAAATTACACGACATTTTCTACGTGTCAATACTTAGAAAATTTGCGTCAGATCTTTCACATGTGTCGACTTCTCAACCAATTGAGTTGGAAGAAGATTTGATATACATTGAGGAGCCATTCCAAATGTTGAGTCGTAAAGATCAAGTGTTGCGGACAAAAATGATTCCATTAGTGAAAGTGTTGTGGCGCAGTCATTCGTTAGAGGAGGTGACGTGGGAGCGAGAGGACGAGATGAGGAACAAATACCCATACTTGTTCGATCAAGACAACTAAAATTTGGGGATGAATTTTTTTTAGGAGGGAAGGGTTGTATGATCCGAATTTTTGTATACACATAATTTTAGCTACATTGTAAAAGCATGTAGAGAATAACGGGGTCGATTTCATAAATAAAATTCAATTGAAAATTTAGGGGGTTAATCTGTAATTTTTACAAAACTTAAGTTTTTTTGCTTTGGTTTTAATTAAGAACTTAAAGAAACTTAAGAGTGGATGAATGTAATTTAACCAAATATGCATATATATATATATATATATATATATATATATATATGTGTGTGTGTGTGTGTGTGTGTGTCTAACCACACAAATCAGAAATAAGGGACATGGAAGGATTGAGAAAAAAAAATAAAAAATAAAGTGATCAAGCATGGCAACTAGAGGGATTGAAGAGAAGCACTTAAATTTATGCATATAAATGCATCCATCAAAGTGGTGATAAGCAAAGAAAAAATAAAAAAAATCTCAAAAGAAGAATCGAGAAAATCAAAAAAATCGAGAAGAGAGAGAGAGAAGTTGGGTTTCTGTTGTAGGTGTGTTTAGTCGACGGTGGGTAGTTGGTGAGGGGGTGTTCATCCAACGATTGTGCGAATATATGTGGGTGTGTCGTTCGGCTCTTCTATTTGTGACAGAGTGTGTGTGTGTGCATTTTTTGACCCTCAACGTTGTGTGTGGGTGAGCATGCGATCGTCTCTGTTTCGTTTTTGTTTCCGTTACCGATGATTGCGTGTATGTGTAGATGATCGGCATTGTGTGTGCGTGTTCTGTGTTCTGTTCCCTGGTTGGTGTGTCGGCAGTGCGTTTTATTAATCACCGATGTATATGTGTGTGTGTGTGTCGTCATCGGTTTCGTGCATCGATTATCAAACGATTGTGTGCATGTGTGTATCGTGTGGTCGGATGGTGTGTGTGGATGGGTGTAGACGTTGGAGTGTGTGTGTTTCAGTGCATGTGTGTGAGCCGTTGAGTTTGTCGTGTGGGTATGTGTGGGATCGTCGTCGTCGTTCGGTCGACATGTATGTATTCCATTCAACAGTGTGTGTGTGTGTGTGCGTAAGCAGTTGTGGGCTGCCGGCGGTGTGTAGGTTGTTTGGTCAGTGAGTGAGAGGATGTGGGTGCGTGGCTATGTCGGCTGAAGCAGAACAGGAAATAGGGAAAGAGAGAGGCGGTCTGAAACGAAACAGAAATAGAACTATCGCCACAGCGGTGAGATCCTTTGCCGCGGCGGTGAAGGTGCAGTAGGCTGATAAAAAAAAAAGGGACGTTCACCACAGCGGTGGGATCCGATGCCGCAGTGGTGAGCTCAGGCGCAGGAAACAGAAAACTATTAAGGAAGAGGAAAAAAAAGAAATAAAATCAAAATCCAGAAATCCAACTTTTTAGCCTACAATCAGTTCGGAAGGGGTAACGATTTCGTCGATTTTATTTTTGTTCAATTTAATTTATGAGCATAAGAATTGTTGCAAGTCGTAATAATAATTTTTGGTAACCCAAAATTTCGATTAATAGTATATAGTAAATTGTAATCCAAAATCTCGGTAACTATTAATTTCATAAAATAAGAAAAATAGTAATTTCTCAAAATAAACATTTGGGGAATGAGAAATTATACAAAGTAGGGCCATGCATTTCCCGTTAGGGTCGTTTTAAATAAAATATTAATTTAGGTCTATTGTTGTTAGGTTCACAGGCGCCAGCGTCCCAGTAGATTTCGGACAGTGACGTTTTTGCAGTGCGGAGAAAGAGATGAGTGTACTGTCTTCTATGTAAATTTATAAATCTTATTTTTGTATAAATTATGAAAAATATGGTTATTTGAAATAGATGATTTTGTGATTTGTGGATCAAGTTGGTTTTAAAAAATGAAAAATGTTTTGTGGATTTAGTTGGTTTTTAAAAGGGTGAAAATGATTTGTTGGATCTAGTCGGTTTCTAAAAAGGTGGAAAATGATTTTTTTTTTTTTTTTTTTTTTTTTTTTTTTTTTTTTTTTTTATCGATGGGTTGGTTTTAAAGGTGGGAAAAGAATTGTGGATCAATTCGTTTGTTTTTTAGGTGGAAATTGATGTTAGATCCAACTATCCCATAATATTTTCTTCCCGGAAGGGATGTGGATTATCTGCTAGGCAAAGTCCTGCAGAGCGTTGATTATCTGCTAGGTAAAGTCATGCAGAGTGTTGTTGCTTATTTGCTAGGCGAAATCTTGCAGAGCGTTGATTATCTGCTAGGCAAAGTCCTGCAAAGCGTTGTTGATTATCAGCTAGGCAAAGTCTGGCAGAGCGTTGTTGTGACCCGTTAGGTAGGAAAATCCTACTAGTGGTACGGTACCGTTGCAACTCCCGATCGTGAGGTTAAAACGATCATATGGCTAGGAGGAGAGTGGTGTGGTGTATTGTAGTATACGATGAACTGACTTGATTGATTTAGATTGGATATATATTACTTTAAATGGATTGACATACAAATATATATATATATATTAGTTTGGTTGACTGGTGGGATATTTTATCATGTGACGAAATGTTAGACTGGTGGGTCTAAAATACTTGGACGGATTGATTTAAAATATTTTGAACTAGTTGTTTTAAAATATCTAGATTAATTGATCTAAAATAATTGGGTTGATTGATTTATAATGTTTGGATTGGATATTTTCAATATATATATATTGGCTTATTTCATTGAGGACAAGGAAACTAGATTTCCGTTCGGTGTGTGATTTTATATATATATATTGGCTTATTTCATTGGGGACAAGGAAACTAGATTTCCGTTCGGTGTGTGATTTTATTATATTTATATTGAGTGTTTTAAATATATTATTTCTTTATATTGTGGACAGAGGGGAATTGGTTTCGAATGTGGTGTGCGATATGTGGTATTATTGTTATATTATTTCATTTCTTTGGTGACAGTGGAACCGGGTATGTGATTTTATAATATTATATTTCAAACGTGGTGTTATTTATTTATACTTGATCCATGAAATATTTTTATTACAAAGACAGTACACAGATAAAAAAATTTGGTTTCAGGTACCGTGGCTAGGAGTTGGTCCACTATTGGCATTAGGGAGAGTCCGGAGTTAGCGTCGTGTTGGAGATGAGTTAGTCGGACGTGAACCGTGGAAGGTTAACGTATTTTGGTGTTTTTGGTTATAGATATTTGGAACAGGTATATCTATAAGTTCGGAACAAAAAATTACAGTAGCGCGAGGGGGTATGTATATATGTATGTGTGGATATTCGTGGATTAGTCCGGTAACGTCAGGTCGACGTCAAGCTCGGTCTCGGGTGACGGGTGCCCGGGGTGGGGTGTGATAGCTCAGACTGGGGTTTGTTCTGGTGAAGTCCCTCTGCACGTGGTAATCAGTGCTCAAAGAGAAAATGTACAAAATGTAACAAGCAAACAAATGAACCCGCGCATAATGTATGTTTATTTAAGCGTACATCGGGCTTACATAGCCCCCGATATATAGGCGTTGGAGATGATTAGTCGAGCCTAAACACGATTAATTAGTCGAAACCCTGTGTTTAGCCGATAATCCTGGGCGTTTAGGAGATAATCGTTGGGCTTGAGCTTTTGGGCCCATTTGGCGAAGCCCGTAAGCCATTGTCAGTCCTGCAGCAGTGAGTTAGTGGAAAAAAGCGAACATCCGTAGAGTCCTAGAGAAAAAATAAGGTGAAAAGGGGGACCGATTGAGATGAACAACTGAGTCCCTGAAACTGATCGTCGAGGGTACAACGCAGAGCTCAGAGCGGCACGTCCCTGCGAGGCTCCTTCCTCCTCCCTAGGTGCAAACGAGATTCCAGGGAGAAGTCGTAGTCGGCGTATGCTCCAACATGATGTTGTGAATTTCGAAATGCGTCCCTATCATTGTAAGGGTTGACATGTGGCTAGATCCCAAGTGATGACTCAGAGATGCCCAAAAATACCCTCATCAATATCGAAAATAAATATATTATTAAAAAATACAAAAATAATCATAGTAAAATAATATTTTTACAAATTATTTTTTACTAATATACCATAAAATAATAAACAAAAAACCATAATTAAGATTAATTTATCAATTTTTGTAAGTCAATAAATTCTAATTTTATATATTAAAAAAAAAAAAAATTAGAACCCACCAAACAACTTTAAAAAATATGTTCTTTAATCTCATTAAATCATTCTCCCTCTTTCCATTTTTAAGTATTAGATATAGATTTATTTATTTTTTAAATTTGTATTTTAATTTTGAATTTTTCTTTTCTTTTTTTACTTGTGTTAAATAAAAAATCAAAAATCAAAATCTATAAATTTTAGTAACTAATGATGTTTTATAAATATCGAAACTAAATATGTTATTAAAAATTACATAAATAATCATAGTAAGATAATATTTCTTCAAATTATTTTGTACTAATATACTATAAAATAATAAACAAATAATCATAAATTAAAATTAATTTTATCAATTTTCGCAAGTCAACGAATTTTAATTTTACATATAAATAAATAAAATTAGAACCCACCGAAAAAAATTAAAAAATAGATTATTTAACCTCATTAAACCCTTATCTCTCCTTCCATTTTTAAGTATTAAATGTAGATGTTGATATAGATACCTCTTTCTTTCTTTTTCTTTTTTCTTTTTTAATTTGTACTTTTATTTTGAATTTTTATTTTTTTATTTTTGATAAATTAAAAATCAAAAATAAAAATGTATAAATTTTAGCAATAATGATGTTTTATAAATATCAAAATTAAATATATTATTAAAAATTACATAAATAAGTATAGTAAAATAATATTTTTACAAATTATTTTTTACTAATTTACTATAAAATAATAAACAAATAACTATAAATTAAGATTAATTTTTATCAATTTTTGCAAATCAACAAATTCTGATTTTATGTAAAAAAAAAAAAAAAAAAAAAAAAAAAAAAAAAAAAAAACAAAACAAAACTTGGAACGTATTATTTAACCTCATTAAAATCTTCTTTCTCCTTTCACTTTTAAGTATTAGATATAGATGTTGTACTACCTATTGTTTAAAATAAAAGTATTAATTAATTTTTAACCCCATATACTTTGAGTTTGTTTCAATTTATTCTTTTTACTTTAAAACCAACACTTTACAGCCCTTCCACAAAATAATTAAATTTAAGAAATTTACTCTTTTTTGGTTTAACATGAATTGGACAAAATTATCATTTGTTTTATTTTTTTTTAAATTTTTATTGAAAAATAAGATAAAAATAAAAACAGAGAAGTAAAGAGAATTT
The DNA here is from genome assembly GCA_016647705.1 of Eucommia ulmoides. Classification (NCBI taxonomy): domain Eukaryota; kingdom Viridiplantae; phylum Streptophyta; class Magnoliopsida; order Garryales; family Eucommiaceae; genus Eucommia; species Eucommia ulmoides. The sequence goes on along the minus strand of CM028332.1, from coordinate 42,918,247 downwards.
AGCTTTATATTTTATTACATTTAAATATTAAATCTAAAAAAAAAAGTTAATTGATTTTCTCACTTTAAGTAAGAGTAGAAAGAGGTAATGTGAAAGTTTTTAAAGTAGAGGGGTTAAATTAAAATAAGATAAACGAACAAGGGGTAAAAAGCAATCAACCTTAAATTAAAAAAAGTAAAATTACACAGTGGACCCTTGAGATTTTGGGTTGGTTTCACTTTGGTGCTTACGATTTTAAATTGGACACAAATCTCATCCGATAATTTATAAATATTGAGGGTTTAGGGTTTAGGGTTTAGGGTTTAGAGTCAATGGACTAATATATTTTATTGCCTTATCTGAATGCATTGGTGAACACTGGCTACCAAAAATACAATGTTGGCCCGACTCCAAACATGCAAAACTAATTTTATTAGGAACTATGTTAGAGATAATTGAAAATGATGTCATATGTTTAAAAACATTGGAAAAAGTGGAAGTTGATCTACAAAACTATGTACAAACATTGGAGAATGAGAACGAAGAAAAAGTGCAGTAAACTTTTATTTTAAGGTACACATTTTTTTTAAAAATTGATTATGTATAAATTAAAAGAATAATATTAGTTACAATTTCTTAACTAATTGCATTTTTTTTGTGGGAGCCATCATTTGAAATATTTTTCCTTTAGTTGGTGCGACACTTAAATTATAGAGATTTTACCTAATAGTATTTTGTCATAATTGTTGGCCACGTGAGCTACCACAGAGAGGGGGTGAATGAGATAGTATTAAAATTTAATCGAAATAATAACATTTCAAAATTCAAACAATTAATTTTATCATAAAATTAATTATTATCTTTATAGTGACGAATATATGTTATCAATTAGGTGCACACCCAAACACCAGAATATAAATAATATAAAGAAACAAAGTAGAACACCATGATATATCCTGGTTCACCAAGTTACTATGGACTAATCCAGTCCTCCGAGCCCCATAGAGATTCGCACACACTAATCACTAAGATTCCTTTAAACAGGTAGGAACAAAACATTTACACAATAATTCTTTTCACAGGCTCAGAATCAACCTTTACAAAAAAAAATTCCCAGGCTCAGGAATAACCTCTCCTTTTTCCCTAACTCAAGAATAACATTATCTTTTTATAGGCTAAAGATTAACCTAATCCTTTCACAAGTTAAGGATCAAATATAATTCTTTTATACCTTAGGCTAAGACTCCAAGTATCCTTTCCCCAGGTAAGGATTGAACCTTTACAATTCACTCACAATTGATTCTAATCAGGAAGAATCACACCTAAACTCTTTTCAAGGGAAAAGAGTAACCTAATATTTTTGTACTCTAGGAAAAGATCAAAATCTCAATTTCTTTACAGGAAGAGATCAAAACCCAAAGCTACCCCTGATTATATATTCTCAATAATATCTAATCCGTACACAACTCATCAATTACAGAATTGATAAGCTTTTTCTCACTTAGAGCTTCTATCACCCCAAATTAATTAATACTTAATTAATGTCCCAATACTAGTGATAGAAATAAAGTGAGAAATCAAAATCTTATTATAATAAGGAATGCGGGTAACACAATTAAACATGTAATCAGATTAACACACAAATCATTTTTAAAAGATTTTTCTACTTTTAAAGTTCAAAAACGATTTCTCAAAAAGATCAATTCACCAAGCAAATAATAATAATAATAAAATACTCAATTAAAGAATAAGCTTATAACGATCTCACCAAGAAAATACCGAATAGATTGCACGTACTATCGCAAGACAGCTTAGATCGGTGACGCTAACTCAAATAGCGTTTTAACTCAAGAACTTCTTAATAATTGATCTCTCAAAATGATATCAGAATGATGACTCTTAAAAAAAACTTAGGAACTGAATAGTTCCTGATATTGTGTATATTGTCCTGTGAAATTTGAAGGTCTATTTAAAGCCACTTGAAACAAGCCCTATAATGGCTAGTTTTCACAAAATATGTCATTTAAAATCATCTATAGACCCTATATATTGATTCCTTTCAATCCTCGTATATTTAGCCAACAATATAACTTCTAAAGCTCTCAATTTAATTCCCAAAATAATTTGATCTTAATCAATGGAAGTATAGAAAGAAATATATTTAAGTATATGGAATAAATAGTAAGGTAAAAGTAAAATCCCTTAAATCTCTCCTATATCTTTGGCCCAAAAAATTCTTCACCAAAATAGAAATATTTAAACTCAAAATTTGTAGGTTTAAATATAGGAATTTCAAAGATATCTTATAACAACTAATTTTCAAATATTATGTCATTAAATGACACCTCAAGATCTCATACATCATATATAATCAAAATAGATCTTTTTCATTTAAAAATATTCTTGGGAAATCTCATTTTGTTCCTTAAATATTTTTAAATCGAAATTCATCAAAATAGAAAGTAATAAAGCACTTTAATTAAAAGAATATTTAATTAAATAAACCAAATTAATAGGGATAATAAAATATATAGACCATATGTCAATTAAGTACAAATCCCTACAATATCTCAATCAGGTAAGCCAAAAACAACTAGTTAATGGTTAGTTTTGAATCAAATCCATGAAATCCTCTAAACCTGAAATTGTCCATCGGTTGACCGACCAACACCCATTAGTTGATCGCTCGATTCAGGATGTAGCCCAAGCCAAAATTGCTTCGCCCATCGGTCGACTGTCGATCCTTCTCCTGTCGACCGGACGATTTAGCAAGTTTTACAAGTCGATTTGCCTGTCAACCTAGAGATTTAGAGAGTTCCTCTTTAAACCATAAGTCAACCGCTACTCTTCCAAAAGTCGACCAAGCCCTACTGAAACTTATTCCTCAATTCATTTTTCATTCAATTTCTTTGAAAGTTTTGCCCCTTTAACCGATTTCTTTTCTCGGTTAGCTCCACTAAATTCTTAAATTCAATTTTAATCAATTATCTTACTTCAATTACACATAGGAGTAAATAATTTAACTAATTAAGATCCTTATAAAAATCACACATAATTATAAAAAAATATTTTGTATCGTGTGTGATCCTAATCGGGATACATTAAGAGTAAAAATTTAGCCTGAGTTATTTTTCCTAGGTTCTTCAATTTCTTCGGTCTCTTGACGTCCATCATCTTTGTCAGTCTCTTCAACATTCATTTTCTTCATGATAATATCTTCACTAGAACTTATAAACTGAAACACTCAATAAATCCATTAATTCTACCAAAAACATCAACATTTAATTGTCCATCAAAATCTTAGGATCAACAATAATCAATTTGGTTTTTATTTGTATCTTATTTTTTCTTGTTATCATTTGAAGTATGTATGATGCAATTATACAAACTCAGAGTCATTAAATGACGTCTTCTTAATTAGGGATATTAATGCATTTTATTATTAAATTATTACTTTTCTTATGTATTCTACAATTGTTAGTCACATTACATGAAGGTAACTTTGATTTGATCTTGCTCTTTCATTTAATTTTGTGTTGGTGGATTGTTGGCTCAAAGAGCTATTCAAGAGGAGGGGTGAATTGGGTAGTTATAAAAATTTAACAATTAAACATTTAAACACAAATTAATTTCCATAAATCAATTATTATCTTTATTCACAACGGATATGTGTTTAATACTAAGTGCACACCCAAATATAATATGAATAATAAATTAATGCAACACAAGAATTCATCCTAGTTTGGTCAAGCTAATCTTGCCTAAGTCCAGTCCCCCGAGCTCCACGAAGATTCACAATTCACTAAACCCCTTGATTCTTTTACCAGGTAGGAACCAAACTGTTGATCCCAAGATTTTGATGAACAATTAAATGTTGATATTTTTTATGAAACTAACTGTTTAATTGAGTATTTTAATTTATTAGTTCCAATGAAGAAGATATGATGACAAGTAATGAATGGATGCTAAAAGATGATGACAAAGATGATGAAAGATTAAGAGGTTGAAAAATTTGAAGGACTTAGAGAAAATAACTCAGGTTAAATTTTAACTCTTAATATCCCAATTAGGATCACAGAAGACACAAAAAGTTTTTTAAAAGTTTATGTGTGTTTTGGTAGGATCCTAATTAGTGAAATTATTTACTCCTATGTGTTATTGAAAAAGAAGTAAAGATAATTGATTAAAATATAATTTAAGAATGTAATGGAGCTAACCGGGAAAAAACAAATTGTTTGAAGGGGCGAAAACGTTGAAGAAAATGAATTAAAATCGAAATGGGAGAAGTGTTCCAACAATAGTCAGTCGATTGATAAGTCTACCTGTGTACGCGCGAATTTAATCGCTCACGTATGACTACTCGCAAGTATATGAGGTCAAGTTTTAGTAAATATGGGGATAGTAGGGGTATCGTGTCCACAGGGATTGGTTGTCGTTATTATCGAGTACCGTGTTTATCATGACCTAACTTTATCTAGACGATAAAAATACTAAAATACTAATTAATCTAATTAAACTATAAATATTATATTGAGATAGTTTTAAGAGAGTAGATTTTCTAGGTATTAACTTCGTTTACAAATACGTGTTCGATCTCGTTTTAGTTTACGTTAACGGCGTTCGACTTATTTGACAATCTCAGTTTGTAAACTCCTTCGCCACCTCTCCCGAGAGTAAGACGGGGGAATACGTGACTTCATATCAACGAAGAATTCCCCTTCAGCATCTTAACGACCCTAGGTCACATAAGTCTCACCCCAACGTCATTGATTGCACACTCTCTAACTCTCTCCCAGGTTATTGGATTGTCGCGTTGTGTTTAACCTAATCCGAATCCGGGGTTACCTTTCCTTAGTGTCAAACCCCGTATCCTCTATATATCATTATAAGCATATAAACAATACAAGAACGATAAATACAATCAAAATAACGAAGAATAACCGCTACAGAAACACAAACTCAATCAAACAACATATTCATAAATTTATTAATCCCTAAACAACCTGTGTTTAGTCAATGGCCATAACCATATATACAATGTAAAATGAGCTAAACATGCTCAACAACTACCGAATTAAAGAAAATAAAGAAAAGAAATTAACGACTAAGCCGATATCTGAAGATTTAGCGCTAAAACCGTTGAAAGATCACTTTCTTCTTCTTCTTCTTCTTTCTTGGGTTGTGAGCTCTCCCTCAAAACTCTCTCAACCTCACCCTAAATATATTCTAAGGGGCTTAGGGTATGATAAAAATCGGAAGAGAGGAGGAGATGAAGGGTTTTATAGGGCTCAAAATATCAAAAAATATTTAAATCTGGTGAAGAGCTAACCGCTGCGGCGATGGGATTTACCGCTGCGACGGTGAGTTGGTTAGTTTGATGTTTGCCTAGGCGGTGGAGGAGGTGGTGGATTCATGGACTTATCTACAGTTTCACCACCGCGGTGGTGAGTTTACAGCACTTAAGGCCCTCTCAGCATTTTCACCGCCGCGACGGTGGTCTGGACGCCTCGACGGTGGGCTTCTTTTCTGAATATTGCCTCTTTGCTTATTTTCCCATCATTTTTCTACTGTTCTTGATCTGATTTGATCGTTTATGATTCGTTATCATCCCTTTTTACCCCCACACACCTGATTTATAGCAAAAATAATAAAAACATATTAAAATATATAAAAATGCTATAAAAAATACTCTAAAACTAACAAAACTAGTTTAGAAATATATAGGTAGATCAAAACTATCAACCTGCGCTTAAATGGTGAATTATCTAAATGGTTCAGTTAACAGGAAGGTCGACTTGTGACCAAAAGTGAAACTTTCTGAATCTCTAGGTCGACAGATAGGTCGACCGATGGGAGATGGATTTTTGGCTTGGCTACATCCTGAATCAAACGGTCAACAGCTTGGTGTTGGTCGGTCAACTAATCAGTCTATTTCAGGATTTGTGAGATTTCGTGTTCTGATTCGAATAATAGCTGCATGGTTAATATTCATGAGATATATTAGGGATCTAATATATTTTAAGTTATTTAAATGATATTTAAATATCCCTATAGAAATGGTTCATTAGGTTTGAATATTTCTCAATTTGGTACATGTAATTCTTTCTATCCTATTTAATTGTAATTGAGAAATATTTGGGAGATTTAATTGAGAAGTTTAAAAGTCAGAATTAAGTTATTTGAATCAGGATGAAGTCTTAATGATATAAGGGGTCTATAAGAGCAATTAAATGTCATAACAAGTAGAAACTAACTGTTGGAGAACTTGTTTTATTCCCTTTTAAATAGACCTACGTTTTTTCACTTTAAAAATAGATTATATATCAATCAATCTAAGTTATTCAGCTCTCGTGCTTTCTAAGTGTTATCATACTGACAGTTTTGTGAGAATTGTCTTGAAAATCATTCTTGAGATATTGAAGAAAATTATTGTTGATCACCGATTTGTAGTTGCATTGCTAATCATTATTTATTCGGTGGAATCTTGGTGAGATCATTTCAAATTACTAGTTATTAATTGTTGCTTGATTCTATTATTTATTATTTGGAATTTGATCTTTGAAATTATTTTCCCAATTTTTATTGAAAAATATTTTTGAAACAATTTCTTGAGAAATCTGATTACGTGCTCAATTACGTGCTACCTAATTTTTGTTTAAAATCATATTTTGAAAATATCACTTTTCTATCACTAGTGTTAGGATATTAATTGAGTTCTAATTTATTTGGGGTGGTAGAAGCTCCGAGTGGAAAAATCACTTATCAATTTATAATTGGTGAGTTGAGCAATAGATTGGATACTATTGGGAGTATCTAATAAAAGGATAACTGGTTTCAATCTCTTCCGGTAACAGATTGAGGTGTTAATTCTTCCTTGATTGAATTAGTGAGTAATTGTGAGGTTTTGATTCTTGAGTCTAAGGTATAAAAAGAATTAGGTCATGATTCTCCCTACAATAGAATTAGGTTATTCTTGAGCTTGAAAAAAGAAGAGGTTATTCTTGAGCCTGTAAAAAGTAAAGGTTATTCCTGAGCTTGGGGAAAAGAATTGTAAAGGTTGATTCTGAGCCTGTGAAAAGAATCACTGTAAGGGTTTGCTTCTTACCTTTAAAGGAATCTTGAGTTTAGTAGGTGCGACTCTCCGTAGGGCTCGGAGGACTGGATTAGCTAAGAGTAGTTTGGTGAACCAGTATAAATTTCTGGTGTGCTACTATCTTTATATTATTTATTTTTGTTGATTAATGTGCACCTAGCTGATAATATATTTTCGCTGCTATATAAAGAGATAATAATTAATTTAGGATAAAATTAATTATTTGATTTTTCGAAGTATTTTCTCTGTTAATTTTTAATACTACCTATTTCACCCCCCCTTATTGGGTAACTCACTGGGCCAACATAAACCCAACACAAACCCTTACAACTCGTGATTCTTTTACAGGCATAAATTCAAACTTTACAATTTTCTCTTTTCACAGACCAAGGATGAACCCTATTTTTTTACCAGGCTGAAGATAAACTTAACACTCTCTTACTTATTATTTTCACAAGGAATGATGAACCTTTACAAATCACTAAAAAAAATAATTCAATTGCAGAATGAATCAAAACCTAATTATTTTCAAGGGAAAAAAATAACCTAAACTTTTTACCGGGACAAAGATCAAACCCTAATTTTTTTCACAGAAAAAAATCGAAACATAGGTAACCTAACTAAACACCGTCCTAAATGTGTCTAATCCACTCAAACTCACAAAAAAAAAAATATAAATTTCTTCCCACAAAGAGATTCTACCACCTCAATAAGAATATACTAGATTAATGTCCCAAATAATTTCTACGTGATAGATAGAATGTGAGACAATTCAAATCTGGTTAATAAATAAAGTGGGTAGCACAAATTTAGTACGTAATGAAATAATCAAGCAAAAATCATTTAAAAAAGATTTCCAGGCTTTTAAGTTCAAATTTTTTTTTTCTAACAATCCTGTATCAAGCAATCAAGATAAATAAAATTTCAAAACAAATTAATAAAACTTGGATAGATTTCACCAGAAAAACACCAAAGGCAATGACAATGTAGCAAGTAGAACTTAAATCGGTGACGCCAAACAACAAGAGCTTGAAATCAAGAACTTATAACGAATCTCTCGTAAAAATCTCAACGTAAATCTTACTCTTATAAAAGCTCAAACTGATATTCTTGATATTTTTAATTCAATTCCCGTAGGTCTCTATTAATAAACCAATAACTAGTTCTCGAACGACTAATTTTTCAAAGATATGCCATAAAATGACACTATAAGACTCCATATATCAAAACCTTTCATTTCAAGTATATTTTACTTAAAAAATATCTTTTAAATCTCTCATTTAAGTCCATAAAACTATTCTCAATTTAAAATCATAGAAATAAGAAGTATTAAATCAATTAAATTAAGAAAAACTCAAAATATATGGACCATATCAATAGGGATTCTTAAATAGGTTGTTTAAACGTGAAATACATTCAAATCCCCAAAATCCCTCTCTTTGAATCATAAAAAATGGATAATTTTTTACCAAGAGACCAAATCAGTCAAATCTGTAACTGAAGCAGTCGGTTGACCGACCTGTCCCATTTAGTTAACCAACTATGCTAGGCTTTCAATTTAGCCGTTGGCACAACACTAGTTGATTAACTGACCCTGTCTAGTTGATTGACCGATTTGATTAGTTTGTTTCAAATTTCTACTATTTTACATATTGACTTAAATGGTTAATCGACCCTCTTCATTCGATTGACCGATTGGATCAGTGTACTCACTTCCTTACCCATTTCAGCTACCGTTTCAAACGATTGACCGATTTCTTTTCTCGGTTGACTGACTGGATCAGTTGAACTTTGTTTTAACTCCAAAACTCATTATTTTATTTAGTTGACAGATTGCTTTTCTTGGTTGATTGAATTGACCCAAAAACACAACTTTTTATACTTTAAAACACATTTTTCAATTAGGCTAATTATCAAAATTATTTCAAATAAGGAGCACATACAATATTTCATTTTAAGATCTTAAACGTATCACTTCTTATCATGACACACACAGAATTAACTCATTTTAAGTGTCTTTTGTGATCCTAATTTGGGTTACATTAAGAGTGTTGGTATTGAAAAATAGTCAAACCAGTAGTATGGTCTGGTCAGCACTAATGTGGAGGTCCACTGGCGATCTGGAAATGGTCTTCGAAGGAGCTAGAGTCTTCAATCCTACGGAACCTTGATCCTGCAATTATCCGAGTTGGAGAGGCGTTGTCCAGCCTGGCCTTCAGGTCGGTACTTGCATACAGGACCTGCTAGGTTATTCCTAGCGAGTCCCCTCCGACGTGGGAGTAAGAGCTCGGGGGAAAAAAAATAAGGTCGCTTGGATAAAATAAAGTTAGTTCCTTTAGTTTTGCAACCTTTTGAAAGGCTTGGCAATGCCTTTATTTTAGAGGAGAGGATGTTATTAGCACCTGGAAATAAGGGCCTTAGGCTCGGTTATTCGTCCTAATTAGTTTAGCGCATGAAGAGTGGTGGCCGCAATTAAGCGTCACCACTTTTACCGCAAGTGTACAAGTCAAGTTTTAGTATTGATCGGGAGATTCAGGGTTATCGTGTCCATAGGAATTGGTGGTGATTATTATTGATTACTGCGATTATCATAACCTAATTTTATCCAGGCACTAAAAATGGAATATAAAATTAAATACTAATACTAAAATACTAATTGAACTATACTAATACTATATTGAGATAGTTTTGAGGGAATAGATTATCTAGGGATTAACTTCATTTACAAAAACATGTTTGGTTTGGTTTTAGTTTACGTTAATAGTGTTCGCATATCCGACAATTTCGGTTCGTAAACTCCCTCGCCACCTCTCCCGAGTGTAAGACGAGGGAATACGCAACTTCGTGTCGAAGAAGAAGTCCCCCTCAACATCTTAATGACCATATTTCACTTGAGTCTTGCCCCAACATCATCGATTGCACACTCTCCAACTCCCTCGCGGGTTATTAGATCGTTGTTTTGTGTTTAACCTAATCAGAATCCGGGGTTACTTCTCCCGAGTGTCAAACTCTGTATTCTGAATATATCTATCTAAGCATATAATCATGATAATACGATAAACACAATCGAAATTATAAAGAACACACATTAACGAAACACAAACTCAACCAAACGACGTATTTATAAATATAGTGTTAATCCCTAAACAACCTATGTTTAGCCAATGGCCATAACCATATATAAAATGTAAAACAGACCAAACATGCCCAACAACTACAAAAATGAAGAAAACAAAGAAAAGAAATGAAAGAACTTAGTCGATATCCGAAGATTTGGCGCTAAAACCGTTGAACGATCACTTCTTCCTTCTTCTTCTTCCTAGGGTTGTGAGCTATCCCTCAAAAATCTCTCAAACTCACCCTAAATATATTCTAAAGGGCTTAGGGGGTGATAAAAACGGAAGAGATGAGGAGAAGATGGGTTTTATAGGGCTCAAAATATCCAAAAATATCCTAAGTCTGTGCAGAGATGACCGCCGCGGCGGTGGGATCCACCGCTGCAGCAGTGAGGTAAGTCGATTTGTTGATCGCCTAGGCGGTGGAGAAGGCGGTGGATTCAGGATCATCCTGCGGTTTCACTGCCGTGGCGGTGGATGTCCAGCAAGATTAGGCCATTCTCTATATTTTCACTACCACGGCAGTGGTCTGGACACCACAACAGTGGGCTTCTTTTTAGAATATTGCCTCTGTGCTTGTATTTCCACCGTTCTTCGACCGTTCTTGGTTCGATCTGATCGTTTACGCTCTAGTTTCCTACCTTTTCACCCCACACATATGTTTTTACACAAAAAGAATAAAAATATATTAAAACGTACTAAAATGTACTAAACATACTCGAAAACTAACAATTTCAGTTTGGAAATATATAGGTGATTTACACCTATCAGAGAGCGTGTGGAGGATTAGAGCTATGGGTCTAGGCCTTTGACAATAGGTGAAGAAGCCCATGGGCTTGGCTATTAAGCTTAGTGGACCTACTTGGGAACTAAGGGGGAGGTCGGGATAGCTATGCTGACTTGACGCTCTTCAGTGACATCTTCTGCTATTGCTGGAGATTTATACTTGGTGATCGTTAAGTCCTCTATGATTACAGACCTGAGGAGACATCGAGCTATTATTAGCCAGGCTCATCAGACCATTTGGTGACATTACACTTTTGATCTAGGTGGCAGACACATGGCGGATGGTTGATTTTCACCCACATTAGTTTCCCCCCAAGCCTTAGCGTGGAAATAGAACAAGAGACGTTCTGATTAGGGCTTGCTTGGGAATAGAATATTGGGCTCATGGTGATACAACTAGGCACTAAAAAATAACTCAACATAAAAAATCAGCTTGGTTGGCCTTTACCTGGTTTCCACGAGAAGTTTTACCATAATTTGATCGGATGTGTGACACGTGGCCTGACAACACGCGAATCAAAGCTCTGCCCGTGGTATAATTAATGTGGCAATTCTTCTTCTCAGCCCGCCTATAAATAGGTATTTTATTTCTTATACTTTCTTCGCACTAGAGTATTCGTGAAAGCTCCACCTAACCTCAGAGCACGGTACTCTTTATCATTCTTTTTGAATCATGTCTTCGTCTTTATCTTCGGGGTACAGCCCATCTGAATCCTAAAGAACTAGGGTGAAGTTCTCCATTCTGTAGATCGAGTTCAACTCATCTACCACAAAGGTCGATACTCTAGAGGTTGAGTGGATGACCTCGTCGTCCAAGAGGGCTCGCAGGTCAGCTGAAGCGGTGACCTCCCAGTCTACAAGTAAGGCCAGTGGCTCTTGACATCGGAGGGAAAGAAGTGAAGCAATATTTTCTAGGGACTCCGGTGTGGAGCTCAGCCCGGGTCCTACTATCAAGCTCGATACTGAGGGCCCGTCCATCCCAAAGGTTGTAGCCCCTCTATCCATATCGGGTCGGGCCTCAGGGTCGGTCCAACCCTTGAACGACTCATATACGAGGTTCTACATGATGCCTTGGTCTGGAAGTTGGAACCCAAGTTGTTGAAGAATGATGTGAATATCTTCTGCTCCAACTACGCCTTCCTCAGTACAGTAGACCTGTTGGTTCCTAGGAAAGATAACCGTGCTTGTGCTCCTTCGAAGGGGTACATCATGGTGTAAAATGAGCAACTACTATCCAACTTACGCTTCCCAATTCATTCTTGGGTACAGGCTATCTACGAGGACCTCGACCTGTGCCTATCGTAGCTCGCTTCCAACAGCATGCGGATGGTGGTAGAATTCCACGTCATCCGCATGGTCAAAGGCATTGAGTCAACCTTGGAGCTATTTTGGGCTATTTTCTTGGTGAAGTCGATGCCCGATAAGAGAGGCTGGTGCTACATCATAGCTCAGCAGAAATTCTTCTGCGGCTACGACTACTCTATTAATAACTAAAAGCCTAATTTCTTCTTTCTCGGAGAGAAAGAATAGGAGTTCGGCTCGGTTGCAGATATAGATCACCCGGTCCAAATGCATTGGGGGACCATGGGTAAGTAATAGCCTAATGTTAGTTTATTCTCTTTTTTGATTACTTTATCTGACTCTTTTCTTTTCTGCATTCTCAGCCCAGAAGAAGAATAAGCCGAGCATAGATATCATCTCGCAGTGAGATCGGGCAGTGAAGACCAAATTCAACCACATCATGGAGCTGCTCACATCATGCTTTTACAACATCTACTTTTAAAGTGATCTGTCCCTTTTCACGTCAGTATTAAAGAGGAACTCGCAAAAGAGTAAGTCACCTTACCCCAGCTCGGTTACTTTTTCGTACTTAGGCATTTTTTATAATTCTGGTTCTGATATGAAATTGCTTATCATGCAGTTATGGATATTAAAGTGAGGAAGAGGCCGAGTAGAAAGAAACTAGAGAAGACTCACAACAGGCTGATTAGGAAGCAGCTAGGCAGGGCCCACAACAAGGCCCTTAGCCTAGTGAATAAAGCCAAGGGGTAGAACACAATTCATCCCGGGAAATCCCCCGGGCGACCCCTGTGAGATCGGCATCGACGGGTAGGTCTGCGACTCCGAGAAGACCTTCAACCGCAGTGGCGCCCATACCCGCAGATGCAGAGAGTCCAATCCATGTTGAGAGGAGAGATAAAGGAAAAAGAAAAGTAAGCACGATCAAGGTGTCGTCCGAGTCATCAAAGAAGAGACGGAGAGAGGGTTGGGCAATGCCTTCCAGGACGTTCGTTACATATACCAGCCTCTAGCTCAACAATCGCATTTTGGACACACCGAACATCCTTGCGAGCTTTATCCATAAGATCACCCCTCCAGAGGACCAGATCCGGATTGTTGGGAAGTCTAATTGCAAGCTCTCTTCCTAGCTGTATAAAGACGTATTGTTGGTAAGTCCTTCGTCTCGATAAAATTTTAGGACTTTGTAGTTCTGCTTATTCATCCTTGCTAAGTCATTGTTTATGCAGAGCCTCTACAAGGAAGTAGAGATGGGGATATGCCTCTATCGGGCTAATAAGAATGTCAGTTCCTAGGTAGAAGAGAAAAGAAAAGGTTGGTTCCTGGGTAGAAGAGAAAAGAAAAGGTCGGTTCTTGGGAAGACGAGATAGGGCAGCATACTTCTCGAGCTGGAGAGAAAGCGCGAGCTGGAGGAGGTGGCGAAGAAGCATTGAGTTGAGGTTGAGCAGCTGAGGAGAAGTAACGAGAACTTGGCGAAGGACAAAAAGGCCTTGGCTAAGTTGGCCGAAAAGTATAAGGGTAGGGCCAACACGGTGATGAGTCCAAAGCGTGATCGAGTAGCTCGAGAAGTATGTTACCGACCAGTCTACTGTGGTAGAACAGACCAGGGTCGGAGCCATAGAGGCTTGGAAGAAGAGCCAGTATTTCAAATACATCGAGGTCAAGATCGACGCATCGGTGATGAAGTTGGGATTCAATATTTCCATTAACTCTCTTCGGCGCCAGTACCACGACGTGGACTATACTAAGATCAAAATGGAGTTCAGGAGACTGCAAGTTGGAGGTGGCCAAGGCAGTAATACTGGGCCTAGTGCTGGTGCCAGAAACCAAGCCGATTCGACTCCTTGATCACCCTCTCTTAGCCTAGCAAAAAATCAGAACTTGTAACTTTTTCCTTTTCTTTTCTTTTTGCTTGTTTTCATTTCAGCCCGAAACGGGCTTTGTACTGATGGGCTTTAGCCCCAACTTTGTTTTTCTTTTCGAAATGAATGAATAGTTGTTTCTTCAATTCTCTTGTCTGCTCGGTTGTATGGTCGACTTATCTTGCACACTTTAAACATCACAAACTGATAAAAGCGACCTTAATCAAGTAACCGTAATACCGTAAACCAGCTAGGACTTAATCAGCTCGGTGATCGTAAAGAAACTGTCAAACCAACCTCAAATATTCCAGGCTCAATGTCTCCGTTCAGCTCAGTGATCTTCGGTCACTTGAGATTTTTTGCCATGGATTTGAGTGCCCTTTTAACTGAGCATTCTTGCAAAACCAATGTGTGAAATTAGGTCGGTGCAATGCTTTAAATTAGCATAGTCACTTCTAAGCACTTGGCAACGAAATTTTTCATTTAGACACCGAAGCATAATTTTTTTTAAGAACTGGGAAGGATCTTATACCGGCCTTAATTCCAATGCCGAGCTAATTTTGGACTTAGGACTACCCCAATCACCGTTACAACATCGAGAAGTCATGTCTCAATCAAGTGAAAAAACACCGAGAAAAAATTAACATTCCATTGTATGCCTCACCGATAAAATATCGTCTCACTCAGGTGCTGGGAGATCAGGTCAGTCCACCAGTCCTTTACGTTTCCTCAATTATTCGACCCCTCAGCTGACTATAAGAGCTCAATTTGAACGTGCTCGTGTGGTCGACTTACTGGTGAGGGTGTCCGATCTAAGTTGGGCCTTCTCGGTCCACGAATTTCAATACCTCGGTGGATGCATGTGGCCGATCATATGTGAGTTCTCCATAGTCAGGCTAATTTTTTAGCCTTTTCAGGTTATCTCAAATTCCCCTTGCAGGAGCATCGTCCCTTTAGGTCATCTGTGCTCAGCTTGGTTGTGAGATAGTAGATGCTCAACTGTAGGTCCTTGGACCCAATTGGTGTAACTTCATCAGTAGATGACAGTGGTTAATCTCTACGCTAACACTACTGACCTATGTAGAGGGCCAATCATCACCCTCGACGTTGTGCATCGGGATGCCGTTTCTTATTGGAGATCGGTTGGAGGGTTGCCCGGCCTGGTCTATTGTGAGATAAAGGTTGCTTGTCTCTGTCTCTGTACGTTATTTAGAGATTGGCTAGAGGGCGGCTCATCTCTATCCATGATGGGACGAAGGGCTACTCATCTCCGCCTTCTCACTTGTGTAGAATTTGGAGATTAGAGAATACTTTGAACCAAACCTTTTCATTGAACGAAAATTTCATTACAAGCTTAGGAAATCGAAATTTCTACAAGTTTAAGGAGATTCTTTATCTCTTGGATAGTGGTGTTTCAGGTGTTTGGCATTCCAAGGGTGTCTCAGAGGTACCCCTTCTTCAGTTTCTAGGTCGTACGTATCGGGTCGGGCTACTCATGTGACCTAGTAAGGGCCTTTCCTGGTGGAAGCAAGCTTATTGACATTCAGATCTTTAGTAGCCAGGGTGACCTTCATGAGGACGAGGCCTCTGATATCGAAAGACCGAGGTCGGACTCTTTTGTTGTAGTACCGGGCTGCTCTCTACTGGTAGGAGACCTGGTGTACCCGAGCTCATTCTCTTCTCTATTTCAATAAATTCAGGTTCAAGGCCAGACTTGCTTCATTTTTAGCTCGATTGAAAGAGGTCGCGGTCCGTGGTGAAGATTAACGAATTTCTACCAGGATGACGACCTTAAACCCGAAGATCATTGCAAAGGGCGTCTCATCGGTGGAGGTCTGGGCCGTTGTGTGGTATGCCCACAGCACGGGGTACAAGTCTTCCACCCACAACCCTTTTGATTTGTCCATTCTTATCTTTAAATTTTGCACAATGGTTCTGTTGGTGACTTTGACCTGACTATTGGCTTGGGGGTGACCTAGGGAGGAAAAGTGTGTGTTGATCTCCAGTTTGGAGTAGAGGTCAGCAAATAGGTCATTGTCAAACTACTTCCCATTATTCGAGACGATGGCTTTGAAGATGCTAAATCGGGAGACTATGCTTTTCCACATAAAGTCTTGTATTTTCTTCTTGGTGATATTTGACAAAGGGCTCAGCTTCCACCCATTTGGTGAAGTAGTCGATAAAAACGAACAATAATTTTTTTTAGCAGGTACCCTAAGGGAACGGGCCTAGGAGGTCGATGCCCTACTAGGTGAAGGCCCACGGGCTAGTCATTAGTACTAGCTCGGTTGGTGGCGCATGAGGGTGCGAGGAAAACCTCTAACACTTGTCATATTTTTTTACGAACTGTCCAGCATCTTGTAGCATTCTTGTCTAGTAGTACCCATGCCAAAACATATTTTGGACTAATGATCTGCTCCCCGAGTGATTGCTATAAATGCCTTAGTGGACTTCTTTCACGACGTATTCTGCCTCCTCAAGTCAGAGGCATCTGGAAGGGACCCGAGAAACATTAGCGATATAAAACTCCATCACGAAGGATATACCTTGCAGCTCGGTATCACATCTTCCTAGCCTTAGCTTAGTCCTTGGGCAATTACTTGTCGACGAGATAGCTTCTGATCAGATCCATCCAGGTCGGGTCAGAGCTGAGAGCACATATAGTTGCGACCTCATCCGAAGTCGCGGTGCTCAGCTCGTTAAGGTACTCTATGGGCACGGTCCGCTTAAGCGTATATCCTATAGCCAAGACCAGGTTAGCCAAAGCATCAGCATGCCTGTTTTCTTCCAGGGGTATTTGCCTGACTTACACATTTTTGAAATCATTTATCAGAGCCTTCACTGTCTCCAGGGAGGCTATCATACTCAAGTCTTTGGCTACGTAGTCACCGTTCAGTTGGTTAACTACGAGCTGGGAGTCGTACAAGACCTGAAGAGTCTTTACGTTGAATTCCCGAGCTAAGTTCAGCCCGGTAAGGAGAGCCTCGTATTCTACTTCATTGTTCGTAGCTCGGAACCACAGCCTGGGAAAATATTCTACTTCATCTTTGTCTGGAGTAATGAGGACCATCCCAGCACCGAAACTGCTATGGTTGGAGGATCCATCAGTGAAGAGATGCCATGAATCGGATCCTAGGTCGGTGGCCACAGCTTGGCCTTTACCGACCTCCTTGACCAGTGGTGAGGTTTTCTCGGTTGCTTCTAGGTCGGCGATGGGCTCTTCTTCCGAGAAGGTCAGCTCGGCAATAAAGTCAGCCAAAAACTACCCCTTAATCGCCGTTCTAGGTCAATATTCAATGTCAAAATGGCCTAGTTCGTGGCTGTTGAACCTAAGATTTTGATGAACAATTAAGTATTGATGTTGTGGTAGAACTAATGTTTGATTAAGTGTTTATATGATTTAAAGTTCCTGTAATGAAGATGTCAAATTGAATGGATGCTAAATGAAGATATCAAGATGATGAAGAAGTATTAAGAGATTGAAAAAAATAGAAAAAACAACCCAGGTAAATATTAACTCTTAATATCCTATTTAGGAACACACACATTGCACAAAATGAATTTTACCTTTTATGTTTGTTTTTATTAAGTATGATTATTTGCTCCTATATGAATTGAAAATAAATATTTTTGAATGACTCAAATAGAATATAAGAATATTAGTGGAGCTTATTTAAAGATAAAAATAGATAAAGGGGCAAAATCATAAAAGAAAGTGAGTTAAAAACGAGATCAGAGAAGAGATTCAGAAGGAGACAATCGACTGAGGAGTCAACCGGAGAAAGAAGCTAAAACATCTTGAATTGAAGAGTCGACCAACAGGTCGACTGATGAAAACAATTGAACTCTCTGAATCTACGAGTCAACCGAGTGGTCAACCGGTGAAAGCATGACAAACTCTCTAAATCGAAGAGTCGACCGAGCGATCAACCGATGAACTACATGGGCTACTTCCAGTATCTTCCGGTCGACTGGGTAGTCGACTGAACGCGTATTTCAGGATACTATTTGATCCAAGTTTAAATCCAAAAGTAGCAATTTTTTGTTAGAATTTGAGAGATATTTTGGGTATATTCTTTATATTTGAGATATGGTTCATATACTAATTAAATCCTTTCAATATGGTTCATTAAATATTAATGTTTCTCAATTTGGTAATTACAATGGATTCTATACTTATTTAATTTAATTGAGAAATACTTTAGGGGCTTAATTGAGTGTTTTGAAAGTTGTTATTAAGTGAAATTTAACCTAAATGAAGTCCTTTATAAGAGCTTTATGAAAGTTGTTATTAAGGGGTCTATAAGAGCTTTTAATTGTCATGACACTTGTAGATTAGCCGTTAGAAGGCTGATTACAAGTTCCTTTAAATAGACCTGCGAATTTTATTAGAAAGGCTAATCATTCTAATAGAGTTAATCATTCTATATCATTTTGAGAGAGTTTTTATAAGAGTTAGTATTCTCCAATATTGTGAGATTTTCTGAGAGTGATTTTGTGAATCAATTGCGATCTATTCTTACTGATATTGGATTTGAAGTTATACTGTTCTAATCATTATTTCTGTGGATTCTGGGTGAGATCTTTCCATATTGCTTATTGTTTATTATTTTATATTTTGGAAATTGATCTTAGAAATTGTTTTTTGATTTTTGAAGAAAATATTCTTTCAAACAATTTCTTAAATCTAATTACGTGTTCCAATTTGCTACCCATATTCTTATTAAAATCAGATTTCTGTATCTTACAATTTCTATCACTAGTTGGGATATTAATTGAGTTTTTATTTATCTGGGGTGGTAGAAGCTCCGAGTGAGATTTACTATTTATCAATTTGTGTATTGGTGAGTTGTGACAGAGTAAATATCGTTGGGGATATTTAATCAAAGGTAGTTGGGTTTCAATCTCTTCCTATAAAGAGATTGAGGTAGTGATTCTTCCTGGATAAGAATTATGTTTGTTTTTTGTTTTTTGAGTGATTTTGTAACAGTTTAATCCTCACCTGATAAAAGGATATTTAGAGTATTTTGGTGAGGTTTTGATTCTTGAGCCTTAGTGTTAAAAAGAATTAGGTTATTCTTTAACTTGTAAAAAGTAGAGGTTCTCCCTTAGCTTGAGAAAAGGAAATTGTAAAGGTTGATTCTGAGTTTGTAAAATAATTGGTGTGCAGGTTTGGTTCCTACCTTTAAAAGAATCTTGATTTTAGTGGGTGCGACTTCCGTGGAGCTCGGGGGACTAGATTAGCCAAGAGTAGCTTGGTAATTTAGTATAAATCTTTTGTGTGCTAAATTATTATTTTGGTTATTGTTTTTGTTTGGGTGTGCACTAGATTTATTATAATTCCGCTGTAGTATAAAGATAATAATTAATTTAAGCATAAAATTAATTATTTGATTTATTCAAGTATATTCTGATAGTATTTTTTAATTACTCAATTCACCCCCCCTCTTGGGTATTCTACTGGGCCAATAATTGGCATCAGAACTAGTTTAGCTCGAATCTATTTTGCTAACAAAGATCACATGGCACACATAGTAGGCACACTAATTGAGGGGTAGTCTATGTACGACCACCCTTGTTTGCATGTGAAAGTTACTCGTTTTGGAAAGACAGGATAATAGCCTTTCTTTAGGCTACAAATTATGACGTGTGGCTAACAATCGAGGTTGGTCCATTCATTCCAATGGAAAACGGAGTTGAGAAAAAGAAAAAATAACTTACTGCTTCCGATAAGCAGAAACTCTCTATTAATTCTCAAGCTATCAATATTCTCTTTTGTTCTTTAGATGCTAATGAGTATTCTAGAGTTTCAGATTGTAAATCTATAAAGGAGATGCGGGATAAGCTACAAATTACCCACGAAGGGACAAGTCAAGTGAAGTAGGAAAAAATCAATGTACTTATGAGAAAATTTGAGCTGTTCAGGATGGAGGAGAATGAATCAATTCATGAGATGTACACTCACTTCAACAACATATGTAACAGTATGAATCAACTCGAAAATCCATACTCCATGAAGGATAGAGTACGAAAGGTCCTAAGATCCTTGACGAAAATATGGGAGTCAAAGGTGACGGCAATCGAGGAAGCCAAGGATCTTGGGATCTTGGCAATTACGACATCGATGATCTAATTGGTAATTTGATAACTCATGAATCGACGATCAAAGGTTACGAAGATGATACCGAAAATAGAAAGAGGAAATCATTGGCACTAAAAGTTCAAAAAATTGAAGAAAATGATGATAGTGATGATGAAAGCCTTGATAGTGAACAAGAGAAGAATGTATCACTTCTCACAAACAAGTTTAGAAGAATGACTCAGCGCACATTCCGTGGGAAAAAAAAAATCTCAACATGTCCAAAGTGGAATGCTACAACTGTCGTAAAACCGATCATTTTCAAAATGATTGTCCCGAACCGAAGAAGGATAAAGAAAATGAGAAGAAGAAGAAGAAGAAGAAAGAAAAGAAAAAATCAAAGAAGAGTAAGAAGAAATCGATAAATGCTACTTGGGATGATACCAAATGAAATAGCTAGGAAGAATCAAATAGTGAGAATACGTCCATGCTTGCATTAATGGCCACTGGTGGTGAGGTAACCAATTGTTCAAGTTCTTGTCCTTTAAATTTTGATGAATTATTTGATATTTATCAAGAACTTTCACGTGATTATAAAAACCAGTGTTCTAAAATAAATGCCCTTCAAAAAACAATTAACATATTAAACAAGCAAGTGGTGGATTATGAAATTGAAAACAATGGGTTGAAATCTAAATTGATGGATTTGCAATCAATTGTTCTCAAATTTACCAGCAGTGAAAACAATTTGAAAATGCTTTTCGGAAGTTCACGTGGAGTTTTTGATAAGGCCGGTGTTGGATTTCAGAAAAATTTTAAACAAAAACGCTTTCATAAATTCTTTTCTGAAACCAAGGATCTTGTTAGATGTTTTAAATGTAACGTTGTGGGGGCATATTATTCGTAGATGTTTTGCAAAATTATCTAAATGTAGACAAGTTTGGGTTTGGAAAGGATCTAAAATTGTCCCGACTAACAAGATTGGACTTACGTAGGTTGGGTACCACTTAGGAACTATTTGAGGTACTCCTTACAGGTTATTCTAAAAGCATCAATAAGTAAGGCCAAATGGTTCCTAGATAGTGGTTGTTCTCGACACATGACGGGAGATAAAGGAAAATTTACATCTTTGACACCTAAAGATGGAGGTCATGTGGCTTTCAGAGACAATGCAAAGGGTAAAATTATTAGTATAGGTAATATCGGTAATGGTACCACTATGATTAAAGATGTCTTACTAGTTGATGGATTTAAACATAATTTGCTTAGTATTAGTCAACTATGTGACAGGGGATACAATGTTCTATTTGATTATGATAGATGCATCATTAAGAATAGTCATGATAGTAGTATTTTGTTAGTTGCATCACGTTTTAAGAATGTGCATACTTGCACTTTTGATGATTTTAATTCTCAAAATTTATCTTGTTTGAATGTTTTATCTGAAAATAGTTGGTTATGGCAATAGAAGACTTAGGCATGCTAGTATGGAGTTAATTTCTAACTTATCTAAGAAGAGTCTTGTACGTGGCCTACCTGATTTGAAATATGTGAAGGATAAAGTATGTGATGCAAGTCAATTAGGCAAGCAAGTTAGATCATCATTTAAGAAAAAGATGCACACGTTCATATCTAGATGTTTTGAAATATTGCATCTTGATTTATTTGGGCCTAACTCTGTTGCTAGTTTTGGTGGTAAGTTCTATGCATTTGTTATAATTGTTGATTATTCTAGACTTACTTGGGTATATTTTCTTTCTAAGAAAAGTGAGGTTGCTTCTCTTCTTACTAAATTTTAAAAACGTGTTCAAAATGAGAAGCAATGTTCTATTATTAACATTCATAGTGACAGAGGAAGAGAATTTAAGAATGATGAAGTGGTAAGTTATTATGATGAGTATGGTTATGCTCACAAATATTTTTCACCAAGATCACCGTAACAAAATGGTGTAGTGGAAAGGAAGAACAGAACGCTTCAAGAGATGACCAGAACAATGCTGAATGAAAATTTGCTTACCAACCTACTTCCGGGCCGAAGCAGTAAGTAGCGTTTGTCACATGGTAAACCATATATCAATTCGTAGAGGGTTTAACAAAACCCCATATGAAATTTGGAATGGTAAGACTTCTAATATTTCCTATTTTAAGGTCTTTGGAAGCAAATGTTTCATTTTGAATGACAAGAAAAATCTTGGTAAATTTGATGCTAAATCTGATTATGGGATTTTTCTTGGATATGCTACTAACAATAAGGCTTATAGAGTTTATAATAAACATACTTTAGTAGTAGAAGAAACTATGCATGTTGTGTTTGAGGAAACTAATCCATACTTGTCGAGAAAGGTTTTGGATGATGATGATGTAGGTATCTTAAATAACTAAAACCAAGGTAATGATGCACCAAAGGAGTCTCCATAAGAAGAAGAACCTACGGAGAAGGATTCGACTTTACCAAGAGCTATAAAGAAAGTACCAGGGTATTCAATTAAAGAAATCATCGGTAATTTTGAAAAAGGTGTAAGTACACAATCTTCTCTTAGGGATATAATTAATCTTGCTTTCTTATCTCAAATTGAGCCTAAAATATAAATGAGGTGCTAATTGATGAATCTTGTATTTCTTTAATGCAAGATAAATTAGTTCAATTTGAGCGGAACAAAGTGTGGTGTCTTGTTCCGAGATCGGATTTTCATCAAGTTATTGGTACTAAATGGGTATTTAGAAATAAAAATGATTAATCTGGTATGGTAATTAGAAATAAAGCAAGATTAGTGGCACATGGCTATAATCAAGAGAAATAAATTGATTATAATGAAACTTATGCTCCTATTGCTAGACTAGAAGCAATTAGAATGTTACTCACCTTTGCATGTTCACGTAATTTTCAGCTATATCAAATGGATGTAAAGAGTACATTTCTAAATGGCTTTCTAGCTGAAGAAGTTTATGTGGAACAACCCCTGGGATTTGAAAGTGACAAATTTTCTGATCATGTATTCAAACTTCACAAGGTTTTGTACGGGCTCAAACAAGCTCCAAGAGCTTGGTATGAGAGACTTAGCCGATATTTGCTCAAAAATGGTTTTCGAAGGGGTATTTGTGATATAACACTATTTATAAAGCAAACTGATTCTGATATCCTATTAGTACAAGTATATGTTGATGATATCATTTTTAGATCTACTAATGAGGATCTTTGCCAAGAGTTTACTAAGATAATGCAGGTTGAATTTGAAATGAGTGTGATGGGAGAGTTGAATTTCTTTCTTAGATTGCAAATTAAGCAAACCAAATAAGGGATATTTATAAACCAAGCTAAATACACCAAGGAGCTGTTAAAGAAATATGGATTGGAAGGAGCTAAAGAGTATAAAACTCCCATGGCAACGGCTACAAAAATTAAAAAAGATGATACGAGCAAAAGCGTTAATGAAAAAATGTATCGAGGTAAGATTAGTAGCTTGTTGTATGTAACTACTAGTAGACCTGATATTATGTATAGTGTTTGTCTTTGTGCTAAATTTCAGTCTTGTCCTAAAGAATCGCACTTAACTACGGTTAAGCAAATTTTTCGTTATTTAAAGGGGACGACTGATCTAGGATTATGGTATCCTAGTGGGAGTGATTTTAAATTGGTAAGTTACTCCGACGCTGACTTTGCCGGTTGCAAAGTTGAGCAAAAAAACACAAGTGGATCATGTCATTCGTTAGGACATGCTTTGGTTTCTTGGTCAAGCAAGAAACAAAATTTAATAGCCTTATCCACTTCTGAGGCTGAATACATGGCAGCTGGTAACTGTTGTGCTCAAATTTTATATATTAAGCAACAGTTAAATGATTTTGGAGTTTGTATGGAGGAGGACCCGATCTTTTGTGATAATAAAAGTACTATATGTCTAAGTAAGAATCCTACACAGCACTCACGAACTAAACACATAGAGATTAGACATTACTTTATTCATGATCACATTCAGAAAATGGATATTATTATTGAGTATATTGATACCTCCGACCAGCTTGCTGATGTTTTTACCAAACCACTAGCGGAAGATCAGTTTGTAAAAGTCATTCGCGGTTTGAATATGGCTAGGCATAATGAAGTTTGACTAGAGTGAGTTACATATGTGTTGTTTTCTCCTCTTCTACCTAAATTTGTTTTTGAAGATGACAAAGGGGGAGAAATTAGTGATGTTTTATTTGTTTTATTTAGGGGGGAGTATGCTAAAGCTGTGTTTTAATCAAAAGGGAGAAATTTAAAAACTTGTGCTTTATTGAGTATTTTTAAATTATGTTTTATAAAATCTTTATTATGATGCCTAAATGAGTTAAAGAACCTATCCTCGAATTTAGGGGAAGTGTGGTTATATTTTATTTTAAAGAAAATATCTAAGTTAATTGTCATCATAAAAAATGGGGAGATTGTTGATCCTAAGATTTTGATGAACAATTAAGTAATAATATTTTGGTGGAACTAATGTTTGATCAAGTGTTTCAGTGATTTAAAGTTCCAGTAATGAAGATGTCAAATTGAATAGATGCTAAATGAAGATATCAAGATGATGAAGAAATATTAAGAGTTTGAAGAAATTAGAAAAAACAATCTAGGTAAATATTAACTCTTAATATCCCATTTAGGAACACACACATGGCACAAAATGAATTTTATATTTTATGTGTGTTTTTATTAAGTATGATTATTTGCTCCTATATGAATTGAAAAGAAATATTTTTGAATGACTAAAATGGAATATAAGAATATTAGTGGAGCTTATTTAAAGATAAAAATAGATAAAGGGGCGAAATCATAAAAGAAAGTGAGTTAAAAACGAGATCAGAGAAAAGATTCAAAAGGAGACAGTCGACTGAAGAGTCAACCGGAGAAAGAAGCTGAAACATCCTGAATCTAAGAGTCGACCGATAGGTCGACTGGTGAAAACAACTGAACTCTCTAAATCTATGAGTCGACCAAGCGGTCGATTGGTGAAAGCATGACAAACTCTCTGAATCGAAGAGCTGACCAAGCGGTCGGCCGATGAACTGCTTGGGATACTTCCAGTATCTTCCAGTCGACTGAACACGTAATTTCAGGATACTGTTTGATTCGAGTTTAAATCCAAAAGTAGCTGATTTTGGTTAGGATTTGAGAGATGTTTTGGGGATATTCTTTATATTTGAGATATGATTCATATACTAATTAAATTCTTTCAATATGGTTCATTAAATATTAATGTTTCTCAACTTGGTAATTAAAATGGATTCTATACTTATTTAATTTAATTGAGAAATACTTTAGGGGTTTAATTGAGTGTTTTGAAAGTTGTTATTAAGTGAAATTGAACTGCTTATGTTATAAGGGGTCTATAAAAGTTTTTAATTGTCATGACACTTGTAAAGTAGCCGTTAGAAGGCTGATTACAAGTTCCTTTAAATAGACTTGCGAATTTTATTAGAAAGGCTAATCATTCTAATAGAGTTAATCATTCTATATCATTTTGAGAGAGCTTTTATAAGAGTTAGTATTCTCTGATATTGTGAGCTTTTCTAAGAGTGATTTTGTGAATCAATTGCGATCTATTCTTGCTGATACTAGATTTGAAGTTATACTATTCTAATCATTATTTCTGTGGATTCCGGGTGAGATCTTTCTATATTGTTTATTGTTTATTATTTTATATTTTGGAAATTGATCTTAGAATTTTTTTTTGATTTTTGAAGAAAATATTCTTTCAAACAATTTCTTGAATCTGATTACGTGCTCCAATTTGCTACCTATATTCTTGTTAAAATCATATTTCTGTATCTCATATATATTTCTATCATTAGTTGGGATATTAATTGAGTTTTTATTTATCTGGGGTGGTAGAAGTTCTGAGTGATATTTACTACTTATCAATTTATGTATTGGTGAATTGTGACAGATTAAATATCATTTGGGATATTTAATCAAGAGTAGTTGGGTTTCAGTCTCTTCCTGTAAAGAGATTGAGGTAGTGATTCTTCCTGGATAAGAATTGTGTTTTTTTTTAGTGATTTTGTAACGGTTCAATCCTTACCAGGTAAAAGGATATTTGGAGTGTTTTGGTGAGGTTTTGATTCTTGAGCCTTAATGTTAAAAAGAATTAGGTTATTCTTTAACTTGTAAAAAGTAGAGGTTCTTCCTTAGCTTAAGAAAAAAAAATTATAAAGGTTGATTCTGAGCCTGTAAAAGAATTGGTGTGCGAGTTTGGTTCCTACCATTAAAGGAATCTTGGTTTTAGTGAGTGCGACCTCCGTAGAGCTTGGGAGACTGGATTAACTAAGAGTAGCTTAGTGAACCAGTATAAATCTTTTGTGTGCTGCATTATTATTTTGGTTATTTTTGTTGTTTGGGTGTGCACTAGATTTATTATAATTCCGTTGTGGTATAAAGATAATAATTAATTTAGGCATAAAATTAATTATTTGATTTATTCAAATATATTCTGATAATATTATTTAATTACTCAATTCACCCCCCTCTTGGGTATTCTACTGGGCCAACAGAGGCTATACTTCATCAACCGCCCAGAAACATCATGAGAATAGAGAATTGCCTTAAGGGTTGATCAATTAGCATGACGATGGTATGAGTCTGGAAATATTGCCTTAGTTTTCTTGAAGCAATCAACAGGGCATAGGCCAACTTCTCAAATCTCATGTGCCTCATCTTAATGTCAGTAAAGACTCTACTAAAGTAGTAGA
Source organism: Eucommia ulmoides (assembly GCA_016647705.1). NCBI lineage: Eukaryota > Viridiplantae > Streptophyta > Magnoliopsida > Garryales > Eucommiaceae > Eucommia > Eucommia ulmoides. Next base: position 42,891,313 of record CM028332.1, on the reverse strand, counting down.
TCAGGATCTAGACACCGTCCTCCTCTCTGACCAACTCTGACTAAGGTGACGCTTACAGCCATGGTAGACGGCGCAATATATAGGAATAGGTCATCTCATTTTCTAGGCGTGCTTAGCAGAGGGGCTGAGGAGATATATTTCTTTAGCTCTTAAAATGAATTGTCTCACTCCTCGGTCCATTCGAATGCCTTGTTCCCTCGAAGGATTTTGAAAAATGGAAGACACTTCTCGAAGGATCGAAAGATAAATCGGTTGAATGTTGTAAGCCGGCCTTTGAGTATTTAGACCTCTGTCTTGTTGGGGGTGAAACTATACCGAGTATCACCCTGATCTGGTCAGGGTTGGCATTGATGCCGCTCTAAGATACCATAAAGCAAAGGAATTTACTAGTGGATACCCTAAAAATATATTTGCTCGGGTTAAGCTTCATGCAGTGGGCCCAAAGCTTATCAAAACAGGCCTATAGGTACCCGAGGTAATCTTGATCTTGGCTGCTCTTGACCATTATGTCATCAATCTACATCTCCATCGTCTCCCTGATTTCTTCTTTGAACATTTTGTTCACAAGTCTTTGATAGGTCGCCCCGATATTATGAAGGCCGAAAGGCATGACTTTGTAGTAGTAGGTGCCTCTGTCCATGATGAACGAGGTCTTGTTCTTGTCCAGCGGGTACATCAGGATTTGATTGTAACCGACGTAAGCATCATGGAAACTCAGTTGTTCGTACCTAGTCGTGGTGTCGATCACGATGTCAATTCGCAAAAGGGGGAAGAAATCCTTTGGGCAGGCCTTATTGAGGTCTTTGAAATCTACACAAATTTTCCAAGTGTTACCAGCCTTAGGAGCGAGAACAACGTTGGCTAGCCAGTTCGGGAACTTGACTTCTTCCACGACATCAGACTTGATTAGCTTGTCCATTTCTTCTTCGATAATATTTTACCGGTCTGGGTGAAACTTCTTTCTCTTTTGATAGACAGCAGGGTGGTGCATGTTGGTATGGATCCGATGTATGGCTATAATGGGGTCAATACCCGAGAGCTCATTATCAATCAAAGAAAAAATATCATAATTTTTTCATAGCAGCTCGGCGAGCTCAACACTCTGTTGCGGGCTTAGCTTGGCTCCTATTCTTATCGTTCTTTCTTCAATGGTCAGGTGGCGAGGAATTTCAAGGAGATCTTCTTGAAGCTGAGGATCGAGCTCTTCATCTCGGGGATTGTCAATCGGGATGAGCTCGGTTTCCCCGTCCAGGGCCATGAGCTCGGGAAAAGATAGGCGAAGCTCCCTGGGCTGAGGCCCTTGCAATAATTGCTATTTTTTCTCTATCACCCTCTTTGTACAGGCTCGAGCTGTATATTGATCCCCTCAAACCTCTCCCACCCTAGAACTGGTGGGGAACTTCATCATCTAGTGATAGGAGGAATATATGGCCTTCAGGGCGGCTACCGTTTGCCACCCCATTATTGCGTTATAGGGTGAGGGTCTGTCCATGATAAGAAACTTTGACCATACTATGGCCATTCTGGGCCTCGATCCTATGGTGACAGACAAGGAGACCTACTCTACTGAGTTCACAACATCTCCTCCGAAACTAATGAGAGGGGCCTTCATGGGCTGCATAGAATTGGAGTCCAAGTTCATCCTGTCAAAGGCCCACTTGAAAATTATGTCGGCAGAGCTGCCCCCATCGACTAAAATCCTTTCTATCTTGAAATGATTGATCAGGATAGAAATAACTAAGGCATCATCGTGGGGGATATGCACCCCTTTGAGGTTGACTTTACTGAAGGAGATGACGTTATATGAAGCGGCATCAAACGCGCTAACCTTGTACACGCCCTGCTCAGTCTTTCTCTTACCCTTGTGTTTATATCTCTTTCGAGAGAAATATGTTTCACGCTCAAGACCCAGTCTATTGTGGATAACATTTATTTCTCTATCAACTCTCTGGTCATCGTCATCACCAAGGTTGTTGTCCCGAGGTGGAGGCTGGCTATTGTTTCTTCTTCGTTGCTAACTAATAGATGTAATCTACCTATATATTTCCAAACCAATTTTGTTAGTTTTAGAGTATTTTTTATAGCATTTTTATTATGTTTTAATTAGTTTGTATTATTTTTGTATAAGTCAGGCGTGTGGGGCGAAAAGATAAGAAACTAGAGCGAAAACGATGAAATCGAACCAAAAACGGTCGAAGAACAATGGAAAAATGAGTAAGGCGGTAATATTTTGAAAGAAGCCCACTGCCTAGGCATCCAGACCACCACCTAGGCAGTGAAAATGCAGAGACTAACCTATTCTTGCTAGACACTTACCGCCTAGGCGGTGAAACTGCAGGATGTCATCCTAATCCACCGCTGTCTTCACCGCCTAGGCGATCAACTAACCGACCTACTCACTACCGTGATAGAAAATCCCACCACTGTGGCGGTGACCTCTGCACAGTTTAAGATAGTTATTAGATATGTTTGAGATATTTTGCCTATAAATATCTACTCATATCCTTTCATCTTGAACTCTCCGGCCATTAGAGCCCCTTGGACTATACTTAAGGTTGGATTTAGGAGTTTTAGAGGGAGAGCTCACATCCCGAGGTGGAGGAAGATGGCGAAGCGATCGTTGAACGGTTCTTAGCGATAAATCTTCGGACGAGGCTAAGTTCTTAGATTTCTTCCCTTACTTCTTTAACTTAGGATATTGTGAGCATGTTTAGCTCGTTCTTTATTTTTAAATGCGGTTATGGCCGTAGTTAAATAAGGATTTTATAAGGATTAACGAATATATTTATAAATATGTGATTCGGATGATTTTGGTGTTGCGTTTATGTTTGTTCTTCATAATTTGATTGTGTTTATCATATTGTTTGTTTATTATGCTTAGATAGATACATGGAGAATGACAAACCCCAGATTCAGATTAGGGTAAACAAACGCCATGATCCAATAACTCGGTCGAGAGTTAGATTGTGGACAATTGATGACGTTGAGGCAAGACTCACGTGACCTAGGGTCATTAAGACGTTGAGGGAGACTTCCTCATTGACTCGAAGTTATGTATTCCCCCATCTTACATTCAAGAGAGGTGGCGGTGGAGTTTTATAACTGAGATTGTCGATAGGGTAAACACAACGCACAATCCAACAATCCAGTCGAGAGTTGGATTGTGTGCAATCAATGACGTTGGGGAGAGAATCACGTGACCTAGGGTCGTTAAGACATTGAGGGGGACTTCTTTGTTTACACGAAGTTGCGTTATATCCTCCGTCTTACACTCAGGAGAGGTGGCGGAGGAGTTTTAGATACTAAGATTATCAAATAGGTCAAACACCGTAAACGTAAGTCAATCAAGATCGAACGTGTATTTGTAAACCATGTTAATCTCTAGACAATTCTTTCCTCTAAAACATATTAGTATATTAGTATCGATAATTTAAGTTATATTAGTTTAGTTTAATTAATTATTTACATTTTTGGTTGCCTAGATAAAGTTAGGTCATGACAATTACGGTACTCGATAATAATGACACCAATCCTTGTGGATACAATACCCAATCTTTCAAGATCATATTATACTAAAACTTTGATCTCATACACTTGCGAGTAGTCAATACGCGAGCGCATAACAAACGCTCCGCCGCACAAGTTTTTGGCGCCGTTGCCGGGGATGGGTTGAGAAAATTCAATTTTTGGCAATCATCACCAAGTTTTTGATGACATTGTCGGGAATTGTATTTGTCGTTTATTATTGATATTGTGAGTGAATGACCCGATTTTACTTTAGGCATTTCTTTTGTATATAATTTTTGTTTATAGTTTTGTTTTTGTTTCTTATGTAGGGTACTTACCGATGTTAGATTAACAGGTATTGATGCATTCCTTTTGACGGGATTCCAAACCATTTTATTGTGTGTGGCCACACACATAAGCCGGTGAGGCATGTCATTGAAAGATTGAGCCATCCAGTACAATATCTTGCCAAGCTTAAGGGCATTCTGAACATGTCGGGTCAAGGACATTAAACCATGTGCTTATTGGGAGGTAACCCAAGGTTAAAAATAAGTTAGATCCATCTCCGTCGACTTGAAACGGAGGTGAGATTCTCTAGCCTCCCAGGTACATGTTCTAAACCCCATTCGTCAGCATGTTTAAATTTCATATGTTGAGAATGATGATTGGGTTCATTGAGGACACTATCTATTTTGAGTTCAGAAGTGATGTGTAGTATAGTATGTTTTGTCAGTTATTGTTTTCCCGTGTGCATGTTTGTTTAGGTTAGAATGTGTTTATGTTTTTGTGTTGTTGTTTGCATGCTGAGTTTTGCATTCATCTGGGCCGTTACCCGATGATGATATTACCCCTTGGTTGTTTTCGAAGTTAAGGGTAATACCCATGCATGTGTGTTTTGTGTGCTTGACTATGCTTTTTGGTAAAAATTATTGTAGATCCTAATTTGCACGAGCACATAGATTCAATATATTTCTATTCAATTGATTTGAGGAAGATTATCAATTAGCCAAACTCATGATAATTTAAGGATTCTAGAACCTGATTAAGGAGAAGCTTGAGGCAAAATCCTAGGCAAGGTAGTTCAAGTGACGTGATTTAGGCATTTATTTTGTCGCTTGAGCATTTTTTAAGCCTACCTTGTAACAAGTTTATCCCTCGTTACCCTGTTAAAGCCTAAAATGACATTTTAATTCTGAATACATAAACAAATACCCTCGCCAGTTGATCTTTTTCCAAACCTATATCGTTGAATTTAAAGGCACATTTAAATGAATCAAGTTAGCAGTTGCAAATGCTTCTTGGTATGAGCGGTTGGGTTTAGGGAGAATTTCAGATTGGTTCGGTATTTGAGTACTCACTTGTCGTTTTTCTTACATTTTAAACCACACCCGTGAAATCATACTAATCGAATAAGTTTGGGGGTGTGGTTCGTTTAAAAAAAAAGTAAAAAATATCTATTAATTTCGTTTCTTTTGACAAGTGAGTATGTCGGTCTAAAAATGATTGTTCAGAATTGTTTCCAATTTTTCTATGGGGGTTCGAGAGTGAATGTGCCAAGCGTTGAGCCTTGAGTAACGTTAGGTTAACGACGTTAACCCGTTTTCTATTTCGAAATACCCTTGACCAAATAAACCAAAACCTAACCAAGTCTTTTTGATCTTTATGAACTACTCAACCTACATTAGTGGAGAGTGGACCCCAATCAAGCATATGAAAATCCTAATCCTATACAGTTTAAGTCATGAATTTCGTTGGGGGATAATTCAATCCGATCGTTGTATAGTTATATTATTGAGTCTCGTACTAACACGTTTACAAGATCTAGAATAGCGTTCACCATTATTGCATGTCGAAATTCTAGAACTACACATGATGCGTTTTACTGCCTGAACTCGATATGACTGGCGGTTGTTGAGGGAATAATGACTTGGCCATTAGAAGAATTTAAAACTCGCATCTCATTATGTTTAGGTTGTTTGTTATTTCATTTGGTTGTGTTTTTCATTTTCGTGTGTGTGTTTTGCTCGAGGACTAGCAAAATTTCAAGATTGGAGGTATTTGATAAGTGTGATCTACCGACATATTTCCAAACCGGTTTTGTTAGTTTTAGAGTATTTTTTATAGAATTTTTATTATGTTTTAATTAGTTTTTATTATTTTTGTATAAATCAGGCGTATGGGGCAAAACGATAGGAAACTGGAGCGAAAACAATGAGATTGAACAAAAAATGGTGGAAAAACGAGTAAGGAGGCAATATTCTGAAAGAAGCCCACCGCCTAGGCGTCCAGACCACCGTCTAGGCTGTGAAAATACAAAGACTGACCTATTCTTGCTGGACACTCACCGCCTCGGCGGTGAAACTACAGGATGTCATCCTAATCCACCATTGTCTTCACCACCTAGGTAATCAACTAACTGACCTACTTACCACCGCGATGGTGACCTTTGTACAGTTTAAGATACTTATTAGATATTTTTTAGATATTTTGCCTATAAATATCCAATCCTCTCCTCTCCTCTTGAACTCTGTGGCCATTAGAGCCCCTTGAGCTATACTTAGGGTTGAATTTAGGAGTTTTAGAGGGAGAGCTCACATCCCGAGGTGGAGGAAGACGGCGAAATGATTGTTGAACAGTTCTTAGTGACAAATCTTTGGACAAGGCTAAGTTCTTTGATTTTTTCCCTTATTTCTTTAACTTAGGATATTGTGAGCATGTTTAGCTCATTCTTTATATGTAAATGCGGTTATGACCGTAGTTAAACATGGATTGTATAGGGATTAATGAATATATTTATAAATATGTGATTCGGATTATTTCGGTGTTGCGTTTATGTTGGTTCTTCGTAGTTTGATTGTGTTTATAGTATTGTTTGTTTATTATGGTTAGATAGATACATGGAGAATACGGGGTTTGACTAACTCTAGATTCAAATTAGGGTAAACAAACACCACAATCCAATAACCCGGTCGGGAGTTGGATTGTGGACAATCAATGACGTTGGGGTAAGACTCACGTGACCTACAGTCATTAAGACATTGAGGGAGACTTCTTCGTTGACTCGAAGTCATGTAAACCCTTGTCTTACACTCGGAAAAAATGGCGGTGGAGTTTTAGAACTGAGATTGTCGATAGGATAAACACAATGCATGATCCAACAATCCGGTCGGGAGTTGGATTGTGTGCAATCAATGACGTTGGGGCGAGATTCACGCGACCTAAGGTCGTTAAGACGTTGAGGAGGACTTCTTCATTGACACGAAATTGCGTTATATCCTCCATCTTACACTCGAGAGAGGTGGCGGAGGAGTTTTAGATACCGAAATTGTCAAATAGGTCAAACACCATAAACGTATGTTAATCGAGATCGAACGCGTATTTGTAAACCACGCTAATCCCTAGAAAATTCTTTCCCCTAAAACATATTAGTATATTATTATAGATAATTTAGGTTATATTAGTTTAGTTTAATTAATTATTTACATTTTTGGTCACCTAGATAAAGTTAGGTCATGACAATTACAATACTCGATAATAACGACACCAATCCCTGTGGATACTATACCCGATCTTTCAAGATCACATTATACTAAAATTTTGACATCGTACACTTGCGAGTAGTCAATACATGAGTGCGTAACAAACGCTCCGCCATACACTAACCTCGATACTCATCCCGGTGGTCACCACCCCCGTACTAGGGTTCTCTGTGCACTCTACACATGTAGTTTTAGAGGTAACCTCTCTTGATGAGCACCTATATTTATTCTTTTAGCTGGAAGCACTTCTCTATGGCATGGCCACGATCTCGGTAAAAGTCGTAGCATTTAGTAGCCGACCTGTCCATAAGTTTTCTCCTCAGGGGAGGGATAGGTGGGAAGATTCTCTTCTCAAAATTTTTGATGAAGATTATGGAGACTGAGGCTGTTAGGGGGTGAACCTGTGCTGGAGAGGCCGTGGGGGTGAATGAGGTCTCCGATCTCCGGGCAGAGGTCCCAACCACCCTTCAGCTTGGAGCCTTCTAAAGCCTTGAGATCAGCTTGTTCCTTCATCAGCCTAGCCTTTTTTCTTTAGGAGTCCTTCTCTTTCTCTCTTTACCATGTCAAGCATATCAGCCTCATAGAATCCAGTAACACGGTCCAAAGCATCGCGTAGACATGGAGCTGGCCATGAACTCAAGTCGTAAGATAATCTTCTGTGCCTCAACCCGTCGATGAAGGCGTTTAGGGCCACAGCATCCGAGGCCCCTTCACAGGTAAGTGACTCCGTCCAAAACCTGTCTATGTAATCACCCAAATTTTCATTGACCTCTTGTCTGAGGGCGAAGATATGGGTCACGGTCTTTAGCCTATGGCGGGATCAGCTGAATTAGGTGAAAAAGAGTTACTCGAGCTGGAGGAAAGTTGATATCAAGGTCAAAGCCAGGTTATTGAACCAAGTTCGAGCATGACCAGTCAAGGTAAGTGGGAAGAACTTATACATCACCACCGTAAATGCAGTGTGTATATTCATGTGGGATACAAAAATGGAAAAATGATCCATGGGGTCGGTGGTCCTATCATACTAGGCTACGGGGGGATTAGAGAACCTATAAGGCACAGGCTCATCCACAGTTTCAGTGATAAAAGGATCTCCTACCCCAACAAGTAGCCTAATTGTCCCTCGAACGCCATGTATCTAGTTGAGTGCGGCATCCATCTCGGCCATATGACGTTCCATAGTTGCTTTCCCTCTAGGTGGTGTTGCAGCCTAGTCGACAATGGCCCAGGCTTTATGCCTCTAAGTTGGTAGAGGAGAGTGAGAATCTACTTCTTGAGTCTGGCGGGACCGGCATTCAAACCGGGCCTGGCGACTAGGCACCCCAGCTAGTAGAGACCCTAGTCTGTCTTTAGATCAACGTCTGGGAGATGATTGATATAAGGTCCTTGAGACGGTAGGGGGACCAGATCCCTCTCCTTAACTGCCCGGTCGTAGGGCTAAGGCTGGGCTTGGGGCACGTGTCCATGAGAGTGAATTACTCGATCGTCGGACTCCTAAGGTTGATATTTTTCCCCTGTAGTCTAGAGATCCGGTCCCCCCCTGCACTAGGGTCGGAGGCAGGCGGGAAAGGAGAATATGAAAATAATTTTGGAACTCACCCAGCTTGCGCTCCAAATTATCAATCCTTGAGTCTTCGACAGTCCTAGAAGTCTGGCCTATGAAGACACCTGAGGCTGGGATTAATGGACCGGTCTACCCCATAATAGGAACATTTTTTTCTTCAACGGGAATATGAGTTGTCGCCCTGTTTTCTGGTTTAGGAGCTCTAGACATGTCTTGGGTGGGGTTGCTATTAACCTGACATTTTGATCTCTCAGTTATAAGAAATGACTAGACCTTGTAATTATCAAATCTTAGAAAAACAGGGAGTTGATGAATTGAGGAAGGCTTTTTATGCTCTTTCCACAGACGGCGCCAAACTATTGGTGTCAAAAAATGGTCCAACCAACAGTATGGTCTGGTCAGCACTGACGTGGAGGTCTATTAGCCATCTGGAGATGGTATTCGACGAAGCTGGAGTCTTCAATCCTTCGAAACCTTGATCCTGCAATTATCCGAGCTAGGGAAGTGTTGTCCGGCGTGGCCTTCAGGTCGATTACAAGACCTACCGGGGTGTTCCCAGTGAGTCCCCTCCAGTGTGAGAGTAAAAGCTCAGGAAAAAGAAAATGAGGTTGCTTAGATAAAATAAAACTGGTACCTTTAGTTTTGCAACCTTCTGAAAGGCTTGGCAATGCCTTCTTTTTATAGGCGAGCATGTCATTAACATCCTCGAAATTAGAGACTTAAGCTCGGTTATCCGTCCTAATTAGTTTGGTGCGTGGAGAATGTGTGGAGGATTAGAGCTATAGGCCTGGGCCTTTGACAATTAGTAGAGAAGCCCATGGGCTTGGCTATTAAGCTCAATGGACCAACCTGGGAACTAGGGTAGAGGTCGGGATGGCTACGCTGACCTGACCCTCTTCGACAATACCTTCTGCCTTTGTTAGAGATTTTTGCTTAGCGATCGTTAAATCCTCTATGATTACTGACTTGGGGAGACACCGGGCTATTATTAGCTGGGCTCATCAGACCGTTTAGTGACGTGACACTTTTGATCTAGGTAGCGGACACGTAGCGGATGGTTGATTTTCACCCACATCAAAGAGTGTATAAGTAAAGAGTTATTTTCGCTTATTTTTCTTCAACATCTTCAAAACTCTTCACATCTTCATCATGTCCATCGTACACTCTTTATGTTTTCTTCATCAAATCTTCTTCTTAATCAAATGCATGCAACTCAAAATCTGAAACACTCGATAAAACCATTAGTTTCACTAAAAACATCAATATTTAATTATTCATCAAAATCTTGAATTCAACATGGATATTATCTTTGTCTTTTGTTAGAAATATTGTATAAATAGAGAGAATTTTGTCATTTTTTTTCTAAATTTTTAGAATCATAGTAGTAGAAGTGTATTATTCATTTGAAAACATATGTTAATAACTAAATCGTTGATTATTGGTTTTTGTGTTTGCGGTTTTGGGTAATGGATTTATATTCTCTAATGATATTTTTGTTGTTGTGTCCTTTGATCTTTTCGCTTAATTGCCTAAATATTAAGGTTATCTTTTTTCATTCGAGCCTTCAGGCACGGGTTATACGCTAGTGTGTGTATGTGTGTGTGTGTCAAATTAGAAACGTTGTACCTTCTTTTTCGATAAAAACACAGCTCCACTGTTAACCACCTCCAAGAAACCACCACCATATAGGTCTAATTAGTTGTGATATAAGAAGATCTAGGTTTGTTTTGTCTAGACAAGTAAGAATTTTTTTTTTATATAATTCTCATATATCTTTTTTTTTAATTCGATTATATTTTTTAGAATTTTATTTTTACTTCTTGACTATAGGTACATGGATTATGGTTTTCTATTTTATTTTTTATTTTTTAATACTAGCATATAACCCGTACATGAAGTCACAATTTAAAAAAAAAAAAATTATGGTCATTTTATATTAGAGTTATTTTTTAAAAATTGTGCCTTCAATAGGGGTGGGCATCGAGAGAGTTGGGGCAGTTTTGGGCCAAAATCGCAAGCCAAACCAATAATATGCAGATAGGGCTAGTTTGAACAATGGATTGCCTAGTAATATGCAAGTTGGGGCAGTTTAAAGTGTGCAGGTTGACTAGTTTTAACCATTGACTGTCCAATACTGTGTGGGTTGTGTCTATTTTCAAGTAGGGCTAATGAGAACCGTGAGCTGCCCAAGTATTTGGGTTGGATCTTAAAATAAAAATAAATATTGCTAAAAAAAAATTGTTACATTATTAAAACTTACAAAAAAAAACACTAAAAAATAAAAAATAAAAAATAAAAAACTACAATGTAGTTTATAAACTATCACCCCAAAAAAAATTACAAATGTAAATAATAAAGTCTAAAACTGCAAATTTAGTAATCACTCAAAATAGTATAACCATGAATAGTTTTCGTTAAGCCCATATTTCTCATCAAAACCTACTATTCGGGCTGAATTTGGTTCCCCCATTTGAAGCATTGGCAAGGGGTTTTGGACGGCTTGGTCCAAAACCTACTACTCGGTTTGGACTAATTTGAACCGTAAACCGTCTATTAATGTGCGGGTTACTATAAGCGGTTTGCATTTCGGTGCGGATATTGCGGTTTGATGGGTTAACGCAACTTGTTGCACATTCCTATCTTTCAGACATGGATTAAACATTAGTTAATAAAAATGCCGAAAAAAGAGAAAATATTAAATCTAAATAAATATTCTAATTAGTACCTCTATTAATTAATTAGTCATTCCTTCTTTGTGTCATATTAATTAATAATAATTATCATCAATTTTTATGAAAATAAAGACTACCCCATGCCATAGAGCCCAATATAATTGAAGCGCAAATAATTTTATTCTATTCATGGCACTTTGCAAGTATCAAATGGGAACATAATGGGCCCACAAAGCAAGCTTACTTTATATCAAAATGGTGAACACCCACTACTACCTAAAAATTATTGGAATACTGAATGTCAAGCCCAATAAATTAGAGTGCGCTATATGGACGCTTGTGGAGAGCCCTTCTCGCACTCAAAATTATTCCAATTAATTTCAATTACACCCCTCTTATTTATAAAAGTAATAAATATAACAAGGTGAGAAAAATAATTTCATAGGCAAAGGTATCTCTTGTATTATAAAAATAATAGGTATCATCATGCTACTTTTCTAATCACATGGTGTATATAATATATTATTTGATTATTTATAATAACTAGCATGTAACACCTGACCTAATACACTAATTTTAATTTAATAGATTAACTTTGAATATCTTATAATTACTTTAAATATATTAATCGTAAAAAGACATTTTGTTGAGATTATATTTTTTAATTTCTCAACAAAATCTAAATCAACAATTAAAAATATCTTTAACCATCCAATAGTAAAAAAAAAAAATCACAAATGTAAAATATATCCTAATTTATTATGTAGTTTATATAAGTTTCACTTCAGTACATTAATTTTAAATATGTACTTTTAAATATTATATAGTTAGTTCAAATATATTAATCGTAAAAATACATTTTTGTTGAGGGTTTGTTATTTAGTTTCTTAATAAAATCTAGGGAAAAGTACAATTTAGACCCTCTAACTATAGATACATTTTTAAGTGGTCCCTCTAAGTTTAAACGTTTCATTTCAAACCCTCTACGTATCATAAAGTTTCAAATTCGTCATTCCGTTAGAAATTCAGTTAAAACTGACGGAATTTAAGGACAAAATAATCTTTTCACGTTTTTTTTAATTTTTTAATCATTTTTAATTATTTTTTTTTTTTTTTATCTTTCTCTCTCTTCCTCCCCTTCCTCTCTCTCTCTCTCTCTCCCGCCACCTCCCTCTCCCTCCTTCCCTCTCCCCGCCACCTCCCTCTCCGTCTTCCTCCCCTTCCCCTCTCTCCCTCCCACCCCACCCCTGCAACAGAGGGTGGTTGCGCCCCCTGTTGTAGGGGGTGGTGCCACCCCTGTTGCAGGGGGTGGCACCACCCCCTACAACAGGGGGCGCAACCACCCTCTGTTGCAGGGGTGGGGTGGGAGGGAGAGAGGGGAAGGGGAGGAAGAGGGAGAGGGAGGTGGCGGGGAGAGGGAAGGAGGGAGAGGGAGGTGGCGGGAGAGAGAGAGGAAGGGGAGGAAGAGAGAGAAAAAAAATGATTAAAAAATTTTTAAAACGTGAAAAAACTATTTTGCCCCTGAGATTCTGTTTGTTTTAACGGAATCTCTAATGGAGGGACGAATTTGAAACGTTATGATACGTAGAGGATTTGAAATGAAACGTTTAAATTTAGAGGGACCACTTAGAAATGTGTCAATAGTTAGAGGGTTTAAATGGTACTTTTCCCTAAAATGTAAATTAATTGTTTAAATGTCTCCAATCACCCAATGATAAAAAAATGTTTCAAATGTAAAATATGTCTTGATTGGTGGAATAGATTATATAGATTTTAATTTAATAAATTAATCTTAAATATCCTATAGTTAGTTTAAATATATTATCATGAAAATATTTTTTCTTTTAGAGTTCGCTATTTAGTTCCTTAACAAAATTTAAATCAACAGTTGAAAATGTCCACAGGTAAAAAATATGTTCCAAATGTAAAATATATCTTGATTTTATAGAATAAATATTTAATATTTATATTTTTAATGAAAGGTTGAGTTGTAAAGAAAGAAATGAGAGAAAATTGAATAAAAATAATTTTGTGTAATTCGAACGATTTGAGAAAGAAATTAAATGAAATTTTATATAATTAATTCAAAATAATATTTATGTTTGTTAGTTTATTTTAGAGTTTTTTTATTGTTTAACCTGAGTTAGTTTAGTAAAAAAATCTTTTAAACTATTATGTTGTAAATTAGTCTTTTTTAAAAACATTGTTAGTATATATTTCTTTGATCATTGATCAAATTAATAAACAAATCGTTATACCCATGTATAAATATAGAAAACCCTAGCTCTCTCCACGCTCTTTTAAAAATTCAGCTGTCGTGCTAGAGAACAAAATATAATTTTTTCATAACCTAAATAACAAAAACATGAAGAGAAGCGTCTTGTCATGGAATAAGCAGAAGTTTCAAAATGTTGAATGTATGTAAAAAAATAAATAAATAAATAATCTCTATCTCTCTTTCTCAGTCGAAGTCTAACATCCATTGTCATTCGTTGTGCTCGTCGTCGTCCGCCGTTCGTTGTGCTTGTCACCTTTCGCCGTACTTGTCACCATTAGATGTTCGTTGTGCTCTCTCTCTCTCTCTCTCTCTCTCTCATATATCCTAGCACAAATTTTTGTTTGTGTGTCTAAATCAGGAAAATCGTCGCCAGCAATTCGGACGAAGGCGGTTTGTATAACACATCTGCGTTTTTAGGTTAGAAAATCGGGCAGTTTATATGAAGGCAAATCTTCATTTTTAGGTTTGAAGCTTGTTTAGGTTAAAGGTTTTTTTTTTTTGTTGTTGTTTTGTTTATTTTGCATTTTTCACCTCCTGAAGATTCATATTTTTCACCCTTGAATATTCACCTCTTTTTATTTTGTCTTTTTATTTTGTCTTAATATATTGAGTAAACATTCATGATAGATGAAGAATTGAATGTTCATAAATTTGTATTCGCAGTAAATGTTTATAATTTTGTGAACATTCACAACAATCGTAGAAGTGAATGTTTATAATTTTATGATTTTCATACCGCTACGTGTCTTTATGAATGTTCATTTATGGTTTGGTGAATGTTCGCACCGTTGTGTTTTTCGTTGATCTTAGAGTTTTTTTCAACAGATTTGTTATTGTTGATTGCGGCTAAGGAATTTTTTATTTTGTTTTGAATATATCAAGTGAACATTTACCTAAAAGTATTTTCAATGTTTTGATTTTGTTTTTGAAATATTGATGAACATTGATCAAACGTTAAGTGAAAAGTTCTGAAATGTTGAGTGAACATTCACAGTAACATAATGAGTCCCGTTAACATGTATAAAATGTCAAAAATAGCAAAATATGTAATATTTTTATATTGAGTGAATGTTAACACAATATAACTGTTGACCCTGAGATTTTGATAAACAATTAAGTGTTGATATTTTTTGTGAAACTAATAAATTTGTTGAGTATTTCAATTGAAGAGTTTCAAATAATATCATGAAGTAATTATGAAGGATGCAGAGACGATAATATTATGAAGTAATTATGAAGGATGCAGAGATGGACATTATAGAGATGAAGAGATTGAAGATACTAAGTAAAAATAACTCAAATCTCTTTTACTCTTAATGAATCCCGATTAAGATTACACATGACACAAATTAAATAATTATATTTAAGTATGTTTTATTTAATGAAATTAAGGTTCTAATAATTGTTCAAATATTTGCTCGAAATTTTTTTTTTATCCAAAACAAGATTAGTGTTTAAAATTGATTAATAATGTCAATTTAGTTAACTGAGAAAAGAAATAGGTTAGAGGGTCTAAAACATCAAAGATTGGAATTGAAATGAATTGTGGTGAAAGTGTTCCAACAAGGATCGGTCAACCGACAAAAGAGGTTCGATCAACCGATGAGCAAGGGCTAGAGGAATTGAAAGTCTCTGAATCGATCGGTCAATCGACTGAGGGAGATCGGTCAACCGATGATTGAAAGCTGAACTCCCTGTATCGATCGGTCAACTGACCATCGATGATCAGTCAACCGACCAAGGCCGAAAAATGGCCTGAGATTGCATCCTGAATTGATCAGTCAACCGACCCATGGGGGATCGATCAACAGACCAATGTTTGAAATTTGCTTGGCTAGTATCCTGTATCGATCGGTCGACCGATGGTGCAGAGGTCGGTCAACTGACTATTCTGTTAGGATTTCGTGGATTTTAAGATCAAATCTAAAACTAATCATTTTTTAGCATATCTTTTGGAGATATTTTAGGGATATGGATATATTTAAAATATGATACTCTTATTTAGATATCTTTATAGATATGGTATACTTATTTTAAGTGTTTATTTAATACATCATATCCTTTCGATTTGAGAATGAGAAATAATTTGGGGACTAAATTGAATTATTAAAAGTCAAATTTAAGTAAAATTGACCAGGATTAAATGGTTATGTTATATGAAGTCTATAAGTGTTCTTTAAAGTCTTATCTTGTGAAAACTAGCCGTTAAAGGGCTTGTTTCAAATCAGTTTAAATAGACCTGGGGATTTTACAAATCAAAATCTCAATCAATCAAGAACTAAGTGTTCTTTTGCTTTCTAAGAGTTATTATTCTAATATTTTATTGAGCGATAATTTGTGAGATCTATTGTGAGAAAAGTTCTTGAGTTAAAAACATTAATTGATTTGGCGTCACTGATCTGAGCTGTCTAAGAGATTCAATTTTTAATCTTTCGATGTTATACTAGAGAGATTTTTCCAAGCTTTTGTTTTTAATTACGAATTTATATTATCATTGCTTTCTTGGTTATAAGATTTTGGGAAATCGTTTTTGAACTTTAAAGTGCATAAAAATTATTTTTAAAATGATTTTTTGTAATGCTTATTTTTGTGTTACCCGCTTATTTTATAATCAGATTTTAAATTCCTCACTTAATTCTATAACTAGAAATTATCAGAACATTAATTAAGTTTAATTAATTTAAGGTGATAGAAACTCCGAGTGGGAAGAAACTTATCGATTGTTTGTAATTGGTGAGTTTGTACGGATTAGATATTGATGGGAGTATCTAGTTGGTGGCCGCTAAATAAAGCGCTGCCACTTTCACTACAAGCGTACGGATCAAGTTTTAGTATAATAGACCTTTCGGTCAAATATCATATCTATAGGGATTGATGTTGTTACTATCGAGTATCGCGATTGTCATAACCTGACTTTATCTAGGCGACAAAAATGGAATTTAATTTAACACTAATACTAAACTAAAATGCTAATTAAGTTAACTATACTATAAATACTAATTTGACATTGTTTAGGGGAGTAGATTGCTTAGGGATTTACTTTATTTACTTAAATGCATTAGATTTCATTTTAGTTAACTTTAACGGCGTTCGGCGTATCCGACAATCTCGATTCGTAAACTCCATCGCCACCTCTTCCGAGTGTAAGACGGGGGAATACGTGACTTCGTGTCAACGCCGAAGTCCCCCTCAACGTCTTAACGACTCTAGGTCACGTGAGTCTTGCCCCAACGTCATCGATTACACACTTTCTAACGCCCTCCCGGGTCGTTAGATTATCGTGTTGTGTTAACCCTAGTCCAAATCCGGGGTTACCTCTCCCAAGTGTCAAACCCCGTATTTTCAATATCTAAACTAGTATATAATCATAGAAAACACGGAAACACAATCAACATACGAAGAACAACTAAGAACGAAACACAAATTCAACCAAAACTACATTTTCATAAATAATATGTTAATCCCTATTACAATTCATATTTAAATCATGTCCCTAACCGTTTATACAATATAAAACAAGCTAAACATACACAGCAATTAACAAAATAAAGAAACCAAAGAGAGGAAACGAGTGACTTAGTCGATATTCGAAGATTTACCGCTAGAAACGTCGATCGATCACTTCCTTGTTGATCCTCCACCTCGGGTTAAGAGCTCTCCCTCAAAAATCTCTTATCTTAACCCTAAAATATGGCTTAAGGCCTTAGGAGCTCAAGATGAGGGAAGAGAGGAGGAGAGAAGGGCTTAAATAGGCAAAAAAAATATCTCCAAAATATCTATTCTGCACAGAGGATTTCGCCTAGGCGAAATTAGGTTGGCTAACTTTTTGTCGGATTTTTACCTAGGCGAAGTTACTACAGGTTTGTAATTTTGTTTTGACTGTAACTTATTCATTCGAACTTTGATTGAGGTGATTCAAAAACCTATGGAAAATTAAGAAAAAGATCTACAACTTCCATGTTTTGAGTATTTCCAAAATTGGATTTCATCATAATTGAAAATAGCCTTGAAGTTACAGCACCTGTACCGACTTTGTAGGTTTGGTGACCGCCTAGGCGAAGAAGTAAGCGGTGGACTTGGAAATACTCTTAGCATCTTCACAGCCTAGGCGGAGGTCTGAACGCCTAGGCGGTGGGCTTCTTTCATAATGTTGCCTCCTTGCTCATTTATCCATCGTAACTTCGTCCGCTTTGGTTCGATCACATCGTTTTCACTCCGATTTCATACCTTTCACCCCACGCACCTATTTTAATACAAAAAGAATAAAAATATATTAAAACATATAAAAACTACTATAAACGTACTCGAAAAATAACAAATTCGGATTGAAAATACATAGGTAATTTACACCTATCACTAGTCATGGGTAGCTGGGTTTCGATCTCTTCCAGTAAAGAGATTGAGGTTTGATCTTTACAAAGTGCATAAAAAGGTTAGGTTATTCTTTTCCCTTGAAAAGAGTTAGGCGTGATTCTTCCTGATTAGAATTATTTGGAGTTATTTGTAAATGTTCTATCCTTACCTGGAAAAATGATACTTAGAGTGATTGTGAGGTTTGATTCTTAGCCTAAGGTATAAAAAAAAATTAGGTTTAATTCTTAGCCTGTAAAAGGAATATGTTAGTCTTGAACCTGAAAAAAAGATAAGGTTATTCCTGCGCTTAAGAAAAGGATTAGGTGGTGATTACTCCTTATTAGAATTAGGTTAGTCTTTAACTTGGAAAACGATAGAGGTTCTTTCTTAGCCTATGAAAAAAAAATTGTAAAGGTTAATTCTGAACCTGTAAAAAAATCATGTATAAATGTTTGATTCCTACATGTTTAGAGGAATCTAGTGGTTTAGTGGGTGCAAATCTCCGTGGGGCTCGGAGGATTAGATTATCCAAAAGTAGCTTGGTGAACTAGGATATACCGTGGTGTTCTGCCTTGTTATTTTATTTATTTCTTATTGTTTGAGTGTGTACCTAGATTTAATTATATTTATCCACTGCTATATAAAGATAATAATTAATTTAGAATTAAATTAATTATTTGAATATTTAAGGGTTGAAAGATAACAAATTAGTTTAATTTTTATAACTACCCAATTCACCCCCCCCTCTTGAGTTGATCACTGGGCCAATAATAATATATTGATTGAATGTTCATATGTTGTTATATCTCACAAAAATGATATTTTATGTAAATTAAGAGAAAATGATGGTCAAAGAACATGCACTATTTTCTAAAAAAATATTCTTGGATTGAAAACTAAATTGAAGTAGTTGGAGGTCTACTTTATAGTTTCTATATTTTTGAAGGACTAAATAATAAAATTCTTTTTATTTTATTGGGTTCTTGGTCAACAATCTATTATTAGCAAGCATGGCCCACCTAATCCACATAAACGATAATCATGTCAGAAGTCCAATCTTTTTCGTTGTCACTAAAATACCCTTGTGCAGTGCAAAGTCGTTGCACTGCAAGTATGTAATGAATTTTTTTTACAATACTCTTCTTTTTATGTCAAAATGAAAATTCACTACATCCCTTTTTATGTCACAATGAAAAATCAATGTAGTTGTTTTTTAGTACCACAATGAAAATTCATTACATTATTTTTTATGCATAATGAAAATTTAGTGTAGTATAAAATTAATTAAGCATTTACTTGTATTGATCCTTTTATTTTTACACCAATATAACCTTAGAGACTTATTGTGATGGAAGAGAGAAGAGATAGTAACACATTATAACACTTGAAGGAGATAGAGAAAGTGCTTCCAGAGATTCATGTGAAACTTATTCTTGCAAACAACCGTGCAAAGATCCAATTTCTTTATAAACATCATTGATCACTAGATTTATGACCATCATCAATTAATATGGTCATAAAAAATTCACTAGAAACGCCACAAAACATAAGAAGTTAAATATGGTGTAAAAAAAATATCTATTATGTACTTATGACAATCGCCAAAAGCATCAACAAAACATTAGGGCATAGAA
This sequence comes from Eucommia ulmoides, assembly GCA_016647705.1. Taxonomy (NCBI): domain Eukaryota; kingdom Viridiplantae; phylum Streptophyta; class Magnoliopsida; order Garryales; family Eucommiaceae; genus Eucommia; species Eucommia ulmoides. Next base: position 42,871,766 of record CM028332.1, on the reverse strand, counting down.
GAGAAAAACTCAATATAACCACCATCAAGAAACCTTATTACAGTAGAAAAATAGAAGAAAAACGAATTACAAACTATAAACACCACCACTACACACTGTGATAAAAGAAAATTCTCTCAATATCACCAATTGCAAAAAAAAAAAGTATTGTATTTTGAAGAGAAGATTCATTACGACCACTACTAAAAATTAAATAATTGTAATATAATTAAATAATTGTAATATAATTGAAAAAGTTACTTATTTTTGTCTTCATTACGACAGCACGAAACAGTAAGGGCATATTTAATAACAACTTAAAAATAAAGTGCTGAAAATTTAAGTATTTAATTTTCAGTGTTGAAATTTTAAGTGCTGAAAATATCAAAAGGTTGTTTGATAAAATTATACTGAAAATTTAAGTGCTAATTTTTATTTTTATTTTTTTGTTTAATAAGTACAAAATTTGTATGCTAAAAATTGTTTAATTTACAAAACTACTTTTGAATCAAGTTAATATAGAGAAAAAAAAAATTGATATCAAAACAATAAAATCAGGATGACATTTTTCAAAAACAAAATTATATTAAAATTAAAAGTAAAAATTAATCCAAAAATATATAATATTATATATTTTTTATGCAGCTTGATTGCTTAAATTAAATTATAACAATAATTTAAATATAAAATAAAGTTAAAACCCTAAAATAATCCAAGGTTAATCTAATTCTCATTAAACCTAACCCTAATTAAACCCTCATAGAAGATTAAGGGTAAAATGGTCAAAACATAATTTTTTTTTAAGTGGAAAATAATGAAATGCATTAAGCAAAATGAAATAAGTGAAAAAGTTTTAACTTAAGTTTTTACTCACATTTTGACTTAATTTTTAAGTTAATTTAATTAATTAAGTAATACTAATTACATTTATCAAACAAACTTAATTACAAAAATACCCTAAGTATAAAAAACAATCAATATAAGTACCCCATAACTTGTAAAATTCAATAGTGGTAAAGAGAGAGAATTTACTTTGATAGCTACCAAAGCATAGTGAAAAAACTACAATGAACAATATGAAAACTCAATGTGATGCCTTTGCCGATAATTTCGCTACATGTTTCATAATAAAATTAATCATTTAAAACTTATTATATTAATTACTTAATTAATTAAATTTATTTAATGAATATAATTAGAATTACTTAATTAATTAAATTAACTTAAAAATTAAGTCAAAATATAAGTACAAATTAAGCAAAGTATCTTTCACCTAATTTTATGGGACATTTCAGTGAAGATCTTAATTAATTTTAAGATCTTTTTTTATTTATTAACAATAATGTCAAAATTGTTGTTGGATTTTTTTAATCAATTAAACTCATGTTATTATTTTTTTACGAATTTATTGTAATTAAGGGCATTAAAAAAAAAAAAAAAAAAAGGCACTTAAAACTGAGTAGATTAAGCACTTAATTAATTAAATGTGTTTGACAAATGTAATTAAAATTACTTAATTAATTAAGTTAGCTGAAAAATTAAGTGAAAATTAAGCTAAAAATTCAACAAACACCCCCTGACTTTTTTTCTTTTTTTTTTTCTTTTTTTTCTTCAGAAAGCGCTCAACAACTTTTTAAATAAAAAAAAAGAAACGAATTGACCGTTTTTCCCTTATGGATGTAGGGTTTCGTTCGATCTACTTGTTCATTCGATAGGGTTTCGTTTTCGGGCTTGTCCAAAGTGGTGACTTCAAGGGTTGAGAAGAGAGGCGGCGGCGACGACTTCAACAAAGTATGTTCTTCTTCAAATCTATAGTTTTTTGTTTCTTCAACTCGAGATTTGAATCTGTTGTCAGATCTGTTTTTCATACTTGAATGCCTTTCTGATTTCGTTTCTTCAAATTTCGTTTCTTCAAAAATCGTTCTTCATATATATCTATTTTTCTATTTTGAAATCTGAAAATTTTGCTTGAAATCTGAGATTCCTATTCTTTGATTTTGATTTCATACCAACACACATTGAGTTCAGTACATAAATTTGAAACAATGGATTTTAGATTTTGGTTGAAACAATGGATTTTCATTTTTTCTCTCATAAGAATCCAAATCCTAACCACTTTTTTTTCAGATCTAACAAAACCCATTTAAATTTGATTTTTTGACTCGTCATCTACAATTGGTCAATAATCAGGTTATTCATTGAAATATTTTTTTTTCTTCTCTCCTTGTTAGAACAATCAAACAAATTCACATAATTGAAGGAAGATCATTTTTTTGCCAAGTAATTTGTAGGAGGATCATATGCAACAGAGGAAGAAAAATCCTTGATAGAGAATGAAAACACTTTATCAATTAAAAATGTTGCAAATGAATGTCAAGCTTCTGATAATGTGAATGAATTATCTTTGCATTACTTAAAAATTAAATTAATTTGAGATCCATGTTACCATAAATGATGGTAGTCATGAATCAACTTTATATTCTCACAAGTTAGATGCTCTTAGCAGTTATTATCGCTAACAAACACATTTGGTCCATTAATTAGGCCCTAGGCCAACCTGAAAAGAATAAAGAAGTAAAATGACTATATATTCATACATATGGATAGCTCATTGACTAACATCACAAAAGAAATTCCTCTACTTCTTTTACCCCATCTTTGGCCCAATTGCCAGGATATACAAAAGGATAAATGTTCCACATCTGATCAATATCAGGCTACTCTGTTTTTTCAATCAAACCGGTGTAGGTATGTCGACTAATAATGCTAGTGCTAGTTGGAAAGATTCAGATCAATATAAAATTTTCTGGATTATGTCTTGAAGAGGCGAATCATAATAAGAAATCTAGTGGGACTATTAGGAAAGAAACGTGGGATAATATAACAAAGAAGATTGCCGCGAAAAAAAAAATTGTCTTAACTGAAAAGCAAATGAAAAATCAATGGGACTATATGAAGAAGATATATCAAACATGGACCAAACTAATGAAAAATACGATCATGGAGATGATCCATTGACAAACACGAAGAATTGGAGTATCGAGCAATGGAACGTATATTTAAAGGTAACACGAAGTATGTTATTATTTATCAAATATATATTTAAATTACATAATAAAATAATAACTTATAAATGAAAAATATGATGCCTTACAGGACAATCCCGAAGCGAAACATGTGACTCATTATGTTGTTTTTTAAGGTTTTATATATATGTTATATTTGACTTTTTATTTCAATGAAATATTTTTAGCCGATGATTAAAGTACTTTATTTTTGTTATAGAATGAAAATAAAGAATTCAAATATCGTCTTGAAGAAAGTTGCAGTTCTTCTATTAATAAAAAAAAAGGAGAAATAGAAGAAGACCCGATACCGATTCCTCTCTTAGTGGAAAATTATATGTATAAGAAATTGTTAACGGAAATGATTCTCATTGTCTTAAATGTTGAGGATGAAGATTGCCCCATTCATAAGGTTGTGTACCTACTTCGAAAACAAATGATGGTTAAAAGAGAGTCATTACATTTCCGTTAAAGAGAAAATAACAATATTTCTCTTAATTTTAAGTCACAATTCAAGAATTCGTTGTGTGAAGAGAAGATTCAACCATTCAACTCAAACTATACATAAAAATTTCCATGAGGTATTGAATGCAATGATATATTTTTCTAAAAAAATTATCATCCCAACAACTAGGGATGGTCATGGGCCGGGCCGAGTTGATTAGAGTATTACGAAAAATTGCTAGGTCCGAGCTCAACCCGGCCCTATAATTTTATTTTTTTTTAATTTAAAAAAAAATACAAAAAATACAACAGAATTGAAAAATATAATTTTTTTATAATTAACCAAAAAAAAACTGCAACCCAATTCAGAATAGAACACACTTATTAAACACAGATTTAGAGTTCTGATAAAATCTTATAGCTAAACACTGCAATCGAAACCATTTTTTTTATAATTAATTAACATATAGTATAATAATATCAAATAAATCAAGAATCTAACATGAAAATCACAATATTTTCACATGTAAATTAATATATATATATATATATATATATATATATATATATATATAAAATTTTAATGACCGGGTCGGGCCGGACCAGCCCTAAAAGAAAATAGTCAAGCTCAAGCCCGACCCTAAAATTCATCGAGCCTTCATTTTCAAGTCCAAACTCAGCCCACGGGCTTAAAACACAAACTCAAACCCTAAAAAAGAGTGAACGGGCTTGGCGGGCCCCCAAGCCCATGACCATCCCTACCGGCAACCAGCAATGAGAGTTCAAATCAACGTCATCAATGCCTTAGGCAAATATTTCAGGTAAAATAGCTAAATTGTTTATTTACTAGTTGATTTTGGTGTTTTGTTTGAATTAATCGATTCTTTTGAAAGGGTGTTGTAGGGACACTTGATGGAATTCTTATTTATGCTGTTATTCCTCTTGATAAGCAAGTTCTATTTAGAGGAAGAGGGAGATGACAATGTTATCAAAATGTTCCTGCAACATGTGACTTCGATATGATTTTTACATTTTTATGGGATGGTTGGGAAGGTGTTGCATATGACTCAAGCATATTATCAGAAATTAAGAATGACCCAGCGAACAATTTTTCATTTCCTTTGCTGGGTAAGTTCTTTTTATATTATTTTTCATATTAATTTAATTGTATAATACAATTTAATACATTTATGAGTTATACAATTGAATAATATTTTCACATATTAATGGTACAGATAACTATTATTTATGTGATGTTGTATATACGCATACAAGGGGATTTATGGCGCCCTATTGTAATATACGGTATTGGTTGTCTTACTTTAGGAACAATGGTCCTAGAACGAAAGGAATTGATTTCATATTTAGCTTCTATGTTCCAGCATAGGCTAAGAAAATCTTAATGTTTTCTCCCACTATTTCACAAATAATCAAACTTTAATGGAGAAAACTCAAACTCTAAAATTCTACGAACTTGAAAACTCAAGAATCCTAATAATTCAATATGAAGTAGACTCTGATACCACTTGTTGAAATTTAATCCTTATATATCTAAATCTATAACACCTAATGCAACATGTTAAATCATCAAGAGTTCTAATATACATGTAAATCGCGTACCTGGATCCATTAAGAACAATTGACTACCGATGCGAAAATCTACGACGATCAATCACGAGTAGGGCACAGATCTAGTGGGTACGTGATCTTCCTCAATCAAATCGCCTTAGTTCCTCGATGGGACTATTGTTCCTCTTTCAAATGGGGAGAAGGGAGCCGTCATTTGATTTGGTGTATTGAGGATCATAACTCTAACTTTTCTTTATATATAATGTGATTAGGGTGTCCATAATCCCCTAATCATTCGCATAAAAAACTGGTATCTACACATTTAACCCATATTATTTTGAACAGTTTACGGGTTTACCCAAATTAATTAAATCACTTGATTTAAGCCCATTAAATTAAATAGCTAATATAATTAAATTAATAATATGTTGCCCAATATAAATTAAGAAACGAGATTTCCTAACGATAATAACAAGCAATAAAATAATAAATAAAACACAAAATAGTAAACTAAAACCAAAACAATAAAAACTCAAAAAAAAAAAAAAAAAAAAAAAAAGCAAACCAAAAGGCATAAAATATAACACAAAATAAAATTATTTTAATTCAATGGTAGTTATACTTATGCAAATTAAATAATTTTTAGCCTTTAAAATTTTAATTTTATCAAACAACTTTCTGATATCTTCAACATTTAAAATTTCAGCACTTAAAAATTAAGTAGTTATCAAACAAGCCTTTAGTATAAAAGAAAACCAATGTTTGGAAAGCAAACTGAATAAATCAATAGTAGTATGGAGAGAAAATTAACAGCGACAACTGTTAAAGAGTAGAAGAAAATTTAGGGCATGTTTGATAATTAAATTAAACACTTAAAACTGATTACATTAAGCACTTAATTAATTAAGTACGTTTCATAAATATAATTAAAATTATTTAATTAATTAAATTAACTTAAAAATTAAGATAAAAATTCACTAAAATCCCCTTTACTTATTTAATTGTGTAGAAAAGGTTCAACATTTTAATCTCTCACTTTCTCTTTCTCTGAACGTGAGATTTGAATATGCTAATATTAAAATGAAATTGCCACTGAGATTTCAATTAATTGCCAATATACCCTTCAACATCAAACCCACATCAAATTAAAAAAAAAATGAAAAAACACATTTTATAAATAAAAAAATATATGAAAAATCATATTAATTATATTTAATGTTCTAAAAATATAACAAGACGGTATTTTTGAAATATAATTTATTTTTTAAAATTATTTTTATAAAATATTATTTTTATGAAATTGAGATTCTCTATTTAATTCATAAAATTAAAACATCCCAACTATTCGATTTATATTCAAATAAAAAAATTCAAAAAATAATAAATAAATACTATTTACACTCAAATTATATCAAATTGCACTATATATCTATTATTATTATTATTCTCAAATAAATAATTTAATTAAGAAACTTTTGATGAATAATCTACAAAAATTAAAATTGTAGCCCACACAATATACGCTCCATAATAATTTTTTTCTTGGTTGAATTCTATGTTATTATTGACTTATGATAATTTATATATTTGAACTTTTTAACATGTTATTGGTGTTTTTATTTATTATTTTATTTATTTATATTATCTTGATTCAAAAGTTGTTATATAAATTAAATAATTTTTAGCATTCAAATTTGTATTTATCAAATAAACAAAAAAGATTCAGAACTTAAAATTTTAATTTTATCAAACACCCTTCTTATATGTTTAGTACTTAAAATTTAAGCACTTAATTTTTAACACCTAAAAATTACGTAGTTATCAAACATGCGCTTATTCTATATGCCCTTATTCTATATTAATATGAAAATAAAATGCTATGTTTTTTTGTCCATACATTACATGTTTCTTCTTCACGTAATTCAATTTTCTTACATGTCATACAACTAGAAATGTCTATTTTCACACCACATGACTATCATGCCATTAAAAAACATGAACCTGATTTATTAAAAATCAAATAAATATTTTAAATAAATTGAACTTGAATATTCTTAAAACATTTTACACATGTAATTCTATCATTAACTTAGAGATTAAATTATCATGTATTGCATAAAAAAATCAGAGAACACAAAAATTGAGATAAAATAATTTTCAATCTTTTTCTAGAGAAAAGATGACAAATTGTTTCGTATGGCAGGCAACAAAGTAAGTACTCATTCTTTTCATAGTTAGCTTCTATGTTCCAGCATGGGCCAAGAAACTCTTAGCCTGTTTGATGCCAAAGAGAAGAGATTGGAGTTGAACATTATAATTATTAGAGTTATTATAATTATTTAGTATTAAGAGTATAATAAACTTTTTGTCTTTTTATTGTAAATCTACATAAATTGTCTTCTTAAAGTATTGAAATGAATTAATCAATTGTATATTTTATTAATCATACAATATGAGACTACATATAGAAAAACTTAAGAACTAAAAAAGGTAAATAACTAATTACAATTAACTATTTTTCTAATCTTTATATTTGACTTTCCATATATACAAATACTACCAATTTTGAATATTCCAACACTCCCCCTCAAGCTGGTATGAAGATATCTTCCATTGTCAGCTTGCATACTAGATAGTCGAATCTCTTCTTTGGTAATCCTTTTGTTAAAATGTCTGCGATATGTTCAGTAGTTAGTACATATGGCATACATATTTGTCCACGCTCGATCTTTTCCTTGATGAAATGCTTGTCCACTTCCATATGTTTTGTCCGATCGTGCAACACCAGATTGTGAGCAATCGCAATGGCTGATTTGTGATCACAGTAGACCTTCATAGGTACTGAATTAGATATCTTCAACTCTCCGAGTAATCTGTTAATCCATAACACTTCACAGATGTCGTGAGCCACTGATCTGTACTCCGCTTCTGCGCTGCTTCTAGCTACGATATTCTGTTTCTTGCTCCGCCATGTGACGAGGTTCCCACCAACAAAAGTATAGTAACCGGAGGTCGATCTCCTGTCCATGATGCTCCCAGCCCAGTCTGCATCGGTATAAACCTCTACAAGGTGGTGGCCACGTTTCTTGTACAAAATTCCCTTTCCAGGAGTACCCTTTAAGTACCTTAGTATTCTATAGGCAGTATCGAAGTGTTCTTGTCCTGGTGAGTGCATGAATTGACTGACTATGCTTACGGCAAAGGCTATATCAGGACGGGTATGTGATAAGTAGATTAACCGCCCTACTAGTCTTTGATATTGTTCTTGGTTTATCACAGCTTCAAGTTTGGCAGGTTGTAGTTTCTCATTAGGTTCACTTGGAGTTTCTACAGCTTTGCACCCGAGTAACCCTGTTTCATTCAGTAGGTCGAGTACGTACTTTCTTTGACTCACAAATATGCCTCTCTTTGATCTAGCAAATTCCATTCCAAGAAAATATTTTAATGGATCTAAGTCTTTGATTTCAAAATTATCAGCAAGTTTTCCTTTAAGTCTTCTCAACTCGTCACTATCACTTCATGTTAAGACGATATCATCTACATAGACAATTAAAATGGCAATCTTACCATCAGTTGAGTGTCTATAAAATATACTATGATCTGCTTGGCTTTGTTAATAACCCTGACCTTTTACAGTGGTTTCAAAGCGTTCAAACCACGCTCTTGGAGACTGTTTTAGGCCGTATAGTGACTTCTTTAACTTGCACACCTTTCTTTGTCCTATCTTTCTTTCAAAACCCGGTGGTAAACTCATGAACACTTCTTCCTCCAAGTCTCCATTTAGAAAGGCATTTTTCACGTCTAATTGGTGTAGTGGCCAATCAAGATTCACAGCTAAGGACAATAGAACTCGAATCGAGTTTATCTTAGCAACTGGAGCAAATGTTTCTTGGTAGTCTATTCCATATATCTATGTGAACCCTTTAGCCACGAGCCTTGCTTTATACCATTCTATGCTTCCATCTGCCTTACACTTAACTGTGAATATCCACTTGCACCCGATTATCTTTGTATCCTTTGGCGAATCAACTATTTCCCACGTACCACTCCTTTTAAGAGCATTCATCTCTTCCAGAACTGCTAACTTCCAACCTGTATCACCTAGTGTTTCTTCAATGTTCCTTGGAATAAACAGATTAGTAACTTTAGAAGTAAAGACTCTATAAGGTTCGGAAAGTTTTGTGTAGGATACATATCTAGATATGGGGTGATTGGTGCAGGTTCTAACTCCTTTCCTAATGGCTATAGGGATATTAAGATCTGGAGGAATACTGGAATGAGAAGATTCATTAGGAGGTGGTAAAGATATAGGATTACCTGGATCATTGCTTGGGGGGTCGGATTAACCTTGTGCTAGAACAGTAGGCTGATCTGTATTCTTTTTTGTACCTCTTCGAGTATAAACCCGCAACTCAGTACATGATTGTGGTATTTATTCATCTGTTTGTGAAAGAATTATGCTCGGCACTTGTGTACTAGTAGGGATCCCTTTTTGTTTTTCAATATTGTCATCACTTGTTTTTTACTGATTTGGAGGAAAAATTTCTAAGATTGTGGTAGGAAGGGAGAGGATCATCAGTGACCCAAAAATTCTCTTCTATTACATTCTCCCCCTGAAAATGATTTTTGTCAAAGAAAGAAATATTTTCCAAAAACGTGACGTCCATACTAACATGAATTTTCTTGGTTTGTGAATTGTAACACTTATACCCTTTTTGATTTGGTGCATAACCGATGAAAACACATTTTTCTGCTCTAGGATCAAGTTTAGACCGAAATTGGCTAGGAATATAAACATAAGAGGTGCAGCCAAATATTTTAAGAGGCAGGTCAGCTGATATCCTAGAAGCTGAAAAGTGTATTTTGAAGTTATCAAATGGTGTGGTGTAATTTAGAATACGTGTAGGCATGCGATTTATTAAATATGCGGCTGTTAAAAGAGCATCACCCCACAAATATTTTGGAATATGCATAGAAAACATGAGTGTACGTGCGACTTCGAGTAAGTGTTTATTTTTTCGTTCAGCGATGCCATTTTGTTGGGGCGTGTCACGACACGTGGATTGATGTAGAATACCATTTGTTTTCAAAAAATTACCTAAACATTCATTGAAATATTCTGTTCCATTATCTGTGCGAAGAATGCTAGGTTTCATTTGAAATTGGTTTTCTAGCATAATGCAAAAATATTTAAATAAAGCTGCTACATCAGATTTTGCACGTATCAAATATGTCCAACATAAACATGTGTGATCATCAATAAATGTCACAAACCATCTTTTTCCGGATAGTGTTGTGATTTTTGAGGGACCCCATACATCGCTGTGAATTAAATAAAATGATTTAGATGCACGATATGGTTTTGAAATATAAGAAGTACGCTGACTTTTTGCAAACAAACAACTTTTACAATGAAAAGAAGAACAATCCACATTCTTAAATAACGTCGGAAACAAATGTTTAAGATATTGAAAACTTGAATGTCCTAATCTAAGGTGCCAAAGCATGATTTTATTACGAACAGATGTTGAACTCATACCACTGGTGCCGTGAGTTGTTTTATTCCTCAAGGAGTTATCATCGAAGTAATACAGGCCATCCACCAATCTAGCACTGCCAATCATCTTCCCAGAGCTCTGGTCCTGAAAGAAACATTGAGATTCAGAGAAAATAGCATGACAATTCGAATCTCGCAATAGTTTACTTACAGATAAGAGGTAACAAGTAAGTTTAGGAACGTGGAGGACCGTTTTTAGATTAACACTATCTGAGATTGTTATTTGGCCTTTTCCTACAATGGGTGAGAAACTACCATCTGCAATTCTAATTCTTTCATTACCAGAACACGGTGAATAGGTATTGAAAAGGTGATAAAAACTTGTCATATGATCAGAAGCACCTAAATCAATAATCCAAGGTGTTGAGTTTAAGGAACAAGAAAAGGCTCTAAATTTACTACCTGTTTGAGCCAAGGAAGCATTAGGAGTACCAAATGATGGATTAACAGTCAGCAGTTTCAGAAGTTGATCAATCTGTTCTTTGTTGAATGGAGTGGTGGCAGCTTCATGCGCGGAAGGATAGGATCGGTTAGATTATTCTCCCGTTTTGTTGCTCTTCAAATTTACTGGTTTCCCATGGATTTTCCAGCATGTTTCCCGTGTATGACGGGGCTTGTTGCAGTAGTCGCACCATATACGAGGATGTTCTTCTGCTCGGCGTGGAAACCTACTGGAGTGAGCATTAGCAGCAGCCAAAGCAGACTGGTCAATTGGAGCAACTATAGGGCTGATAATTTGTGGCTTGTTAAGCATAACGTTCCGATGGGTCTCCTCCCTTCGGACCTCCGAGAAAACCTCATTAATTGAGGGAAGAGGCTGACGACCAACGATTCGTCCCCTAACTTTGTCAAGTTCCAATTTCAGACCTGCTAGGAACTTAAAAACACGATCATCATCCACCAACTTCTTATAGTGGCTATAATCCTCGGTCGAATGCCATTCATGATCGTCGAACATATCTTGATCTTGCCATATTCTCTTCAATGAATTAAAATACTTGGTGATACTGTCTTCGCCTTGACGGATATCACGGAGTTTTAGAGTCAACTCATACTTTTGAGATTGGTTTCCCAGATCAGAATACATCTGATTTACATTGTCCCAAAGTTCTTTCGCCGTAGGGTAGCACATGTAGTTGGAGCTGATTTCCTCATCCATAGAGTTTATGAGCCACATCATCACCATAGAGTTTTCAGCATCCCAATTCATATGCGACGGATCTTTGATGGATGGCTCATTTGCATCACCGGTTAGATATCACATCCGTCCTCGTCCACAGATATACATTCGCACCGATTGAGACCAACGCAAGAAATTGGTTCCATTCAGACGAACAGAGGTGATTTGGATGGAGTGGGATTCGGAAGGAAGATGCTTTGGTTCGGTAAGTTGGCTGGACCTTGGGATGGATTCCGAGGTAACGTCGGACATGGTGAAGGCAAGGGAAAATATCGTCAGAAATTAAGAATCGTCGGGTTGGCCTTCAACGAGTAAATGTCGTGAAACCAAGCTGCTGGATGCTGAGTTGACTCACTGAGAATCGTCTGAGTTGAATCACTGAGTTGACTCACTGAGAATCACTAAGTTGACTCAGTGAGTTGACTCGGTTTCGTCGATTTCAAGCAAATCCGGCAGCGGTGGCGGTGGTTAGGGCAACAAGTGTTCGTCGGTGGCTGTAATTGAACCTCACGAAGTGCAATCGAGTTGTAATCGCAAGATCTGTTTCGTACAGATCTCCCGAGGGCTCGTTCGTCTGCTGCTAGGGCTCCGGCGAGGCTATCGGCGGCGAATAGAGGACTGACGAGGCTTCGTTGTCGGTTGTAGAAGGCCGGAGAGTGTTTGTCGGCGGCTGTAAAGGACCGGCGAGGCTTCGTCAGTTGTAATGAGGGCTCGTCGTCGGCTGTAGGGGAGCTTTCGTTCGTCGCCTGGTTGTAAGGGACGCTGGCGAACCTTCGTCGGCTGTTGTTGGATGCCGGCGAACGTCGTCGATGACTACAATGGCCGGCGGCGAACTTCGAAAGCTTGTAAAGGGCCGGCGGCGGCTGCAGAGGCTAGGGTTTTTTGGGTTTGAGCTCTGATGCCAAATTGAAATGAATTAATCAATTGTATATTTTATTAATCATACAATATGAGACTACATAGGAAAACTTAAGAACTAAAAAAGGTAAATAACTAATTACAATTAACTATTTTCCTAATCTATATATTTGACTTTTCATATATAAAAATACTACCAATTTTGAATATTCCAACACTTTGTAACTCTGTATCTACTATTAGCAATAATAAACTCTTAACTTATTTTATTTTTTTTTCTTTTTTTCTTTTTTTTGCTGCTATGTTATTAAACGATCTTAACATAGTATTAAAGTTGGGTTTTAAAAACTCTCATTTGTTTGTCCTCGATTTTTTTGTCTGTGATGCCATATGTATTTTGACATATGCTCTCTTCTAGTGTTTGTCTGACCACATTAAATGCATGGCAAAGTCACACATGAGTCCAAGTGTTAAAATTTCACATCAAATTCGTAAAATTTTCCAAAGTAATCTATATATCATAAGATTACTCAAATTGACGCCATTATGATTTTAGGTTGGAATTAAATAGCAATTACATGCTTGAGTGATTTCTCCGAACCAAACCCATCATACATCCTCACACAATACTAACACGCTTAGGTTCACAATGCATATTAAACACTATTATTTACAGCTGAAATATTTGTCGTTCATTACAACCCACTTTGTTACATATGACAGAGATCTACCTGTATACAAACAGGCAGCAAATATATAGCTTCTCATCCATACATATTTACATTGAACTGATCACATAAACAAGGACATGCCCATTAAACCAACTACTTAGTTCGGTATAAAGAAAACCATACATAAATAGATATAGATAGATATATAGATGGTCACCATTTATTTGGCTGGCGTTTGGCTGGTGCTTCTTTTTTCTTTTTTTCTTTGTTTTTTCTGATCCAAAAAGCTTGGAACAATAACAGAAAAACAGAAACATTTTCTTTTTCTGTTCTGAGATTGTTCTAAGCATGCTGGGAACGAAAAACCAAAAAAAGAAAAAAAAGAAAGGGAAACGGAAACACTAATCAAATGCAACCATGGTCATTAAGAGAGCATAAATCGGATCAATCATGCACTGAATCCCTTGTGGAGAGAGCTCCAAGAATACGAAGGAACGGCAACACAAGCCTGAGCAGAGGCCTCAGCCATTTGCTCTTTGATAATTCCAGCATTGCACATGTTAGCAATGGAGCGCATATGTTTCATCCCGTATTGTGATAAGGATCCGCAATGTGCCTCAAATGTTCTAACCTGCAAAGATTTAAGGTAGTGTTTGGATTTTATGGATGTGAAACAAATGCATTGATAATGCAAAGATATAATGGTCGTGTTTGCTTTTAACCGAAACATGGTTAAGTTATGAAGTACTGACGTGTAAGCATCGAAAACAGGCAGATAGAGAATTGAGAAAGGAAAAAGGAATTACCAATGTCTTGAGGCAGTCCCAGTCATCAACAAGAGGCTGACCTGCAGGTCGAACGGTTTTCAACACCTCATGACCTTTCTCAATTCCAAATAACAGCTTTCCGACAAGTTTGATACTGTTATCCACGTGCATTCTGTGAGACATAGCTTCAACAAATTGTTTCTGAGCTATGGATTTCCTAGCAGAGCCTTCAGGAGCCTTGCGGTACTGTGGATCGTAATTTTAACCATAAACAAATAGTAAAATGCATTAATTAGCATCAACCTCTGGATTAAATATTTACATCGAGCAACTAAACAAAGAAGAGAGGTCATGCACAAACCTTGTGCCAGAAATGAAGGAGATCAGCATCCCGCTGGTTCACAGGTTTTGAAGATGGCCACAGGGAGTTGTCTTCCACATATGTCAAGTTATCATTTGCAGGGTTTGTACCCATATACAAGAAAAGATCGTCCTTGCTAAGCTTTAGATCCCCATATTGCATGACATGGGAGCTATAACCAGCGTTTTCGTTTCCCGTTCTCCGTTTAACCTTCCAACAGCATAAAAGGATTTGGAAATCAGTTCACACAGTATTCAAAGCACAATATGAAACAATTTGTGTGGCAAAGCCCAAAAAAAATTATGAATTTTCTTTCCTCTTTTCCAAAATATATAATTCAGAAACTTTATCGAGTAGCAGTCAGCAGCAACCGCTTACCAGTTCATATTGTTGTCTCAGTGTTTCCTTATGCAAATTGTGCCTTTCACTGTTCACATGATCAGAAGATGAATTAACATTCTACACTGAAAATATCTAGAGAACAACATGCATACAGCCCTCAAAAGCTACATTCCATGCCAAGCCAATAAATTGTAGATGATCACTTTTGGAGAAGAATAGCCTAAAGGCACTAATTTTAATTCAAAACATTACTTTTGAATATCCTATAACTAGTTCAGATACATTAACCATGAAAAGATATTTTGTTTTAAGAAAATCCAAATCGGCGATTGGAAATGGCTCCAACCATGGCCATGTAATTTATTATATAGACTTGTCATAATTGTTTCTTTAGTTTTATCTTATTTAGGATTAGGTGTAACTATATCTTATTCAAAGAGTTAATTTATTACTTCGATTTTGTTTCCTTCATCTAAGTCGTCCCAACTTGATTAAGGTCTCGCTAATTTTTGGCGCTTTGCCTATAAATATTCATGTTACAAGGGTTGAGAATGAATTGAATTATTGTTCTCTTGAGATCATGCATCTCTCTATCCTCCTCTTCTCCTCTTCGTTCTTCCCTCCTTAACCTATTTCTATTTCTTTGGCATTTGTCCGTACCAATTAAAGGACAATCAACCCAGCACCACAGTGAATTTATATATATATTTTTATATTTATATCAAATGATATCATCCATCTACTTGTTGATTCTTCCTTCTCTTTTCTTTAACATAATATATAAATTATAAATTTTTTTGAGGGGTGGAGTTGTAAAACATGCACAAGAAGGTAAGTGTCGCCTTGATTTCAATTCCACGCAGCCAAACATAGGGTAGTTGTTTTCCATCTTTATGACAAACACAAACACAGGGAAACAGATAAGTAAGGTGTACCTGTCCTCCATCCAAGCAACACTGTACAAGTCACCCAGGCAAGTTTCATATTCTGGAGGAGGACTGGGGTACTCTCCAGGGCAATATGTTCCCCAGCTGCTCTCTTCTGCATTGGAGGCTGTGGTTGCATATATATTTAAGCCTTCAGGAAGAAGGCCTTCAAATATACTTCCAGACTCACATGCTTCAAGGTAGAATACCTAAAAAGATTCATGACTGTCTAACATCACTTGAACTAATACACAAAGAAGGAAAAAAAATCAATGACAAGTGGCAAACAATTTACCAAGCTCTTATAGGACCCCGAAGCATGCATCTTTTTCAGTACATCAATCAGGTCATTTGCATAGATATAAGGATATGTAGGCATTCCTGAAAGATATGAACCACAAAGCTGTCAATTGAATGATTCAAAATCCGAAGAGAACTTAAGAAACAGAAATCACTGAGAAGTTTATTCTTCTCGTGCATATAAACTTACTAAAAATATTGGACGAAAAAAACCTCACAAAAATCAGTTCACAAAATGGTGCGAAATCCATGGAATGGTCACATGCTACCAGTAGGACCAATCTCATTTAACTAGCTAAACATTAATACAGCGATGACAACCCATCATAACAATTTCAATTCCCCTAAGCATCAAAGTGTTCTTCCCTTTTGGGAGCAAATAAGCATCAAACTATCTAATATTTATGTTGACAGTATGACGCTAGACAACTTATTCAGAACAAAGATGATTCGTCGAGGTCAAACTGTAAATTATGCTCAAAAAACGAAAGACATGATTTCCGGTTGTAGTGCATGACCTTGATGCCTGAAATTCGACTACAAAATTGGAGTGATTTTTTCTCAAACATACACAAATAGAAAGTAGCTGAAAAAGTAAATTCATTATACACTCATGTTTTAACTTGAAGCTAAGTGTAAACCAAGCACTTTAAGGAAAACTTGATAAAAGGCATACTGAGAAAGTGCCACTAACCAAGCACCCCAGGACCACCGTGGTCAGTATAATATATGAAGATATGATCATTCGGACCACTATCTACAACCTTCCCACTGCCTCCCGTTAGAGCAGTTTTGTTTCCAAGGATAGCAGCAAAAAAGTTGTGCACTGTGACCTCATCCCCAGTGTAATCCTGCGTTTTAAACAGGGAAAAAAAAATTACTCCAAACGTAGAATATGGAGATTTTTCAACTGTCTGGAAGAGAATGACAAAGAAGAACCTTTGGAACTCCTTTATAAACATCATCACCATGTGGACTGTTTATGATAACTCCAGGCCTAGGGTTCTCTTCATTGTTAGCAATGTCATCGTACATGAAAACAACAATATTTTCATCTTTGAGACCACCTCTCTTAAGGAGTTGATAGGCATGACATACATCAGCCTAGAGCCAAAAAATAAACCGATTAGTGAAAATGGTAAGTAAGAAACAGAAACTCGGAAACTCAGAAACCCAAGGAAGGTAAACATAGGTTATTCAAGGACAAGGTAAGGATTTGAAAGTCATAGTATAAACATGCAATGGTGCTCATGAACTACTGAAAGTTTGACTTCGCCCTTCCACAAAGCTTAACTCTGTCAGTGCAATTATGATATTAATTAACAATTTTTTTTTTTTTAATAAGATCGACTAGTGGATTAACTTCCACACGTCTTTGCCTTTTTTCCTCCTTTCAAAAGCACTATGCTTGCTCAATGGCAGCCTACTTCAAGGCCAACATCAACCATTCATAGGAACATATTATTTTTGTCCGAAAATTAAGAAACAAGACATTGGTACTGACTCAGAAACCGCAACATATGACCTAGGGGGATTGGAGCAGCCAAAACATAGCCAATTTACCATTAAAAAAAGAATCAGAGCATTTTTAAATAGAAATTCCTGAAATGCAGCATAAAACAATGATAGTTAAGGATAAAGATCCTCTCTGGGTTGCTCCTTGGAGAATTGGAGTAGTGAACCGCACACCAAAACAGTGAATTTTGTCCACAACTTCTACACATGAATATAAGATAATACTTTATATTCAGTCCAAAAGAGAAAATCCAAAATTTTCAGTGGCGTTCCACTAGCTAGACTCTTTTGAATTAAATAAAGCACTTCTAAATTCTTAAAAACAATGAAATTAATTAAGAACCTAATGCAAGAGTAGTCGGAAGAGTCACTAGGAAAGATATAGAGCCATCCCAACAAGGGGGTGCTTGGCGCTCACTCCCATCAGTAATGGTTGGCAGACAGCACCAGAAAGAGTTTAGCACTAATGAATAATGACTAAAAAATGGGACACCCACTGCAATAAACAAAATATATATATATATATATATGTATATAATAATAAAATTATATTTTCTATACGGAAATTAAATTTATTGGAGATTCATTAAACACCACTGTTCAACCAGGTGGGCCAAAAGATTATAAAATATCCCTAATCCAGCCATCGGGTTGCCAATTATGGGTCCTACAGCGATGATATTTAGTACTAAGGAGTGAAGTTCATGATTAAAGCTAAGTTGAGCAACAAAATTGAGTGCCCGCAAACCGCGAGTTGACATAATCAACAATAAAGAGAAGACAGATAAAATATATCTAATAAATTCATCCAATAAAAGCAACTTCAACACCGCACTCGCTGTCTCATGAGCTAAGTGGTGCAATTACTATTTCAGCTAACCAAACTTAAACTAAAAGTCATCACTTTACCTATTTTACCTAATAATTATTCCAAAAGACATTTTTATTGAAGCTAAAGAGGTTAACCAAAATTGATGAGAACTTTTAACCTCCAATTTTCCTATTCAACATTAACGTTATCCACTGCAACTCACTATATAAATGATGTTTAGCCAAACTTAAAATTAAAATCAAAATATTAATAGTTAATTCATTTAGTTAGTATGATTGGAGTAGAAGTCTGAATTTATATTAGTCAGAATAATATCCATCAGGCAAGATAAGATTTTAACTAGTACAAATAGCTGTTTAAATCTGAAAAGTTAATAGCCAGCAGAGACGCATAACTTGTTGCCTCAGTCCCGGTTACTTTGTTGCTGAAAACAAGGAAAATTTATCAAAACTTAACACTTAAGTTTGATTAAACAGCCATGATGCTTATGTTGCCACCAACTAAACGTAGATTCTCAATCCAATTTCTCATAAACATTTATTTCAAACGAGTTAGTAATATTTCATCTTCCCACCTTCCAACCGCCAAAAGCAAAAAAACATATCACAAAATTTACCAACTAATATGAAACATCCAATTCAAACTCAATTTTAAGCCAATCCCGAAATTTCTCCTCGAATGATCGTAGGAAATCCAGCAGAGACAAATTAAATACAAAATTCTTCAACAACATCTAGAAAATCTGACTCAGGCACCCAGAAATGCGAAAAGCAAAAAACAATATATATACAGTCAACCAACTCAGAGAACAATCAGGGGAAAGAATAATCACCTGATGCCTGTAATTCCAGTAACCGTTGGATCCAGCAATCAGAACCGCCCATCTCGTCCCGGTGGAATCATCCTCGCCTTCGTTACTCCGGAAGAATCTCGAAGCTTGCGATGGCAATTCAAGAACATCCCCAGAGAATTCACGGCTCTCCACCGCCGCAACTGTCGACAGGAAGAGGATGAGAAATGCAGCGGCAGCGTAGCGGATCATCTTCGTTTGTCGTCGTCTCCGGCGAGAAATAATTGAGAGAATACGTATACTACAGAACATATAGTAAGAGGGGGCTTTACATATAGGAAAAAAGTCGTGCCCGACGTTAATGATGACATTTTGTTGATGTGACGTGGACGGCTGAGATTATTTCATCATAGTTGCGGGTATTGGCCGACTTTCTGGGGTGGGTCCCGCTGGGTTTTAATTTGTTTACTTGTTATTTGGGCAAAGTGTGACCCTCTTAAAGAAAAAGGTCAAATAAGAGGGAAGAACAAAAAAAAAAAAAAAAAAGAAAAATAGTGGAGAAATTGATTTTTATTTTTCTTTATTTTAGGCCGTGAAAAAAAAAAAAAAAAACTAACTAAATTAGGAAATACTTGTTTGGAATGGTTGAAGTTATAGAACATTCTCATGGCAACATATTTTCCCCTATTTTTATAAAATACATATTAAATTTAAAAATTTTAGGATATTGTTTGACAAATGTTTCTATTTTGTGTTTTATTTTAGGCTCGAATTCTTAGAAATCAAAAAATAAAATAAATAAAAAATTAAAAAACTATGGTTATATTTAGGGGAAAAATGGATAATAAGATGAACATTTTTTTTTTTTAGTTTTTTACACTTTACACCCCTAAGCTTGACCCAAATTTCACATTGGTCCTTATGGTTCCAATTTAAACACATAACACGCTAAAGGTTTTAATCGTGGCAATTGAGGACAATTCACTGACACCGTTTAATTAAAAAAAAAAAAAAAAAAAAGACAAACGCACACGTGTTACACATGATCCTCTCAATGAGGTCCCTTCGGCTTTCAAAGCACTCCACTGTGTGTCCGAGTGTGAACAAGAAAACCCTCTCAAATCTACTCCATTTTATCATAAACCCTTTTTTGTTCAATCAACACTTCATCAAACAGTCTTTTCGATCATCTCTCTGAGGCAAAGTAGCATTAATATTTGCTCGCAATGTTGGAGAAGAGTGGCTCTTTATTTGTAACAAGATCTGTTGAAGGGAACCCTTGATTATGGTTAGTTTGTTGTGTTTTTTCATACTAATGTTTTGGAAATGGTGTTTGATTGTTATTATATGTTTATTGTTATTTATTATAATGGTGTTGCATGCATATCGTTTTTCGTTATTAAATTCTTATTGTTCTTTAGCATTTGATTATATGAGTTTCAGTTTCTGTGCATGTGTAAAGTGGAATAAGCTCCTGAATATTTAGGCCCCTTTTGGTTAGTGTTTCTATTCCAACCCAACCCAAAAATTCGGGGATTGATTTTTGGGAACGCGTTTGGCAATGCAAAACTCAACCCAACCCAACCCGACCCAAAAAATGAAAATTGATTCTCAAAATCCTGAGGAAATGAGAAACAAAAAAAAAAAAAAAAAAAAACTTTGTGCCCAAAAAACTCAACTCAACTCAAGGAATATGTTTGGAATTTTTCTTATTGTTAATGAGACTGTTGATCCTATGATTTTGATAGACAATTAAATGTTGATATTTTTTGTGGAACTAACGATTTTATTAAGTGAATTCAGTTTATTAGTTCCAGTAATGAAAATGGTCGTAAAGATATTGTGGCAATGCTAAAGATGATACAAAGATGATGGAAGATTAAGGGTTTGAAGAAATTGAAGAACCTAGGGAAAATAACTCAGGTTAAATTCTAACTCTTAATATATCTCAGTTAGGATCACACACGATACAAAATGTTTTTCAAAATTATGTGTTTTTATAGGATCTTAATTAATTAAATTATTTGCTTCTATGTGTAATTAAAAAATAAATAAATATAATTGACTAAAATTGAATTTAAGATTTAGTGTAGCTAACCGAAAAAAGAAATCGGTTAAAGGGGCGAAAACATCGATGAAATTGGATTTAAAACGAATTGAGAAGAGGAAAAAGCTTGGTCGGTCGACAGGTCAACTTATGAAATACTCTGAACTGGTAAGTTGATAGACAGGTCGACTTATGAAACTCTCTGAACTAGTAAGTTGACAGAAAGGTCGATTTATGGATTGGTAAGTTGACAGATAAGTCAACTTATCAACTTATGGTCTATTTCAGGATTTGTGAAATTTCGGGATTTATTCAAATACTAGCCGTTTTATGGTTAAAATTTGAGAGCTATCTTAGGAATTTAATGTTACTTAAGATATGCAACTAATATTTGAATATCCCTATAGATTTGGTATATAAAATTAAAATGTTTTTCAAAGTGGTCCTTTTAATTTTTCCTATCTTATTAAATTGAGATTGAGTAAAAGTTTGGGGGACTTAATTGAATATTTTAAGAGATATTTTTAAGTGAATTATACCAGGAATGAATCATTATGATATAGAGGGTCTATTAGTGTAATTAAATGTTATAATTTATGGGAACTAGCCGTTGGAGGGTTTGTTTTATTGCCTTTTAAATAAACCTGCGTTTTTCACTTCAATTGTAGATCATATATCAATATAATCTGAATGTATTCTGAGCTATTCAGGTCTCGTGCTTTCTAAGAGTTATTATACTGAGAGTTTGTGATATCTTTCTTGAGAATCATTCTTTGGAGATTATTTATTGTTACTACCGATCTGAAGTTTCATTGTTATTCTAATCATTATTTTTTCGCTAGAATCTTGGTGAGATATTTTCAAATTACTTACTATTAATTGTAGCTTTATTATATTATTTATTATTTGAAATTTGATATTTGAAATTGTTTTTTGGATTTTTTTATTAAAAATTATTTTTGAAACAATTTCTTGAGAAAATTTGATTACGTGCTTAATTACTTGCTACCCATATTTATTTATCAGATTTTGAAATTCTCACTTTTCTATCACTAGAATCGGAATATTAATTGAGTTTGAATTTATTTGGGGTGGTAGAAGCTTCGAGTGGAAAAATCATTTATCAATTGTTTGTAATTGGTGAGTTGAGTGTCAGATTAGATACTATTGGCAGTCTCTAATCAAGGGTAGCTGGTTTCAATCTCTTCCGGTAAAGAGATTGAGGTTTTGATCTTTGCCTAGGGTATAAAAAGATTAAGTGTCAATTTTTCCTTGATTGAATTTGTAAGTGAATTGTAAAGATTCCATCCTTACCTGAGAAAAAGATACTTTGAGTGATTATGAGGTTTTGATTCTTGAGTCTAAGGTATAAAAATAATTAGGTCGTAATTCTCCCTATAATAGAATTAGATTAATCTTTAACCTGTAAAAAGATAGGTTATTCTTGAGCATAGGAAAAAGAAGATGTTATTCCTGAACTTGGGAAAAGGAATTGTAAAGGTTAATTCTGAGCCTATGAAAAGAATCTTTGTGAGAGTTTGGTTCCTACCCTTAAAGGGATCTTGAGTTTAGTAGGTACGAATCTCCGTGAGGCTTGGAGGACTGGATTAGCTAAGAGTAGCTTGGTGAACCAGGATATATCGTAGTGTGCTGCCTTATTTATTTTACTTATATTGTTGTTTGGTGTACACCTAGTTGATAACACATATCCGCTACTATAACGATAATAATTAATTTAGGATAAAATTAATTGTTTGAATTTTTGAAGTGTTATTATTATTCTAATTGACGTGAAGTCATTTATTCGCTCACTTTACACTCGGGAGAGGTAGTGAGCGAGTTTATACTATCCAATTTACTCCCTTTTGGGTAGCTCACTGGGCCAACAGAGACCCATGTTCGACTTCTGTTAGCTCATAACAAGAGTTTTTATTTTTTTTCCCTTCCCTCTATGTCTTTGTCTTCGTTCTCGTCCTCACCTCATCGTCTGTATATCTTCGTCTTCATCATCACCTTCTCCTCTCCTTTCCTCGCAATCGTTTTTCCTTCTCATCTCATCTTTGTTGTCTTCCTTCTTCGTCGTTTCTCTTATTTGTTATCTTCATCTTCGTCTTCATTTACTCGTTGCCTATGTGTTGTCGTCGTCTCTCCATCGTCGTTGTCTTCTCTGCCATTATCGATGAAGTTACAGATCGCAAATCGTCTTCGCCGAACAGGGTTTCGAAGATTTCGTTACTGATTTTGTTGCAGATCGACATCTCTTCGCCATGGTTCCTGAATCAATTTCGATTTTCAATTTCTATTTTGATTTTCAACTTCGAAATCAAAATCGATTTTCTAAATTAATTTTGCTTTTCGATTTCGATTTCATCAAGAAATCGATTTTCGATTTCTATTTCTATTTTCATTTCGATTTTTTATTTTGAAATTGAAATCGATTTCGCTTTTGATTTCATTACGAAATCGATTTAGGGTTTGGTTTTTTATTTTGGTTTAGGGTTCGTTCTTAATTTTGGTTTAGGGTTGGTTTTTGATTTGGGGGTTTGGTTGAATTTCATGAAATCAATTCTAGAGTTGGTTCTTGATTTGAGGATTTTGGTTAAATTTGGGGGTTTGGTTGAATCAATTCTAGGGTTAGTTCATGAAATCAATTCTAGGATAATATCATTATCAAACGTGATTCTGTTCCCAGTACAAAAAAAAAAATTATCATTACCAAACACAATATTGTTCTCTGTAAGAAATAGAATTCTCAACCCAACTCAACCCAACCCATCCTAGTTGGGTTGAAAAAAGTGGGAACACTAACCAAACGCCACCTTAATATTCTAAAACATGTTTTGTTTATTGGTTTTTGTTTGTTTTTCTATTTGTTTTGCTTGGTTCCATCATTTTTGGGGGAACGACACTGTTTACTTTTAATGTGTACCATGCGGGGCATTTTAGAGATGGTGCAATAATTGATTATGTAGGGGCTAAGATTGATTATTTTGACTATTGTGATCCTGATAAAACGTCTCTACTAGAAATTAAACAAATAGGTCAGATTTTGATTTATGATGATTTTGCCCAATATTTTGGTGTTCTCCCTTCTGGTTTCCAATTAGAACATGATTTTGAGACTTTGGATATGGTTAAATGGATACTTGAGAATAAATGTATTAACTTGCGGATAGTGTCTAAGAATAGAGATAATGAAAAAAAATGAACCAATTGAAATTTGTAAAAGTAATAATAATTCCGAAAATGATTCTGATAGAGAATGTGATGATTTTTTTGTATAGTAATTTTGAAATGAATGAGGATGATAATGAGGATGACAATTTGTTTGACACCAATGTCAATAAAAGAATTGAATGGGTTGGATTAGAGAGTAGCAGATTGATGGGGGTCCAAATCAAGGGAGGGGCCTTCAAAATTTGTGCAGAAAAAGATAGAAAAGGATAAAGAAAAATTTGTGGAGGATGAAAGTGAGTCTGATGAGGGTGAATTGGATAACAGTGAGTCTGATGTTGTAGTTTTAGATCATTTGGATAGTACTGTAGGATCGGATGATGACATAGGCTATAAGTTCCCTCGTTACAATCCCAAAATTGATTTTGAGAAACCTAAATTTTGTTTGGGTGTGATGTTTAGTACTTTTAAGAAATTTTGAGAAGATATGAGGGAGCAAGCTGTTTGAAAGAGTAGGAACATTAAATTTGTAAAGAATTGGTCCACAAGAGTGATAGCAAAATGTATGGAGAATTATCCTTTGATGACATTTGCTTAAAAAATAAATGGGGAACAATCTTTATAGATCAAAACCTATGAGAAGAAGCACACATGTAGCGAGATTTTTTTCAATAGACATGTGAACTTGTTGGCCCAAAGAGCTACTCAAGAAGGGGTGCATTGAGTAGTTACAAAATTTAAACAATTAAATTCTTAAATACAAATAATTAATTTTCCTAAATCAATTATTATCTTGTTACGCAGCGTAAATGTGTTTAATTCTAAATGCTCACCCAAACAAAATATAAAAAAATAATCAATACAACACACAACAATATATCTTGGTTTGGTAAGGTACTCTTATCTACATTTAGTCCCCCAAACTCCACGAAGATTCGCAATCTACTAAACCCCTGATTCATTTCCCAAGTAGGAACCAAAACCTTATAATCTCAATTTTTTTTACAAGCTCAGAATCAACATTTATATTTATCATTTTCACAAGTTCAGGAAGAACCCTATCTTTTTACTAGACTCAAGACTAAGAGCTTGTTTAATAAAAATAAATAAAAAAATAAGCACTTAAAACTGAGTAGATTAAGCACTTAATTAATTAAGTGTGTTTGACAAATGTAATTAAAATTACTTAATTAATTAAGTTAGCTAAAAAATTAAGTGAAAAAATAAGCTAAAAATTCAGCAAACACCCCCTGACTTTTTTTTTTTTTTTTTTGCGAAAGGCGCTCAAACTTTTTCGAATTAAAAAAAGACATGGTTTGACCATTTTACCCTTCATCCTACCTATGGTTTGGTTCATTTCTTCATCTATCCAGTTCGATCGAAGAGAGAGAAGAGGAGCGATGACGAGTAGGTTCATTTCTTCATCTGTCCAGTTCGATCGAAGAGAGAGCAGATGAGGGATGACGAGTTGCGAAAAGGCGGTGGCGAAGAGAGAGGCGGCAGCGAAGAGAGAAGTGACGGTGAAGAGGAAAATCCCTTTGATTGGTCCACGCAGCGGAATATCGCTGCGTACTTCTGCGATTCTCTCGTAAGATCCCGCCGATTTTCATGGAGATTTTTGCTATGCGATTGGTTATTTGATCTTTCTCCGATAAATCATTCGTTTTTTGTACGTAGATGCGGTGAATAGTAGCGGGCAAAGATCAATTGGAATTTCGTAAAATTTCTTCGTTCATTTGCTCATTTCGTCCAGATCGTCTTCAACAAGGTATGTTCTTCTTCAAATCTAGAGTTTTTTGTTTCTTCAACTCGATATTTTTGTTCTTTCCTCATATTTGCTGTCATTTCTTGAATCAATTTCATATCCGCGATCTTACCCATCTCTAACTTCTTTTTTCCCCCTCATTTGTCTGGTGCTATTTGGGGATGTCAAGTTCTCTAATAAACTGCTTATCCTGCATTTCAGAATGTTCACTGTTTTTTTTTTTTTTTACAATAGCATTGGGAGTATACCCGATCGATTAATAGAAATAATAGGCTTTGTGTTGTAAGAGCTATATATTTTGATTCTTTGTGCTTCCATGTAAGGAAATGTTTTAGCATGTATTAACTACATTGCTGAAATGAAATTTCCTTTAACGGTTGATGCACTATGGTGATACACTTTTGCGCACGATATGTGTTCGATGAAATGCCTGTTTTGAATTTGTATATTAGTGGTGTTGTTTCTTGTGGATGCTATATTCTAGAGTTGATTTCCGACTTCGTGGATCATTCAATTACAGGTATGGCCATCATTTCTCTACAGGTATGGCCACCAACTCTCTCAGCATGGCCACAACCTACAACATACTAGGCCTTCTCGATGGAAAATCTTTGACAAACTGTGAAATCAAATGGTTTTGAGACATTGCTTCTTTTTCTTCATAGGAATCCAAATCCTAACCCACATTTTTCCAAATCTAAGAAAACTGATTTAAATTTGTCATTTGAGATTAGTGTTCAATGGCTAAATGCCACAGTATCTTAAGGTAAATATCAGAGGATTTGCTGATATTTAATTCAATTTTCTAGTTCGATTTGCGAGTTTTTGTTACCATTTTGCCATTTTTTGGTTCGAGAAGGCGATTTGCTGAGGGGAGTTCTTTAGATTTTCATCTTTCATACTCGCAATTTTGGTGGATTTGCGTTCGATCTGAGATTGCGAGCTCCGATTGCCTAGAGATTTGCTAAGAAATTTGTTCATTATGTTGAGATTGTGAAAAATTTAATCCCTTCCAATGAGGTATTATTTCTTCTTCATCTTCTTCCGATTGATCTGAATCAGTTCTTGTTCTTGTTCTGAACACTAAGATGTGTGTTATGTGTAACTTCATAGAATTTGATCTCCATTTCTAATATTCAATTCTTGTTCTGAACCATGAGATCTGTGTTGTGTAACTTCATATATCTTAATTAGTTATTATTCTAGTTTTATGGTGGTTTAATTTTATAGAAATGATTTTTTTTTTTTTTTTTTGTATTATCTTAATTCAAGGGTAATTATGTAAATTAAACAATTTTCAGCAATTCAAATTCTGCACTTATCAAACAAACAAAAAAAATTCAACACACATCCTACAATACACATCAATGGAGATAAAGAACTATGAAATGGATCAAACACACATCCTACAATACTAAATGTTGATTCTGAAGCAACTTTAGAAATCGGTACGGCCAACACATCCCTAGATAATCGAGATAACACTCAAAACCTACTACTGCTACTCTTCCACCAACTTAAGACATCAAATTTCTAATCACTTACACCTTTGGAATTTCAACTAGGTATTTCTCTACATTATTTTCACACCCGAATGTCTATCTTTCGTTTAAAAAAATTGTAATCGAGAGGAAATCAATTTATGGTGATTATCTATATCCATATTAAACGTCTTATTTGAAGTACCACTAGGGCCACTACCACCAGAAACAGTCTGAACATTTGGTGATTCACACGAAATATAATAATCATACAAACGATTCAATGTATCTTTCACTTTACCAATCAACTTATTCGCAAACACGTCATCATACATTTCAGATAAACAAAACTGAAGATTTGACATTTTTTATCCTTGGATCCAAAACTACAACAACATATAAAAGAAGATTTATCTTATCACTACTTCCCCAATATTTGTCAAATTTTATTTTCATACTAAATGCCATTTTAGATAGCAAAATAAATTCTCTTTGAATTAAGTCATTTATTTTTTTCATGAATAATAACTATTTTATCAAAGAACGAGTTATTTATACTTTTAGGGTTTTAAGGTTGCAAAAATACCTGATTAATAATCTTTTAAACATTTTTACATTTGTAGGGCAAAGCGGCCGATTTACAACCGTTTACAACTTTCCTTTTATAACACAAAAGAAACTGGCCACAATGTGGTCAGGTTCTTGATGAGGGAGGGGGTTGCAAAGTTGTAGCATCCCTTCGCACCCCTTTATTTTCCGAGACCCCCACCCCAACCCATTAATTTCTCCAACAACCCCTATATTTTTTTTTAATCTTATAAAAAAAAAAAAAAAAATCTAATATGTTTAATTCTTATAAAAAAAATTATTATATTTTTTTGCAAATAGAATATTTATATTTAATTTTTTTAAAATTTGGCTATTTTTCAAACTTGTAATTTAGAATTTTTTTTTAAGAATTAATATATTTATCATATTTAATTATTTTTTTAGAATATATTTAAAGAAATATTTTTTTCATTAATTTTTAAGTAAATTTTAATTCTTAAAGAATACAGTTGGCATTATATTTTTTTCAAACTGGAGATGTTCAAATTTTAATGCCAATATGGTACCATATTCGTGTCCAAAATTGATCAAATTGTTTATAAACTATGTTCATAACACTCTATAATGCAACTTACGAAATTAAAAATAGATTGGTGACCGTTTTTTAAAAAACTACCAAAGTATGTGAGTTAAATTATGTTCCCTAATCCATTTTTAGTTTTGTAAGTTGCGTTACAGTGTGTTATGAACATAGTTTATGTTTAAAAAATTGATCAATTTTGGACAGGGATAGGGAACCGTATGTGTGTCAAAATTGGAACACTTCTGGCTTTTTTAAAAAATATGATGCCAGCCATATTTTAAAAAAATTAAAATTAACTTAAAAATTAATAAAAAAAATATTTATTTAAATATATTACACAAAAATAATAAAATATGATAAATATATCAATTTTAATTTTAATTTTTTTTTTCTAAATTACAAGTTTGAAAAATAGCCAAATTTTAAAAAATTAAATATAAATATTCTATTTAAAAAAAAAATTACAATTTTTTTTTTATAAGAATTAAACATATTAGATTTTAGTTTTATTTATTTTTTTATTTTTTATTTTTTTACTTTATAAGATTTAAAAATATTGGGGGTGGTGGAGAAATTAGTGTGTGGTGGTAGGGGGGGTTTGGGAAAATAAAGGGGTGGGAGGGCTTGCAACTTTTCAATCCCCCTCCCCCACACACATCAAGAAACCATCCACATTGTGGCCGGTTTCTTTTGTGTTATAAAGAAAATGTATCAACCATTTTGCTCTAGAAATATTAAAAAGTTTAAAGGGGTATTAGTCAGGTATTTTTAAAAACTTTAAAATCCTAAAAAGTGTAAATAACTCTTAAAGAACATATTAGAAGTAACATACAAGGTACCCAAAAAACGGTTTAAAGCTGAATTAAATAATCTCAAAAACTTCACAAAAATGACAATTTTTCCAGTTTTCACTATTTATAAAGCTTCTACCACTCTTACCAATATTTTTTTTCAAAAAAATGATCATGACATTTTCGATCCTCATCCTCCAATCTGTCAAAAGTCTTTTCAAATTTCTTAGCACTCTCTGACATCTTATATGTAGAATTCCAACGAGTTAGAATATCAAGATATGAGAGACTATTAGATTCAATTTTAAGTAGTTCCATACACTTTTTAAAAGTTTGAAATCTATTTGGAGATGACTTCATATACTAATAGCTTCTCAAACTCTAACTATTGATTCATGAAGTTTTTTCAACTCATAAAATACAATCAAATTTAGAATATGAGCGCAACAATGCATATGTAAGAATTCATGCCCCAACACAGTTCCATTCCAATCTTTAGTTACTGTTTGTAAGAATCTAATAGTTGTGCTATTAGAGCTAGCATTATGAACTATTAAGGTAAAGTAACTATTAATATTCAACTCACACAAACAAAATTCAACTTTTTCCCCAACAATTTCCCCTTTATGGTCTTCAACAAGACAAAAACTCAGAATTCTTTTATGTAACATTCAATCATCATCAATAAAATGACATGCAAGACACATGTAATTCAAATTCTGTATAGAAGTCCAAGTATCAGTAGTTAGGAAAATTCTACGACCACACAAGGCTTTCTTTAATATTATTTATCTTAACAACATCTCTAGCCACCGTAGTACAAGATGGAATATTTCAAAATTTAGGTTGCAAAATATTACAAAACCTTCTAAACCCATAATTCTAAATAACCTAAATGGTAATTCATCTAAAATAACCATTTCAGCAAGAGTTTTTCTAGAGGCATCCACAGAAAAACTCATTATTACAAGACTAACTCCATCTTGACCATCCTGTTTTAGTTGAATAATTAATTGGGTTTGTCCCATTAGGCACTCTCTATATGGATATTTAGGATAATTTACAATACGAGCCTTCAAATTACTTGTTCCATGTTGTTTAGGATCAACTTGATATTGTTTCCCACAATATTTACAAATCGTTACTTGATTTTCATCTTCAATTACTTTATCAAAATGGTCCCTAACCTCAGAAATATTTCTACCACTACTTTTTACATTTTTAGGCAGGGGTAACAATTTATCAGTAGTAGGAAAAGAAGTAGAAGTTGGAGGGTTAACTTGATTGATAGCCACATTAACTTGTTCTTCGAGAGGAGTAGAATATCCCTTGACATAAACATTATTGGAGAGTTTCATAACCTATCACAATTATAATCGTCAATTTGAAAACAAATTCGAGTATAATATGTTTTTCGTAAATAAATAATCCAGTATGTATTGTATATGAATCAGTATTGTTTTTTTATCTTAGAAAATAAAAAACAGTAAGTACTCAAAAATCAATAAATACTCACAAAAATCACAAATCAATAAGAACTCACAAATTAACAAGTACTATGTGAATATTTAAGTACTCACAAATAAATACCATTTTTATCTCAAAAAATAAAAATAAGTTATTCATATACTGATTCATATACTGGATTCCAGTAAATGTCACAACCCGTCCCGGACACCGATCATCCCGGGGCTGGCGTGATTACAACATGACATCATCAAAATCCCAAATAACCTAATAGTAAATGACAATATACACCCACTGTATACTACGTACATCTACTATGGGGGCGCACCCGACCCGAAGTTCTCCTAACTAAAAGTATTTATCCATGAACCTTCATAGGTTCGCCTTTGACAGCTTCTTTCAATCGTCCACATGACTTCATCACATAGCTCTACCTAGTGCCAGTAGGGGACCGACTCCTAGCTGTTGTACCTGCGAGTGTACTGCCTTCTTAGTAAAACATTTTAAGAATATTAATACTTTCTAAATATTTTCACAATCTAGTATGGATCAAGCATAAGTATATAAGTAATGACAATAAAGCGATATAGATAAGTTCCATCTAGTATAAAATCCTACCAATCATTATAATAAATAATATCAAATCAACCATTATATGTGAAACACCGTATCTTAAGCACCAATCTCAAACACACACCTCTAACACACACACACTGGCCAGTTCTAGTGATCGTTTTAACCTCACGATCGGGAGTTTGCAACGGTACCGTACCATCCGTAGGATATGCCTTCCTACGAACACCCATCACTCCACCGAAGCGGATAATTACTGCGCAGTATAAACGTCTAACATCACTCTGCCGAAGCAGATAAACATCACTCCGCCGTAGCGGATAACATCACTCCGCCGAAGCGGATAATCTCACTCTACCAAAACAGAAAAATACTAGGGCATCGTCAAATCAACTACAGCATCATCAAATCACAGCTCAATAAATATCGTCAAATCACCACATCTATCTCTTTTTCTCAAAACCAACTTTTTAAGTCCAAAGGCATATTTCACACTTTTCTTTTTAGAGAAAACATCTGATTCTTTCAAAACTACTTTTCCACCCTTTATTTTCCCTTTGAAAACCAGACATTTTTAGGAAAACAGATGTTTTCTATTTCCTTTTAAAAACACCGTTTGATTTTACCAATTTCAACAAAAATTCATTTTCAATTTCATATTGGAAACCGTCGAAATCTCCTAAAAACCCAGTTTATCAACTCACCCAAATCCTGCTTGATCCATATCATTTATAAATTCATACAATTTAAGCAAACACATATTTCATCATGTATATACATAGAAAAATAGTTTGGTGAGAAGACAGTACACTCACCTCTCTTCTTGTGCTACCGTAACTGCACCGTCCAAAGCCTACCGGGATGCTGGCGTTTGCGAACCTAGTAATGATAGGGTCTAAATTAATATTTTAAAATAACCTAACATACAATGCAGACCATTATTCCCATATTTCTCATTCCCCAAGTTAATTATACCAAATTGTTATCTATACCCTTTTCCTGTGTCCATATTAACTGTACGATATTATTATGATTAGTGATTACGAAATCATCGTAACGAGTATATAATTTAATGCTAACAATTTAACCAGATGGGAATAGTAATTAATGATTTAAAATATTAGTCCACGAGGTCATTATTTATTCCGAATCACTTACAGGTCCCTAATTGGATTTTTGATTTTTCTGTTGGGGTTGTTAGTGTAATTAGTTAATTTTTTTTTTTCCTTTTTTTTTTTTTTTTTTTTTCCCCTTCTCTCTTCTTCTTCGTTCTTTTTTTTTTTTTTTTGTTTCCTGCTCCTGTTCCTCCTGTTCCCGCCGCCGACGACACCTCCCATTCCTCACCAGCCTCCTTCGCCGGCGACTCACCACCCACGAACAGTGGACGGCCCACACACTCGCAGCCCCTACACCAACGGCGAACGGCCAAACCACCGGCATGCACACACACACACACACACACAGTTTCGTCAACATGACGTCGCAGCAGCTCCGGCCACCGCTATCGTCTACAGCTGTCGCCGGCGATCTGAACAGACACGCACACACAGTCCCCTCATGCGCACACACACTCCGTCGGCGACCCAACAGTGCCGCCGACGACCCTACATGTCTACCCACCTAATGACCCGTGCATCCCCTACCCCCTTAACCTCCGTCGACCGGCAACCAATGGCCGATCACCTATCGGATAGAAAAATAGAAACAGAATACTCATAAGGACTTACCAAACGATGGAACCAAACGGCGGTCGGTCACGCCGTTGACCAACTCCCCCCTTCCCACAGCCGCCGAGCAAACCACCGGGAATTCCACTCGATCGTTCTCACAGTAGTGGCCACAGGAACATACCCAGGCAGCCACGGGACACACGCTCTGCCTTCTCGCCGACGGCACGTCGAACACGGAGGCCCGACATTTTCCTTCTCTCTCTCTCTCTCTCTAGATTTTTTTCAAATTTCCCTTTTCCTTTTTCCCCGATTTCTCACCTCAGCACACGAAGGGGGTGATTTAATGCATGAAACTAGTGGTTTTAAACCGATTTGAGCCTGCCATGTTGCCCCTCGATCGTCGCTCCTTGGCCGGTGGGTTGCCGTCGGTGTGCCGGGTGTTTGTGCACACACACACACACACACACACACACACACACACACACACACACACACATATATATATATATATATATATAAATAAATTACACTCTCCTCCCCTTAACTCCTTAAAAGCTTCATTTTAGTTTAGGTACACTTTTAAGATTTTTTCCTTAAATTGCAGTTGCACCCCTAAAAGTTTTAATTTTAAGTCAAATGTCAATTTACCTTTCTAAATTGGGATTTACTTGTTTCCATATTTTCAATTTGACCCCAAGACTTTTTATTTGAATTTTTAATTGTCCCAATTTCACCCCGAATTTTTACAATTACTCTAAAATACCACTGAAATGACGCACATGCTACAATTGAGGTCTTACAGTAAATATATGAATCGGTACTGGATTCTAGTTAGGGGTGTACTTTGTATATGAATCAGTATTGGATTACAATGTAAGCATATGAATCATATATTGGATTCCAGTAAGTATATGAGTCAGTACTAGATTCCAATATACTATTTTTTTTTTCGGTAACACATTCAGTACTCGATTCATATACGCATACTCTTGCATTTCCAGTATACTGTGTAAGACTTGAATACTTATTACAGGATTTGAAAAAGTAGAGAAATTGGTTTTCCAATATATTGCGTATAGTGAAAAAGATAAAAATAAATAAATAAATAAGAGATTAATATTTTTATCTATTTTTTTTTTTTAAAAGTTCATAGTGTTTGTCTGGTTAAGAAAAAAAATAAAAAGAAGAAAAATAATTCATTTTAATATAATTTATTATTTTACCCTCATATATTATTAAAAAAAATAAAAAATTATATTATTAAGGGTATAATTGTAATTTTATTGTATTTAAAAAGAAAAACT
Organism: Eucommia ulmoides; assembly: GCA_016647705.1. NCBI lineage: Eukaryota > Viridiplantae > Streptophyta > Magnoliopsida > Garryales > Eucommiaceae > Eucommia > Eucommia ulmoides. Next base: position 42,837,206 of record CM028332.1, on the reverse strand, counting down.
ATTTTCTTACATTTTTCTCCCAAATTGGTATGAAAAAAAAAAATTGAAATTGTCTATTTTTCTTTCTATTTTTTTTTTTTTTTTTTGTCTATATCAATAGTTTTTTTTTTTTTTTTTTAAATTATCCTTTTTTATTTATTTATTCTTTTCTTTATTATTATTATTTTTTTCACTCAAACAAATGCGCCGAAAAAATTATGAATTTACGAAAATAATAAATGAGGGGAAAGCATAATTTGAGTAAATTCTAAGAGAGTAACGTATAATTTGCCTTAAAATTAATATAAACCTGCTTTGATTTTTTTGGATAGGCTCCTCCACCTTTGATTTTAGAAAATTTATATTGTGAATTGTTGCAATATGTCGTGTGTGTAAGACAAATTGAATACTACTTATTGGTATTGTCATAATTATATTATTTTTTTTGGGTTTTACAGGAAATTATATTTGGGTTAACTTACACATATTTTGATTAATTTATACATATCTCAATTAATTATTTCTCGAAATGATTTTAAGAACACACTCCTTCATATAAACTGGATGAGTTTAAGATTTAATTGTTAGTGTACTCTCCAAAATTATTGATTATTTAAAAAAAAAAAAAAAAAAAACACTTCTATATACCAGCTAACCTAATACCTCTTAATATTCGTAACTATACATGTATATACACAGCCAAAAAAGTACATATACAATGTTTATTTATGATAAATGATTGAGTTATTAATTAATGTTGACTCGCACCCACTTAGGGAATGTTTGGTTGGAAGGGTGGGAATAGAAAAGGAAAAGGAAAATGAAAAAAATAAAAATAAAAATTATTCTTTGTAGAGGGAAAATCATTTTCCTTTGTATGTTTGGTTGGAGAGATATAGAAGGAGGAAAAATAATATTTTGTGTGTATTAAAAAAGAAAAAATAATAATATGCACTATCTTAATTTACAATTTTACCCTTACTACAAATAAAATGGGTATGTGTTATATAAAATAAAAGGGCAAAATAGTAATTTTGGAATGTTTTCCCCACCAACTTTTCATTTTCATCCCAAATTTGGGAAGGAAAAAAAAAGGGCGGGAACACATGATTTCACCTCCATTTTATTTTTATTTTTCCTTTTCACCTCTAACCAAATACACTACCATTTCATTATCCACCCCATTATCCATTTCATTTCCCAATCCATTTCATTTTCTACTCTACCATTGGTTGGATGGAAAATGAAATCATGTTTGGTTGGATGGAAAATGGAAGGGAAAAGAAAATAAGATGGATAAAACACAATTTTCGAGATAATTTTTTTTTTTATCACAAATTTGGGAGGGAAATAGAAGGAAAATGGTGAAAGGTATTGATGTTGCCAAAATTTACCTAGAACGTGTTTCAAGGCCTTACATGTCAGAAACCTCTGCAACCCATAACCTGACCTACAAAACCAATTAGTTCTATTAGGAAGATACTGGTGTGGTGTCGGCTAAAGAACTTCTTACGTGAGAATAAGGTCAAATTGCTCTGAGAAGAGAATAATCAATTGACAATGTATTAGAGTAATATTGAAAGAGATTGTCTTGATACATCTTTCCTTACCGTATATATAGGTCGTACCTCTAGTAACCGTTCCCGACATGATTCTCTCCATGTTCCATAATCAACCGTCGTAAATGTAGCCTGTGCTCCCATTACAGGAAGTTGCGTCAATCATGTTAGTGCATGAGTAGGATGGTGGGTGAGGTAACAGTTACCATTGACTTACCATCCTTAGATCTAATAATCGGGCCCTCCTTGGATGGCTTTGTCCTACACCGAGCAGGCCTAGTGCGTGGTTGAGTTGTGCTTAGCAAGCCAGACGCTTTGTTTTTGGGCTATTAAGGCAGCGACCCATTGCTCGCTACTGAGTTGCCTCTTTCGGGTCAGGCCCCTTAGGCAGGTCCGACCCACTACTTCATCTTCCTCTGCTCCGGTTTGCATGTGGGAATTTTTCCCTCATTAGGTATCAAAATTACAATTATACCCTTAATAATAGATTTTTAATTTATTTTTGTAATATATGAGGTCAAAATAGTAACTTACATTAAAGTGAATTATTTTTCATTTTTTCATTTTCTTTTCCCACCAAACAATACTAGGGAAAAAAAAAATGAAAGAAGGGAAAATAATTCATTTTAATGTAATTTACTATTTTGTCCTCGTATATTACAAAAATAAATTAAAAAATCTATTATTAAAGATATAATTGTAATTTTAATACCTTTAATTATTTTCCTTCTATTTTTCTCTCACAAATTTGTGAAGAAAAAAAATTACCTTAAAAATTGTATTTTATTCGTTCTATTTTTTTTTCCTTTGTTTTTTTTCCCATCCCATCACACATAATTTTTTTTTTCCCTTTCAATCATCACATATTTTTGTGCATGATTCTTACGAGCGACAAGCACAACTTATGGATGGGCCCCTTTTTATTTTTTTTTATTACTTTTTAGATGAGCATGTCTGAAGTACCTCATTGCAACTTGGGTATTAATGTAGTGGCTTGATGGAGAATTAATTTTAGAAACTTGTAATTAATTGCAACTTGGGTATCCAAATATTAACATTTTTTTTTCTTTTTTTAAGGACAAACAGGAGGAAGATTTAAAACACTAAACATCCACTAAGAAAAAAAACTCGATAACGAATGTTAAAATTTTGATGACGTCATTTTTTTTAAAAATTTTTTTTGTGATTATCTAAAATAACTCTCAATAATTATAAATAAAATTTTAAGTATAATGTATTATATATTTCAAATATTAGAGTGCAGCATGCAATTTACTTCTTTCACTCTTTCTTCTAAAGTTTCACCTATTTTTATTTTATGTTTTAGTTTGTGTTTTATAATTTATTGTCTTTCCTATTTTTTTTATTTTCTATTTATTACTTTTTATTTTTTCCCTTTTGTATCATTTTTTTTAGTTTTAATTTGTGTTTTTAAGCTTTTTTATTTTTTATTTTTGTTTTTTAATTTCTATTTTTCTTTTTCTTTTTTGTTGCTCTGTATTTTGTTTTCTATTCTTCATCTTTCATTTTAAGTGTTTTGTTTGTTTTACCTTTTTTTTTTTTGTTTCCTTTTTCATTTATATTTTTTTTTTCAATTTTTATTTGTCGTTGTTTTTTTTTTTTTTCCTATTTTTTTTTTTTGAGTTTCTATTTTCCCCTACTTCTTTACTTTTGATTTTTCGTTCTTTTAAATAAAAATAAATATTAATGATTTTTAAAAAATCATTTTTATTTTTAAACCTAAATTGGTAACGAAGAAGATTACTGTGAGCGGATACAAAATAAAATAAGAAATAAAAAGCCAATGTAAAAATAGAAAATAAAAATAATAAATGAAAATTGGAAAACAAAAAATAAAAACATAAAAAAAATAAAAAATAGAAACAATAATAAAAACAAAATGGAATGCGAGAGACAAAATAAATAAGATAACGAAAAAAATAGAAAACCTGAGGTGGAGTGAGAGAGATATTTAGGTTGGGGTCTTTGAGAAGAAGAAGAAATTGGAAAAAGAAAGAGAAGGAAGTGGGTTAAGGAAGGAATGATTTGCGAGAATTGTTAATTACATTTGTTCTCTTTATATTTTAGTATTATCAGAATATTTTAATTGTTAATAAATTTAAAATGATTTTGAACACTTTTGTTGAGAAAAAGTAATGTTAATTATAATAGGAGTAAATGCAATTTTAATTAAAAAAAGAACTTTATTTAGCATTTGAACAAATCTCTTATTCTTACCTTTTAAATTGTGCAAAGAACATATGAAAGCAAAAAATTATTCATATATAATATGTATTCGTATAGTTGAATGTTATTATTATCCTAGTGTAGTATATAAATTTTTAAGACTCCAATCAATCTATTCTAATAATATGTTAAATATTTATGTTATATTTTTGTTTAATGTCCTTAATTTTTTGAGATATTAGACTATTATGTTAAATATTTATGCTATATTTTTGTTTAATCTAGAGTGTCTTTAATTTTTTGAGATATCAGACGATTGAGAAATATTTAAAGGTTTTATGTTCGTTTTATTTTGTATAATAAATAGTATAGTTATGATTTTATTAAGTTTTGACAAATTTTGATGACCATCCTCTTATATATATTTGGCAAAATTGAAGAGATAAATCATTATAGTTAAAGGCTTCTAATGCGTAAAGTGCACCAAATATATAAACTTCAATACTACAATCAATCTATTCTAATAATGTGTTAATTACAAAAAAAAGAAAAAAAAGAAAAAAAAAGAATGAGAAAAGACCCCAAAGTGGTTTGTGCCTTCTAAGCAAGTGCAACAACTGTCTTGGAAATCAAAATTTTGGCACGTTTTTGCAATGTTTTAAAAAACAGATTGGACAGTCTAATTCAACCGATTGAACTATTACCTGGACTTGTTTTCGGTCTGGCTAACCGCTAAAACCTAATTTAGGCCAAAAATCGGTGAATCGGATCGGTTTTCCCTCATTTGAATTGTTCCCAAAAAAAAAAAAAAAAAAAAAAAAAACTAGCTCACACAAACCTCTCTCTTGTCTAGCCTCTCTCGTTCCATCTGTCATCCAGCTCAATCTCTATCTCTTCTCTTTATTTTCAGTCTCCCCCCCTCTCTCTCACTCTCAATTCAGATTTGGTCTGGTGAAATTCCAAATCTAATGGTTATATTCCAAATTCAACAGCGACACTCCAACCAGCCGCAACCTCCATGGGTGATCTCTCTCTCAACAACAACCTCCAACGACAACTTATGCCTCCCCACCTGAGCAACTTCTAACATTCCTTTGCACCGGAAACCCGTGTAAATTGAACTTTTTAGTTTACTATAGGTATGATTCGAAGCTCATGTTTATCTGTAATTTTTTTTTTCCTTTTATGTTTAATTTCACACCTTTAGTTTCATTTTTGTCCAACTTCGTTAATTATCTATTTAATCTTACTCCTTTAGTTTCATTTGGTTTCATTTTTGTCCAAGCACAAGCTTTTCTTTTTGTTTTATTATTTCTTTAATAATCTGTTTAATTGTGATTGTTTGTTGATGTGTTGATGTTAATTGTCTAATTTTAATTTATAAAATTATTGTAAATAATCTGTTTAATAGTTTGGTCATATAAAAACTAAAAATATTTATTTTTTGTTAACATAGGATCATTTGTGAATAGTGTCACTGTTCAACCGCGATTTGTCTACCATTTGAACCGGTGACCCGTAAACCGGTGACTTTTTCAGTTCGATATCCGGTCCAATTTTTAAAACATCGCATTTTTATACTATATTTTTAAAGTATTCTCTTTTATTTTAAAAAAAAATCTTTTTCAATATATATATATATATATATATTTTAAATTTAAATAAAAAATTAAAATATATTTAATAATGACAAAATATAATTGTCTCTTGTTACCATTTAGAAATGTGAACGAAGAGTATATTCTCATAATTAAAATTTGATTTTCCGAAGAGTATATTCTCATAATTAAAATTTGATTTTCTCTGGCAGGTGACGAGTATGTGCTTGAATAAATATTAAAAGAAAGAATTCAATTAAAAAAACATATGTATATTTTAAAAAATATATATATATATTTTGAAAATTTATAATTTTTTTATTCAAAATCAAATATCTTTTTCAAATATTTTACCTAAATATTTGGTTGGAATGATGAAAAAAAATAAAAAAATGAGAGGATAATATTTTTATCCTTACTAAAATTAAAATTATTTCCTCTAGTGTTGTTCTGTTAAAAGAAAAAAGAAAAAAAAAAGAAAATAATTCATTTTAATGTAATTTATTTTTTAATTGTGGTGTATTACAAAAATAAATTAAAATTACTATTATTAAGAATATATTATAATTTGAAAAATTCCTTAAAAAGTCCCATGAGTGAAAAATATCATTTTCTTGAGGACTATCTAAGACATTTTTTTTTGCTTTGGAATGGTCATTAGAAAATGATATTTTTCACTTGTGAGACCTCTCAACAAGATGCATTTTATTCATTCTCTCTCATTTAATTACTTTATTTCATTTTTCCTCTAATAGAAAAATTTGCATGGAAAAAAATTACTTGAAAAAATGTTTTGTTTTTTTCCCTCTTATTTTTCAATCATATAAAATAAATTTATTTTAATTTTTTTTTCTTATCTATCATTTTTCTGTCCGACCAGACTTGGCCTAGAAAATCTAATCAAAATTTTTCGAAAGAAAAATTAATCTCGAAATATATACAAACAATGACTCCTCAGTTTGAAAAAGTAACTAACAGTCAATGGAGACTGTCCATAATTTTGTACTAGCAATCTCAATAATTTCTTTCAAAACAAAATACATTATTACTTTGTCAACAAGCGCTGTCTTAATTAACAAAAAAATATGACAACAGAACAGAGGGTGTCCAATTCGACGGCTGAATATTTGTGGTTGTAACTTTCTATGCTGAATATTCTTTTTGTCGTTTTATGAGTAAATAAATAAATCCTCACATTTTTGTCAATAAAGAGAGTTGTATTGTATCACGGCACGTTTGGTGGTGGTGGGCGACTCCATTTAAATGTCATTTTCTTTTCCTTTTCACACTATTAGCCCACATATTCTCTTATATTATAATTTTCTTTTAACTATTTATTGTATTTATTACTCACTCCTTTTGTCATTTGTTTCAAAATCAACTTTTTTATCATTCGAAAAATATCAATCATTTTCTCGTCATTTTGGTCGAATATTATTTATTTTTTTATAGGTTAGAAACAAGTAAATAAATTATTGTAATGATAATTTTATACTCAACAATTTTAAAATAATTAAATAATTTAACGTTAAATTACATAAATATCTTAAATATCCCTTTAATTTTTTTTAAATAATTATCCACTTTATCTTTATACACTAACGTCCCTATTTAAATTTTTTTTACCCATCTATTTTTAACAAATTAAAAAAACTTACCCCTCCCCCACCCCTACCATGCCGAATAACCACCACAATCCACCAAACTCCCACTAGAATTTTCTTCCTCTTTCTTCTTCTTCTTCTTCTTCCTCTTCTTCTTTCTCCCTTCCCAAATTCGTGCTGGATCTCTGCTCGACAGCACAGATTTGAGATCGTTGGCACATATATGTGCCAATGAGCGCAGATCCATAGCAACGGATCTAGGGAAAGAGAAAGAGAAGAGAGAAAAAAGAAAAAGAAGATGAAGAAGAAGAAAGAGGAAGAAGATGGAGAAGAGAATTCTAGTGGGGGGGCGGTAGTGGTGGATGGGTTGGGGGCGCGGGCTGGGGTAGGGTGGAGATAAATATAATTGTTTAAAAAATTAGAGATAATTTTATTTTTTTTTAAATAAGAGTATATATATTAAATAAGAGAAGAACATTCATGTCTTTTTACAAGAAATTATGAAAGAGGGTGAACAATATTTTTTAAATGACAATGAAGGTTTGTGATTCAAAAAAAAAAAAAACAAAAAGACAGAAGAAATAAGTGATAAATACCCTATGTATGTTATAAGAGATAATTATGTTACCTCATAAGTTTGAACGAGACATCTAAAATGTTTGTGCCAAGTTTAAACATGAGACATCCAATGTCATTTGGACAAATACACAGTCCCTTCTCATTTTCATAATTCCTAAGGTATTTTTTTTTTTTTTTTTAATTTGGTTGTCCAAGACATAATCCATAACATTTTGTCACAAAAATATTCACAACAATTATTATTTTTTATTATTTTTTTTTAAATTTTTTACTCTCTCCCTCAATTGTTTTCTATTTTCATTTTTATTTTTATTTTTGTTCTATATTTTTATTTCTTGGTATGGTGTTTGTCATAAGTAAAAATCTAGAAAACAAAAATAATTTTTTTTTAGAGAGATAGGATTTGAAGAATAAAAAATGAATTAAAAATACAAAAAAAATTTTTAAAAAAAATAGAGAACAAAAGTGAAAAAACAAAAAAATAGAAAATAAGATAGAAATATAGGAAGTGAAAATTAGAAAATAAAATAATAAGAAAAAATAGAGATATTTATTTAATAGTCCTAAAACAAGAGTTCATATAAAAAAAAAACCCAAATAAAAACTTGTCTTACACTTTGAACCTGTTCGTACAACTAATTTAGTTTTTGACCATTGACCATTTTAATGAAAAGACATTTATATCCTTATATATATATGTTGATCTTACGATTTTGATGGACAATTAAATGCTGATATTTTTTGTGGAACTAACGAGTTTATTGAGTGTTTCAGTGTAAAAGTTACATTGATGATTATCATGAAGAAATTGTTAAAGATGGTTAAGGATGCAAGAGACTGACAAAGAGACAAACATTAAGAGAGTGAAGATTTTGAAGAATCTAGGTGAAAATAATTTAGGTTAATTTTTACTCTTAATGTATCCTCATTAGGATCACGCACTCACAAAAATGAATTTATATCTATGTGTGTTTTTATTAGGATCCTAATCAGTTAACATACCTGCTCCAATGTGAAATTGAAGAATAAATATTGACTTAAGAAATATTAGTGATTAAAATTGATTTAAAGTGTTAATTAAGTTAACCGAGAAAAAAACATTGGTTAAAGGGGCAAAAAGGTCAAAGATTGGAGTTAAAATTAACTATAGAGAAAGAGTTACAACAGGGATCGGTCAATCGACCAATGTGGATCGGTTAACCGATACGGAGAAGTTGGGAAAATGGTGTAGTCTCTAGATCAATCGGTCAATCGACCGAGGAGAGATCGGTCAACCTATGACCGATACATGAACTCTCTGAATCGATCAATCGATAAATCATGGAGGATCAGTCGACCGACCATGGCTGAGAAATGGCCTGGGGAGCATCTTGAATCGATCGGTCAATCAACCTATGGAATATCGGTCGGCCGATGGGGGAATATTTTTGGCTTGGGCTACAACTTGAATCGATCGGTTGACTTATGACATTTGGTCAGTCAACCGATGGGTCTGTTTCAGGTTTAAAAAATTTCGTGGATTTGATCAAAAAGTAGCCGTTACTAGTCGTTTTATAGATAAAATCTGAGAGATATCTTAGGGATTTGATATTATTAAAGATATATGGTTGCTACTTTGATGTCCCTATAGATATGGTTCATATATTTTGAATATTTCTCAAATTGGTATATTTAATTCTTTCTATCCTATCTATTTGAAATTGAAAAATATTTGAGGGATTAAATTGAATGATTTAAATGCTATAATTAAGTGAATTGAATCATGATTGAGTGATATCAATATAAAGGGCTTATAAGAACAATTAAGTGTCATAATATGTGAAAACATGCCGTTGGAAGGCCTGTTTCAAATCCTTATATATAGACCTATGTTTTTTCATTTGAAAATATCTCAATTATCCAATTAATTAAGAGCTATTCAGTTCCTGAGTTTTCTGAGAGTTATTATACTAAAATTATACTAAGAGTATTGTGAGATTATCTTTGAGAAAAGTTCTTGAAGAATTGTGCGAAAATTGTTGCTGTCACCGATCTAAAATTTTATTGCGATTCAATTTTCAATCATTCATTGGTATCATGGTGAGATCGTTCCAAGATTGAGATTTTTATTTCTATTTGATATTATTATTTATTTCTTGGAAATTAGCTCTTTGAAATCGTTTTTCTGAACTTAAATTGCTTGGAAATATTTTGAAACGATTTCTTGTAAAAATCTGATTACGTGTTAAATTATGTGCTACCCGTTTAATTTAGAATCAAATTTTGAAATTATCACTTTATTTCTATCACTAGTATTTATCGGGACATTAATTGAGTTTAAATTAATTTGAGGTGGTAGAAGTTCTCAGTGGGAAAAACTTATCAATTTGTGTAATTGGTGAATTGTGTGCGAATTAGATATTATTAGGAATATCTAATCAGAAGTAGCTGAGTTTCAATCTCTTCTGATAAAGATATTGAGATTTGATTTTTTCCTAAAGTATAAAAAGATTAGGTTACTCTTTTCCCGTGAAAAGAGACAGACATAATTCTTCCTGACTAGAATTAATTTTGCTTGAATTATAACAGTTCAATTCTTACCAATGAAAATGATACTTTGAGTGATTTTGTGAGGTATAAAAAAAATTAGGTCATGATTCTCCTGTAATGGAATTAGGTTAATTTTTAGTCCGGTAAAAAGATAGAGGTTCTTCCTTAACTTGTGAAAAGGGAAATTGTAGAGGTTGATTCTGAGCCTGCGAAAAGAATCATTTGTAAGGGTTTGATTCCTACCTGATTAAAGGAATCATAGTGATTAGTGGGTGCGACTCTCCGTGGGGCTCGGAGAATTGGATTAGTCAAAAGTAGCTTGGTGAACTAGTATAAATTTTGGTGTATTGCTATTTTACTTTATTTATTTTCAGTTGTTTGGGTGTGCACCTAGTTTACATAACACTTATCTGCTGCTATAAAGAATAAAGATAATAATTAATTTAGGATAAAATTAATTATTTAATTTTTCAAGTGTTATAATTTGATTTAATTTTACTATCCAATTCATCCCCTTATTGGGTAGATCACTGGGCCAACAATATATATATATATATATATATATATTGAAAAAACCTTAAAAACTAACCCAATCCCACCTCAACCCTCAACTGTCTGTCTCCTCACTCTACATCCTCTTTCTCTATTTTTTTCTCTTCTCTTTCTTTCTCATAACAGCATGGCCTATGGTAACGGCGGGTTCGCCATTAGCTATCCATACCCTTGTTTGCCATGGTTGTAAAAGCTCTACTGCTAAAAACAAAGTTGGTTTAATTGTTCTTGTTAAGGTCTGTAACTATTACTATATTCCATTATTTTGAACAAAGTGTCTGATTCTTGCATCGTAAACAGTAACTATTACTCCAGATTTGATTTTTCAGATCCGGACAACAAAGGCAGATGAAACCAAAAATAGTAGTGACGGACGGTGAACGTCGAAGAGGCTCAAGCGCAGGCGACGAGCTATTTTTTTTTTTCTCTCTCTCCATTTAGATCTAGGTTTCGAGATCTAGAGTTTCTAAATCTGGATTTTCATCTAGCCGAGTTGCTTGCCATAGTCGTCCAGCCCTCGCCGCGCCATCGTCTAGTTGTTTGCACTAGCAGTTGTTGTCACTATTCTCCAGCCGCTGTTCGTCAGTTCCGTCGCCGCTGTTCTCCAGCTCTCATCACTGTTCGTCATCTCCAGTCTCCACATCTCTCTCTAGCAAATCTAGGTTTCCAGATCTGAGTTTTAGATCTATATTTTCAGATCTGGAAATTTCGTATCTAATTGTTTGATTTTTTAAGTGAATTTATCTGTTCTGAAAAGTTGAGTGGATGTTCACGCATACATATACATGGATGTTTATGTATATGCCATTTTTAGGGTGAACAATTATTTTGATCTATTTCTAGGGTGAACAATTTTTTTTTTTTAGTGAACATCAATTTGAATGATGTAAAATAGTGTTATGAAATATTGAGTGAATATTGGTTTGAAAAAATAAAATAATGCCCTGAAATTTGAGTGAATATTTTCACATAATTTTTTTGAGTGAAATCGAGGAAACATTGGTACGTAAATATTGACGCAAATGTGTAAACCGGATTCGCTGAGTGAACATTGATACAAAAATATTGATTGAATATTCTGTCAATATTAACATAGTGAAATATGTATTACTTTAACTTTTAAGGACAATACAGATATGAGATTCAAATTTAAAACTGTTCGAGAGCAAAATATATTTTACTTGAACGTTTACGCACAGATAAAAGGTATTTGATGGTGAGATTAAAATTGAACAAGTAAGATAGGAAAAGACGTATTGCTTGAACATTTACGCACATAATAAAAATAAGATCAAACTTAACATTTTTAAGAAATTGGAAAGTGTATTTCTAAAGACGTATTGCTTGAACATTTACGTACAAAATAGAAACATATCTTAATCAAACATTTAAGCGTTTGAAAAATGTATTACTTGAAGGTTTACACATTATTAAAAGGTGTGATTCAAATCGTAATTGTAATATAGTCAAGGTGTATTACTTAAACATTTATGTTAACGTTAATGTACTTCATCTTTACTAATTAAGATTTACGTTAACATTTATGTATCATTTTAAAGTAGACCAAAAAAAATCTAATTACATCCTTGTGTAGATATTTTTTTGCAGGTTAATTTGATATTTTTCTTTTTTGAATTTTTTGATATGTTTTATGGTTGTAAGATTGGATTTTGCAATGGTGATTTTTTGTTGCAAATATGAGAAGTTCTATTACTTTTGTTTTGTTGCAGAGGACAAAATAGAAGGATCTGTAAATATGATTGAACAATTGGGGGTAATATTATGGATCTTTTTCTACAAGCTCTGTGAAGACTAAAAACTTAAATAATTGGGTTTAAGGTCTATTTTCAAATTTCACTATCTTTAGGGGACTATATAATTAATTACCCAAAATAATATGTTACTAAGATTTTTTATCAACAAAATGTAATAAATGGGTGTCTCAAATATTATGAAAATTATAGGATATGATTTTGGTATTTGTTGAAATGACAAGGGGTGTTTTGGGTATAAAGACTTATATTTAATTAACCATTTTATGAGTTTATACCTGAGACACTCTCTGTTATTTCGATAAATATTAAGATTATCTTGCTATATTTTTCATAATATCTAAGACATCCCTTATCACATTTTGTTGACAAAAATACTCTTTCAACATTTTTTTCTTATTTTTTTTATATATATATATATATATATATATATATATTATATTTACCCTCCATCCTTCTCTCTTGTTTTTATTTTTTATTTTTGCTTTTGTTACTTATTTTTTGTTTTATTTGCTTTTTTTTTTTGGCTTTATTATTTGTATGTAGTGTTTAGAGAAAAAAAAATTAAAAAAAAAAAAAAATTAGAAAACAAAAAACATAAGAAAAAACTTTAAATTTAAAAATAAGAAAGAAAAAAAAAATCCTTTTCTTAATTCATTTTTTTTTTAATTTTCAAATCCTATTTTTTATTTCCTTTTCTAGATTTTCACTTTCTACTTTTTTATTTTCTACAAATACCATACCAAAAAATATAATTAAAAAAATAAAAAATATAGAATAAAAAAATTAAGTAAAAAATAAAAAACAAGATAGATATAGAGAATAGAGATTAGAAATTAAAAAATATATGAAATAAACAATTAAAAAATATTATATTGTAAGGGTATTTTGTTAACAAAATGTGATGGAGAGTGTTGTAGGTAACTTAAGTCGAAAGATAATAAATGTCTCAGGTATTATGAACTAATAAGGGTGTCCTTGATATTTATCAAAATGAAAAGGGGTGCTTCAAGTTTAATTTTCTTTTTTTTTTTGACTATCTTTTTTGACTTATGAGTTAGAAAATTAATATAGTGTCTTTACACATGGAATATCCCTAATCTATATAATAAATTGAGATGATTTTTTTTTTTTTTAAAATATATTTTATTAAGGTTGAGATTAATTTAAGAAAAATGTATGGATAATATTGGATTATAAAATATTTATCCATAGGATTATAAAAAACATTTTGAAAAAAAAAAAAAAAATCGTCCAAAACTTTTTTAATTCTCACTTCTACTAAGGTTAAATTAAATGGGAAGCCACCCACGGGTCCTCATAAGTGGGTAAAACTACCAAACAAACCTTTTTTTTTAGTGAGTTAACAAATAGTCCTTAGTGATTATTCGGTCAAATTTATCTCTACAACTACTTACTTGATTATATCTTTCTAGAAAATAGGGATTCAAAATCATTTCAATAAATTCAAAATAATTATTGTTTTACATTTTTTTTTCCACGATCTAATTATATATTCAGATTTGTCTGAATAAGATCTTCAAAACGATATCAATTGATCCTAAAATTTTGATGAACAATCAAGTATTGATATTTTGGTAGAACTAATGTTTTGATTGAGTGTTTCAGTTTTAAAGTTCCAGTGATGAAGATGACAAATTAAATGGATGCTAAATAATGATGTTGAAAATATTGAAGAATTAAGAGTTTGAAGAAATTAGAAAAAACAACTTAGGTGAATCTTAACTCTTAATATCCCAATTAGAGACATACACATGACATAAAATGTATTTTATTATTTATGTGTGTTTTGATTAAATGAAATTATTTGCTCCTATGTGATTTAAAAAAAAATATTTTTAATTGACTAAAATGGAATATAAGAATATTAGTGGAGCTTATTTAGAAGATAAACTGGTTAAAGGGGCGAAAATGTAAAATAAAATAAGTTAAAAACGTGTTCAGAAGAGAGATCCAGAAGACATTAGTCGACTGATGAGTCGATCAGACCAAACTGCTGAAAGATATTGTATCTCTAAGTCGACTGACAAGTCAACTGGCCAAGAGGAGATAAACTATCTAAATTTACAAGTCGACCGATAGATCGACCGGTGAAGGAAAGACGAACTCTCTGCATCTACAAGTCGATTGACAGGTCGACCGATGAACGCCTTGGGCTATAACCTGAATCTACCAGTCGACTGGTCGGTTAACCGGATGTGCTATTTCAGGATACTATTTTATCCGAGATTATATCCAAAAGTAGCCATTTTTGGTTGGGATTTGGGAGAGATTTCAGGGATATTTTCTATATTTAAGATATGGTTCACATATTAATTAAATCCTATTAATATGGTTAATTGAATATTAATGTTTCTCAATTTGGTACTTAAAATTGATTCTATTCTTATTAATTGAGATTGAGAAATATTTGTAGGATTTAATTAAAAGATTTGAAAGCTGTTTTTAAGTGAATTGAACCTAAATGAAGTCATTATGATATAAGGGGTCTATAAGTGCTATTAATTGTCATGACACATAACTAGCTGTTAGAAGGCTGATTTCATACTCCTATATATTGACTTGCGAATTTCTTATATAAAAAAGATCAATTTTGAGAGAGCAAAGAAATAAAGATCATTTGTGAGCTTTTATTAGAGTTATCATATTAAGATATTGTGAGCTTTTCTGAGAGACGATCTTGAAGATCAATTGCTATTAATTTTTGTTGCTACCGGATTTGAAGTTATATTGTTCTAATAATTCTTTCTGTGGATTTCGGGTGAGATCTTTCCAATTATATTCTTTCATTGCACTATCTGATTATTGTTTGGAAATTAATCTTAGAAATTGTTTCTGATTTATTTTTTTGAAGAAAATATTTTTACAAACAATTTCTTGAATTTGATTACGTACTCAAATTTTCTACCCATATCTTGCTAAAATCAAATTTTTCTATCTCACGTTTTTCTATCACTAATTGGGATATTAATTGAGTTATTATTTATCTGGGGTAGTAGAAGCTCTGGGTGAGATTTTCTACTTATCATTTTGTATTGGTGAGTAGTATGATGGGTTAAATATTGTTGGGGGTATTTAATTAAGGGTAGCTGTGTTTCACTCTCTTCCTATAAAGAGATTGAGGTAGTAATTCTTCCCAGATAGAATTGCGATTTGAGTGATTTGTAAAGGTTCAATCCTTACTTGGGAAAATGGTAGTTGGAGTATTTTGTGAGGTTTGAATTCTTGAGCCTTAGTGTTAAAAAAAGAATTAGGTTATTCTTTAGCCTGTAAAAAGTAGATATTCTTTCTTAGCTTGGGAAAAAAAAATATTGTAAAGGTTGATTCTGAGTCTGTAAAAGAATCAGTGTGAGGATTTGGTTCCTACCTTTAAAAGGATTTTGGTTTTAGTGGGTGCGACCTCCGTGGAGCTTGGGGGACTGAATTAGCTAAGAGTAGCTTGGTGAACCAGTATAAATCTTTGGTGTACTGCTATATTTACTTTGTTATTTTTGTTGTTTGGGTGTGTACTTAGTTGATTATATTATTTCACTGTGATATAAAGATAATAATTAATTTAGGATTAAAATTAATTATTTGATTTATTGAATTTTATTCTGATAATTTTTAATTACCCAATTCACCCCCCTCTTGGGTATTCTACTGTGCCAACAATTGACATCAGAGCTGGTTTTACCTTGATTAGGCTTAACATCCTAGCTAAATCGGTTACGTGCACATACCATGGATGATATGTTTTGTGTATCTTCTTTTGATAGTGGTAAATATGTATATGATAATGTGGTTTATGATTCTTGTGATTTTAGTGGTAGTGATAGAGATGATGATAATGAAAATGTTCATATTGTTATGAAAAAATTACTTTCTTTCACACTACTTTTTGCTAAAGAAAGCTTGAGTTTAAAAAGAAAAATTGATTCTTTTGAAAATGGTGGAAAAAGTGTCTGAAAATCTAAAATGCATTTGGATGATTATTGTGGTAAAAAAGAGTTTTTGGACGTTATTTTTGAAATTAATAATTTGCTCTCTAAAGTAGATTCTCTTGAAAATGAAAATAGAATTTTAAAAAATAATTTTGATATAATTTCCATGCAAAGGTCAGATCTTGTTTCTAAAATTAATTTACTTAAGAAAAATTTTGAAAAATCAAAATCCAACCTTAAGTCTATTTCGAGAGATTCTGAAAATGATTTTTCTAAGAAAAGTGGATATGTTTCATTGTCTCATCCTTCATCACAAGCCAGTGATAATTATGTGGCTATTGTTAGAAATGATTCTTATTTTATATATCGTGCTTTCTATGATAATTTGGATTTGAGATGCTATTGTTGTAATTGGGTTGGGAATTTTAAAGTATCATGTCTATTTCAAAACCCTAAGATTATGTCTAACAAGGACGGATCCAAAATAAAATGGATATCGAAGAAAATTGTTGAAATATCTTGTGCAGAATTACAAAATGTCGGAAGTGGACCTAAGGGAACAGTTAAAGAGTTTATATCAAAGCCAAAACAAGAAGTCACCAAAGATCCACATGCGACGAGTGCTAAGCGAATAGATGCACAAAGACAAGAGGTAAAGTTGTAAAGGAACCACAAGAGATATATACTAAGAGAAAAACTGTACCAAAGCCAAGATTGGATATCACTGAAAATCACAAGCGATACGTGCAAAGAGAATCATCCATGAATCAAATGAAAAAAAATCAATGGAAGAGAGGATACGATCAAGCCAAGAAGAATTGCGCACCTAAATCAATTATGAGCTCAAATGAGATAAAAAGTAAAGTCACCCCGAAAGATAGAAAACGTACTCCTAAGCCTCCGCATTTTAAATTTATTAAATTTGTTAAAGAGGGAGAGTCCCGACTTACCAAATAGGTAAGTTGGTAATTATTTCTAAGACCTATTCTAAATGAGTTGTTCTCCTGTTGTCTTAGAAACATTCTATGGTGATTATGACAATCACATTTAGTTAGGGGGTATTAACATGTTTTTATGTGTTTATATCAAATAGTGATCATAAGTTAAATTTTAAAACATGTTATGTAATTTGAAAAATGAATTATGTGTTTGAGTTCCCACTAAGTAGTGGTTATGACTTGTTGCCTATGTATCTTAGTAAGATTATTTGTATAATGTGCTCTTATTCATGAATACATCTGTTATACAAATAAGTTGGATTGGGTTGAGTTTTTTATGCTTCTTGATGCATGATAATATGTTCTTATGTTGCATGTCTACTGATTTATAAACGATTATTAATCCTAAAAGAGAAATGAGATTTTATGAGAGAAATATGCACTTATCCGTATTTATGCATGCACTAGATTTACTATTGATAATATGCTTGAGAAATTTTTTCTATTTTAGAGTGTTAAAGAACATATGTTTTGTTTCTATGAAGGGAAGACATTATTTGGTATCATTAGTAAGGCATGCGGACTTAATTGAATATGATTACATGCTATATTGTTGAAATATTTTGATTGCCTCAGGATTATTCTCCTATGCAGGAATTTACTTGTTTACAATTATTTAGGGGGAGAAGTTTTTCTAAGCAAGGCAATAATGTGTTATGCTGAAGATTTTGATACTTTCAATTAGTTTGTGATACTCATTAAATCTCTAGCGGAAAATTAAAGTTCATGACATTTACCTAGAGTAGAGTAGAGATGTTTTTGTGTTTCCCCTCTCCCTAAATTTTGTTTTTGAAGATGATAAAGGAGGAGAAATTAATGATGTTTTATTAAGGGGGAGTATGTTTTAATTTGTGCTTTTTGATAATATCTTCATTATTATGCTTAAACGAGTTAAAAAAAAAATTCCTCGAATTCAGGAGAAGTGTGGTTATATTTTTATTTTTAAAAAAATATCAAAGTTAATTGTCATCATAAAAAGGGGGACATTGTTGATCCTAAGATTTTGATGAACAATTAAGTATTGATGTTTTGGTGGAACTAATGTTTTGATTTAGTGTTTCAGTTTTAAAGTTCCAGTGATAAAGATGACAAATTAAATGGATACTAAAGGATGATGTTGAAAATATTGAAGAATTAAGAGTTTGAAGAAATTAAGGAAAACAACTCAGGTGAATCTTAACTCTTAATATCACAATTGGGAACACACACATGGTACAAAATGTATTTTATTATTTATGTGTGTTTTGATTAAATGAAATTATTTGCTTCTGTGTGATTTGAAAATAAATATTTTTAATTGACTAAAATGGAATATAAAAATATTAGGGGAGCTTATTTAGAAGAGAAAATGGTTAAAGGGGCAAAAACGTAAAAGAATATTAGTTAAAAACGTGTTCAGAAGAGAGATCCAGAAGACGTCAGTCGACTGATTAGTCAACTGGATCAAGCTGCTGAAAGATCCTGTATCTCTAAGTCGACCGATAGATCGATCGATAAATGCCTTGGGCTACAACCTGAATCTACCAGTCGACTGGTCGGTTAACTGGATTCGCTGTTTCAGGATACTATTTTATCCAAGATTATATCCAAAAGTAGCCATTTTTGGTTGGGATTTGAGAGAGATTTCAGGGATATTTTCTATATTTAAGATATGATTCACATATTAATTAAATCCTATTAATAAGGTTCATTGAATGTTAATGTTTCTCAATTTGGTACTTAAAATTGATTCTATTCTTATTAATTGAGATTGAGAAATATTTTGAGGGTTTAATTGAAAGATTTGAAAGCTGTTTTTAAGTGAATTGAACCTAAATGAAGTCATTATGATATAAGGGATCTATAAGTGCTATTAATTGTCATGACATATGTAAACTAACTCTTCGAAGGTTGATTTCATACTCCTATATATTGACCTGCGAATTTCTTATGTAAAAAAGATCAATATTGAGAGAGCAAATAAGTAAAGATCATTTATGAGCTTTTATAAGAATTATCATATTAAAATATTGTGAGCTTTTCTAAGAGACGATCTTGAAGATCAATTACTATTAATCTTTGCTGCTACCGGATTTGAAGTTACATTGTTCTAATAATTCTTTCTGT